>OX463859.1:33829415-34305238 GCA_949825065.1 Odontocerum albicorne | reverse complement strand
TATATATATATATATATATATATATATATATATATATATATTTATATATATATATATATATATATATATATATATATATATATATATATATATATATATATATTTTTTTTTTTTATTTTTTTTATTTTTTTTTTTATTTATCCTTTAAGTAAAATTCACATAAATATTTCTTAATATGAAGTTAATAAATCAAAGAAAATAATTTGATTTATCTCTCACAAAAATATGAAGGGAGCAAAACAATAAATATTTTCAATTTCCTCTCGAAGTGCAAAATGATGAAGTGCTCTTCTCTCCGTTCATTTACTCTGTAAAAAGAAGAACTAACAAGTTTAAGTGAGTGTTGATGAATGGCAAACTACCAGTGCCAGTAGGAAGAGAGATAAAGCTAAGCGTTCACTGAATGAACTCATTTTTCAAAATGCTATTTTCACATATCAGCATTGTATGGATGGTATTTTCGTTTTGTCAAGAGAACTTAACAGATAAGTACGAGTATAAGCGCTGATCACGTTATTCGTAAATTTGATAAATACGAGGAAGGCATCAAAAAGTTGATACCCCGCTTCACCACCTGCATTGAGAGGAATGGCGACTAAGTCGAAAAATAGCTTACATATGTACTACGGTAACCACGTAATTTTTTTGTTTAAATAAAAAAAATTGTAACCTACAAAAATTCAGTACACTTACTTTCTGGATATGCCTCACCTCGTATATCACAATAATGGTCTTAAGTACTTTAAATAAATAAATATAGCTTTATTGATAGCAACATAGTATATACTCGTACATTCCAAAATCGCATATATATTTCAAGATAAATAGCATTTAAAAGAGAAGCTATCAACAGGTCTAAGCTCATCTCATAACATTCCTCCGTCCATAATACACCCCATGAATATATGTAGGTTGAGCCCAGCTGCGAGGACATCAGATGTTTTTCAGTCCCCACCCTTTAATAATATTATACCAGATATAAAAAAATTGAGATGAATGATTAACGTAAACGGATTAAAACTAAGTAGAACCAAGACTGAACAAGTGTTGGATACATCAGATACGGACATTGGAACAAACAAACTGTAATCCAAAAACCTACTTATGACATATTGAATTAAATATATTGTCTCAATTATTACAACATATAGGAAGAAGCTCCAGGAGGGAAAAACCAAAATTAAAATTGGATTGAACAAATGAAAAGAAACAACAACCAATAAAGCTTATGAACAAGATCAACAAGACATTGATCAGGCCCGTTATACTCGTATAATACTATATAGTATGAAACTGAGTATTGGCCTCTAAATGAAAAAGAGGAACATCTGTTTCATGTGCCGGAGATGCGTACGCTAAGGTGGATAATGGGCTTGACTGGATTGGATCAAATCCGAAATGAACGAATTCGTGGAAGAATCAGTGGCGTCAATATTAAATAAAGCCAAGGAGGAACCACGACTACGTATGGGTACGTGTCATGGTGGGATAAAGGGTCTATGCTCAAGACAGTTACAAATCGGAAACTCCCAAACAGACAAATATCCAAGAAAAGTCTATATTACAAAGTGGAGGAGAACATGATTGGACTCGGATTATTCCCGAGTGATTGTCAAGACAAGAGTCAAGAGATGAAGGAAAATGTTCCATGTAGTCGACCCATTTCGTGAAACCTATTTTCAATCAGAGTTTAGCAATATTTTCTCTACCGAAGTCACAAGAAATGAAAACCTTATTTATAATATTTATTTTACTCCAAAAAAACCAGAATGGACAAAAACTTATCAAAAAATTAACTATGAGATTAGTTTTGCACCCAAACATTTGTAATTTATCTTCTCCTATTAATTTTTAGAGAAGGTGAAAATAATCAAGCAGTAAAAATTAACATAGCATTAAAAAAATGCGTTAAATGATAACGGACATAATTATCATCTTAAATTATCATCCCTTGTCATGAACTGACGTCACGCTTATAATAAATTAAAAAGATCGGATCTTCAAGTGTAGATCGCGTTGGATGGGGATTTATTTTGTCCCCCCATAACAGCGTATCTGGTGATGGGATTGAACGTTTTAAAATGAAAATACGTATGCTTATATAATTAAAACCATTTAAGAAAAATAAGGCTGGAATAGTTTTAAATGTGAGAGTGACATGTTTTATTTGTATTTCACAATAACGTTTTGTATTCTATAAAACTTCTTTCCAGCCATTGAAAATAACGTGTAATTACATTTTTTTAATATTACTACAAGCACATTAAATATAAAAATTAAAGTAAGATAAACTGCAATTGATCTTACATTTTGATATCTTCAATAGTAAAAATCATTCCGAGAATGGGCATTATCTTAGCATCTATCTGGACAGAAAAGTTAAAGTTTATTTGGCCCCATAATATTTAAAATGTGTCCAACGACGCAATAAATAAAATAAATAAACAAATACAAGAGAGTATTCAATGAATTGATCAATAAAATCAGTCATGATATTGTACAATGTTTGTGTATTCGTATGTATTGATGCCTTTTGTATGAGCGCAAATGTTAAATAGATAAATGTAACATTCATTGAATTAAAGGGTCATACTAATACAAGGCCACTTAGTAAAGTATACCTACTTAATTGAAATTGAAAATGCAAATGAAAAACATAATTCAATATAAGCATAAAACAGTACAACCATGCAACAAAATCAGCAGTGAGAAACAAGAAATGTTTTTAAAAGTCCCGTGCCATAGTGGTCGAATCCTCTACTTGTGCCCGGAGATGTTAACTTTGAAACTCCAAAATCATACAAATTGATCCTTTTCTTCACAAAAACCTATTGTCATTTAAATTATATTGATTAGAAAAAAAACAAAGAAAATACGCTATAATAGAAAAGCTTAGAGCTCGGTCTTCCTTAACAGTGAAAATGGGTTAAACGTTGTTTTTTTTTTTAATTTTATTAATTAGATTTTATTAACTTCTAGTACGCTAGATATGTAAAATTACTTCGGAAGAGTAACCTTATAATAAAATATAACTAGGCGATTAATTCATGCGATGTGCCATTTGACAGATGTTTTATTATATTTCTGAACTGATAAGTCATACAACGATGCTTGTATATAAAATATTCAAGGGGTAAACTACTTGCTACTCCTGACGACACAAATAATATAAATTTTCTAAATAAAATATCGCATTGAACACAATAATACCACACCAACACATCAATTGAGAGCTGAATGCCAAAACTTTAATTTTAACTCGCGACTATCATTTATTCAACACTACGTGATAAAAACAACGGACATGGATAAAAATAAATAAAAAAAATTTATACTTGAATCATTACTAAGCGCACCTTATTTTATTACCAAATTAATAGCAAAAGCGATAAAAAATAGTGCAATATATGTTATTACAAATCAAACAATGTGCTGTTCGGGTTACATCATTATTGAAATTTACATTTTTTTCACTTTGAATAAACTTCAGAGCGTTTAGGATAAAAAATGAGCGCTCAACCTTACCCGGCAGCCAGTTGTTGTAGTCAGCTATAGTAGATCCCTAATAACCGCCACAATAAAAGTCAATTACCATGAGGGATGGCACCGTTCCAGCGCACTTTAAAGAATTAGCATTGTTTATGAATTAGCCGGCCCTTAATTGCTATTTATCGCGCCCGCCCTCCTCAAAATCCTCGAGCAGCACTGTGGTGCGTTCCCATATAAACGTGTGCAATAAATATCTTTAAAATAACATTTTAAATTTGAAGTATTTCTTACAATAGCGTTATATTAAATTTTCATCACTTAAAATATAAGAAATAATTTAAATTTATTTCCATAAATATATTTTTTTCGTCCTTTTAATATAAACAAAAAAAATATTTAAAAAAAAGTCCTATAACGTTTTTAACGATTGCTAAGAATCACAATGTTTGAGTGTAAAATTCTTTGAAAAGATCCCCCAGAACGTTAAACGAAAGAGCTCGAATTAACTCAAACGAAGGATGTCACAGGATTTCCTTTTATATTTTTCTTTTCACAATATGAAGATCAAAACCTTTTGAAGGAGAGTTGTCAAGACGACCTGTTCCAGAAAATAATTTACAAATTCGTAAATTTATGAGATAATTATTTTCCATCCTAATTTTCATGTTCAATGATCACGTAAGAGAAACAAAATTTTATTTTTATTAATTCTTTTTTTAAAGTTTAACATAACATAACATGACTTATCGTCCGTAAAACATTTTTTCCATATTTTGTTATACGTAAAACATTATATCGTTCCATCCAAAAAAATCATAAAAAAATTAGATTAGGCTCTAATATTTATGACAGAATGATATTTATAACTTAAGATAAAATGTTATTTCCATTTAATTAACTAAAGACGCGGTCATTAATACCGATAACAATGTTTACGCAACAACTGGTTGATTGTGACAAATTTCTGTAAAGCAATCAATTTTCCAGATATATTTACATAAAAGTTTAAAAATAAATTATAAGTTATAATATATATATGGCTTCCTTATGAAAATGCATTTTTTTATTTCTAGACGTGCCATTAAACATCAATACATTCAATGAGGAAAAAAGACCGGTCTCCATTTTTGTTATTAATCCACGCCATCCTTTTTCAGCGTACGTCATCAAATTTCAGAATTTAGCCAATCAAAAGAGTATCTTTATGACAATAAATGTCCGATAAAACATTTTGACATCAGACATTGTAAAAACAGTTCACAAGTAATCTTATCATAGACTAATTTTGTAAGAATACTCGTGCACCGTTGAATTATTTTTTAAAGTTTGAATATCTCATTTTAATAAATTATATAATATAAATAAGTGATATTTCTTTAATAAACTATGCACATAACACCGTTTATGAATGCAAGTGCGCTTCAATTCAAAGACTCGAGTCCGTTATTATTAACCAATTACAAATAATACAAAATTATTTCAAATATGTTGAGAATAAAGATAAAAAGGTGGTGTCCGCGGCCATTTGGTTTTTAACTTTTTTTCCAGTAGACTCACGGAGCAAGGATATAACGACCTCTTTATTTTGCCATTATCTTTTAAACACAGATTTCTCAAATGAAACTTCAGAATGATTCGTTATAAAGGTTCTCCCAGGTGTCGGGGAAAACAGATTAATCCTCCAGCACCCTTAAAATAAACTAGTACAATAGTCAATTATTGATGTTGTTTATAGTTAAGGCATTAACATTGTGGAGGTTTAAAGACATTGTCATTTATTTTCATCAAACACTGTTTATTCCACTTTTTTGTGACGGTATAACCCTACCGGTTTCAAGGTGCACACCTCATCTTCAGGGGAGCTCAAACAAGACTAAATGCTGTTCGAATTGGCACCGATATACACGCTTCAACGGTTGGGGTCTGGGGGGGAGGAGGGGAGAAAGGCATGGGACAATTTCGGCCAAGAGCGGAGAGATTTTGGGTAAATAACTGTTCAACAGATGTTCCGATCGGTGTACTGATTTAGAAATTTCTAGGGCCTCTAATCTGTCCAATTTATTTCCGTTACCACTGATAGGTAAGAATTTGGCATCATCGATAGAAAAAGTATGATTCTCGCGGTGACATTGATTAGCCATTTCAGAATAAATGAGAGGATTTGTTAAGGCGGATCTGTGTTCACGAAATCTCTTTTCAAAAGATCTTCCTGTCTTTCCTATATAGAAATGATCACAGTCAGCACATAAAAGTTTATACACACCACTGTTGCTAAGTATTCCATTTTTGCCTTTCCCATTAAATAAGAGTTTCCGGAGATTAAAATTGTCCCATGCCTTTCTCCCCCCCCCCCAGCCCCCAACCGGTGTATATCGGTGCTAGTTCGAAAAGCATTTAGTCTTGTTTGCGCTCCCCTGAAGATGAGGTGAAAGCCTTGAAACCGGCAGGGTTATACCGTCATAAAAAAGTGGAATAAACAGTGTTTGATAAAAATAAATTACAATGTCAATTATTGACTTTGAAAGACGCGAAATTCCAGCCTATTAATTTGTCAGCTTTTTATATTAATTATCCTACTATTATTGTTATTATTATTTACATGTAGACGATTGGACGTTTCTGTAAAATTAATGAATTAAATTTTTAGTATCCAAGTTTCGAAACTAAAAGACACTTTTTTTAATCTAACATAATAATGACTTTTTAACCATAGTGCGTAGCATAATATTAGGGAATTCCGACAAGCTCGTCTTGAAGAAAGGCACTAAATAACCAGAGTTATCCTTGTTCCCTCACCCTTCACACTGATTTATTCCTGTTTAAGCTGATAATTACTATGTTATTCAGTTTTTATTTAGATAAATGGTAACAATGATACTGTTTAACTAAATTGCCTGTAAAACAAACGTTAAATTAGAATTTTATTTGCTTTCATAAATTACTTGTTAAATGTTAATCTCTGTCAGATTCTAATCTATAAGCTAAACTTTTTAATAGATAAAAAGTTCTAATAAGAAAAGTATTAAGCTTTCACCCAGAGCTTACGATTTCAGTTCAAATACTGGTACCAAAACAAGAAAATATACAAAATGCTCTTATCGCATTTTCAGTTGCTCAGAACTTTCCACTTATAGATCGATTGTTAAATTTTTGAAGCTTAATCAGCAAATACATGATCTAGAATTGTAAAAAAAAATGTTTTATTATATTGACTCTATAATTTATTTATTTATTTTTTATTAATTATTACAAATGACAAGAAATATGCATAATTTGCGAAAAAACAACATGTTATTTAATTTGGATATACATTATTTTAATGGACTTGGGCTTGTCGCCTTTCATTTGTCGTATACCCAGCAAACTAGGTTTTTGCCTGTATCTCACTGAGGATATTTAGCATGAAAAAATAAATCGATCCTTCTTTCCGATTTTTGATTACACAAAAACAAAACCCCATTGCACGTTCTCATCAATCTGACAAACAGTGACACTCAATTACAACTGGAAACATCATGCGAAATCAAACTCTTCACACATCATCACTCCAGAAAGACCAAAAATGTTCATCCCATAATATACCGCACATAATCAGAAGAATAAAAATAAAAACAAAAATATACAGAAATACAAATACAAAACAACAAGAAGAAGCCCACACAAATCTTTTCCACACGGCATTCATCCTGAAAGTACTCAAAATCCTGTCGCAAAAACGCAATAAATAATTGCATTATGGCTTGAATTTGATGACACAAATCATCCTAGTTTGGGTGGATGACCTTTAAAAAAAAAAGCCACGTGGAATGTAAAACCAAAGTATGCATAGCTCGTTTAGAGAGCAGACTTTTCTCAAGTGCCCTCTGGTTCGGAATTTGAACACAATTTTATTGGATGATTAAATATTTCACAAAAAAACACTTATGTATAAAGACAGAAAGGTAATGATTTTAGCCGTCAGGCTAGATTCTTTCCGCATCCCTACATGTCTAAAAAAAATGGTAAAAACCCGCAGAAAACTTACCAAGGGAAGACAAAAATCTTGTCAATCTTTGAATACGTGATATTAAAACCACCGGTGTATGAAATTTACTTTGTTGACTTAAAAGGATCAAATTATAATTTAATGTTAACACACAATGACTGATAATTCATGACAAAATGTAACTCTAGATGAAATTGTACTGAGACAAATTATCTCTACTTTTTTGCAAGACGTATGTAAATGTATGTATCTAATCGGCCAGTTTAAGATTATATATTTTTATAAGCAACGGAAGTGTTTTAAAAACTAACGAGTTATATAAAAGCCAAACATTAAAATTGCATATTGAGACAAGAAATGAAGAGTAAAACTCATAAACCACATAACAACCATGTTTTTTATTTTTCATTTTTTTATAGAAAAACAATCTATCAACAAGTGACAATATACCCATAAGTGGCATATATGTGAATTCACACTATAGAAATAGCTTTATATAATTTGATGTTTTTTTTTTTTATTTTTCACAAATAAAAGGTTTTGTAGAAAATGTGCAGTTTTTTTCTTATAACTCTTTACGTATTTTTTGGCTCTTCATTGGTTTATGAGTTTTACTCTTCAAATGTTAAAATCACCAGAGAGTATATTTTTTTCTAATTGATACCATCGACTCGTGTCTTTGTTAGTCAAAGTTTTGAGAAAAAGCCCTCATTACTGCTTTCCTTTGTCCAATTCGGAATCACTTCTTTTTATTATGTATCTCATTATCCATGCACTGTGGCCATTTTTCCCCACGTGGGTAAACATTTCCGAGAAAATATTTCAGCCACACCTTTTTTATAATAACCAAACCAAACGATGATCACTTGCAGGAATATTAAAAACAACAGGATTCAACGAGATAAAAGCAAAATAATTGAAAAAAAAAAACTATAAATTTTATTTTTTTACAGGTTTCCTGAAAATCAAGGATATAAAATTCGGTATAAAATCAAGAACACAAAAACACGACTTCCTAGATAATTTCAAAGGCATAAAATTCTCTAAGCAGGAAAACATTTTTTTAAAGAAAGAGGAACATAATATTTATCTTGGGGATATCTCAACACAAAAGGTAGTGGAGGGAGGAGAAAGAGGGCGTGGCTTACAGTGCTTGGAAGGGCGAAGGGACCCTATAAATATCGGCAGACGAGCCCGTTCACCGTTAGTTCAGAGGCGAGGCTCTCCGTTAGTGCCAACATGAAATTTTATGTTTTCATCTTCTCAGCTTTGCCCATTACCTTTACGAGGCAATCTTTCAAATCTTTTGGAATATTCAGGTGTCGCCGATATTCAGGAAAGGGTTTAATACAGGGTGACCCATAAATCACACTCCAATGTTCCTATTCAGAGCGCTTTGTAGATCTTGTGGCTTCAATTCTTGCACCAATTTAATTTCATACAGAAAAAAGTGAAAATATCTTCTTACGATTCGTTTCAGTCTCATTGGTGACATTCAAAGCTGAGTTTAACGTCCCCTGGTTGAGGTTACACATTGAAGACATTCAGAGCTGAGTTTAACGTCACCTGGTTGAGGTTACACATTGGAGACATTAAGAGCTGAGTTCAACGTCACCTGGTTGAGGTTACACATTGGAGACATTCAGAGCTGAGTTTAACGTCCCCTGGTTGAGGCTACACATTGGATAAATTCAGAGCTGAGTTTAACGTCACCTGGTTGAGGTTACACATTGGAGACATTCAGAGCTGAGTTTATCGTCACCTGGTTGAGGTTACACATTGGAGACATTAAGAGCTGAGTTCAACGTCACCTGGTTGAGGCTACACATTGGAGACATTCAGAGCTGAGTTTAACGTCCCCTGGTTGAGGTTACACATTGGAGACATTCAGAGCTGAGTTTAACGTCCCCTGGTTGAGGCTACACATTGGATAAATTCAGAGCTGAGTTTAACGTCACCTGGTTGAGGTTACACATTGGAGACATTCAGAGCTGAGTTTATCGTCACCTGGTTGAGGTTACACATTGGAGACATTAAGAGCTGAGTTCAACGTCACCTGGTTGAGGCTACACATTGGAGACATTCAGAGCTGAGTTTAACGTCCCCTGGTTGAGGTTACACATTGGAGACATTCAGAGCTGAGTTTAACGTCACCTGGTTGAGGTTACACATTGGAGACATTAAGAGCTGAGTTCAACGTCACCTGGTTGAGGCTACACATTGGAGACATTCAGAGCTGAGTTTAACGTCCCCTGGTTGAGGTTACACATTGGAGACATTCAGAGCTGAGTTTAACGTCACCTGGTTGAGGTTACACATTGGAGACATTCAGAGCTGAGTTTAACGTCCCCTGGTTGAGGTTACACATTGGATAAATTCAGAGCTGAGTTTAACGTCACCTGGTTGAGGTTACACATTGGAGACATTCAGAGCTGAGTTTATCGTCACCTGGTTGAGGTTACACATTGGAGACATTAAGAGCTGAGTTCAACGTCACCTGGTTGAGGCTACACATTGGAGACATTCAGTGCTGAGTTTAACGTCCCCTGGTTGAGGTTACACATTGGAGACATTCAGAGCTGAGTTTAACGTCCCCTGGTTGAGGTTACACATTGGAGACATTCAGAGCTGAGTTTAACGTCCCCTGGTTGAGGCTACACATTTGATAAATTTAGAGCTGAGTTTAACGTCACCTGGTTGAGGTTACACATTGGAGACATTCAGAGCTGAGTTTATCGTCACCTGGTTGAGGTTACACATTGGAGACATTAAGAGCTGAGTTCAACGTCACCTGGTTGAGGCTACACATTGGAGACATTCAGAGCTGAGTTTAACGTCCCCTGGTTGAGGTTACACATTGGAGACATTCAGAGCTGAGTTTAACGTCACCTGGTTGAGGTTACACATTGGAGACATTAAGAGCTGAGTTCAACGTCACCTGGTTGAGGCTACACATTGGAGACATTCAGAGCTGAGTTTAACGTCCCCTGGTTGAGGTTACACATTGGAGACATTCAGAGCTGAGTTTAACGTCACCTGGTTGAGGTTACACATTGGAGACATTCAGAGCTGAGTTTAACGTCCCCTGGTTGAGGTTACACATTGGATAAATTCAGAGCTGAGTTTAACGTCACCTGGTTGAGGTTACACATTGGAGACATTCAGAGCTGAGTTTATCGTCACCTGGTTGAGGTTACACATTGGAGACATTAAGAGCTGAGTTCAACGTCACCTGGTTGAGGCTACACATTGGAGACATTCAGAGCTGAGTTTAACGTCCCCTGGTTGAGGTTACACATTGGAGACATTCAGAGCTGAGTTTAACGTCCCCTGGTTGAGGTTACACATTGGAGACATTCAGAGCTGAGTTTAACGTCCCCTGGTTGAGGTTACACATTGGAGACATTCAGAGCTGAGTTTAACGTCCCCTGGTTGAGGCTACACATTGGATAAATTTAGAGCTGAGTTTAACGTCACCTGGTTGAGGTTACACATTGGAGACATTCAGAGCTGAGTTTATCGTCACCTGGTTGAGGTTACACAACAGTCTGTTGTAACCTTCGAATATTCTCCTCAGTGCGGAGAGTACGCAATCTTCTGGTAAGAGGCAATTCAACTACTGATGGCTGCATTTTTAAACGTGCAATTGATATCCTAACCGTATTTTATTATGTTGTATTATCATTGTATACAATACAACCCAGCGGGCTTATTACCATATATAATTATTTTCCAACCAACCAAAAAGACGTTAAATAGACAATTAGTGAAACCATATTGTTATTGTTTCATATTTGTGTTTCTGTATAGTTTTGTTTTTATTTTTATGATTGTGTGCAGTATATTATGGGATGAACTTTTTTGGTCTTTCTGGAGTGATGATATGTTAGGAGTTTGATGTTGCATGATGTTTCCAGTTGTAATTGAGTGTCACTGTTTGTCAGGTTGATGAGAATGTGCAACGGGATTTGGTTTTTGTGTAATCGAAAATCGGAAAGAATTATCGATTTATTTTTTCATACTAAATATCCTCAGTGAGATACAGGCAAAAGCCTAGTTTACTGGGGACACAACAAATGAAAGGCAACAAACCCAGATCCATTAAAATCGTATGTCCAAATTGAATTATCTGTTGTTTTTTCGCAAATTATGTATATTTCTTGTCATGTGTAAAATAAATAAATAAAAAAAAATACTGAATGTTGTTTAAAAAAATCTGGATTTCAACGGAAATCGAACCCGCAACCCCCGGGCTGAGTGACTGTCGTCTCACCAACTAGGTCATGGAGGTCGTCGAAATTTCTGAATAATCTCCATAAGTATGTCATCTATTTGGAATAATTTCTGAATAATCTCCATAAGTTTGTCATCATCCGTTCGCATTTAGTTGGAGATTATGGTCTAGGAGATTCCAATAAAAGAGGCGACAGAATGTTTGAGTTCTGTGAAGAACACAATATGGTTGTTGTCAACACATGGTACAAACTTCCTAAACGTAGACTTTACACATGGAGATCCCCACAGGACAATCCAACTATCCCCAACCCTATCAGAAACCAAATAGACTATGCATTGATTGGAGAACGTTTCAGAAATAGTATTAAACGTGCCACAACATACCCTGGTGCTGATATAGGATCGGATCACAATCCACTTGTTATTGACATCAGATTGAAGTTGAAGGTACTTGCAAGGAAAACCAAAAGAACGGGACTGAACACAGAGAAACTGAAAGATCCACTTACCAAGGATACAATGTCATCCGAGCTGAATTATAAATTGCAACAACTTAACAATGTCAACAGTGGTACAGTTGAAGAACAATGGAAAATTTTTAAAAACACAATACAGGATATAAGTAAGAAGCATTTGAAATCTGAAAAACTGACTCGTAAGAAGCAATGGATGACAGACCACATATTAAACTTAATGGAACAGCGTAGGGTAGTTAGTACCAAGAATCGCAATAGTGATGAATACAGGAACCTCCAAAGGATTATAAAACGTGAGATCAGGAATGCCAAGGAAGAGTGGATAAAAAAACAATGCGAAGAGTTAGAACAGTATGACCAGATGCATGATGCATTTAATCTGCATAGGAAACTAAAAGAACTGTCCGGTCTTAATAGTAAACCGAGACCATCATGCCTTACAGATGACTCAAACAATCTAATTTTGGATGATTCAATCATTCAAAAGAAGTGGGAAGATTATATTCAGAATCTCTTTAAAGACTCTCGCATTGACATTGAAATGCCACAGTGTGATCAAGGTCCTACTATATTAAAATCGGAATTATTACATGCTATTAAAAATTCAAAGACCAGAAAGGCAGGTGGACCTGACGAAATCTCCATGGAGGTTATCAAGCTGATTAATGAAAATAATGTTGACTGCTTACTCAAACTATTTAACAATATATATGACACAGGGATTATCCCCCAAGATTGGTTAACATCATTATTTATTACTATACCCAAAAAACCAAACCCAAGAAAATGTAATGACTATCGTCTTATAAGCCTTATGAGTCATATACTTAAACTATTTCTGAAGATTATACATGCAAGAATAAGACTGAAATGCGAGCAAGACCTGGATGATACCCAGTTTGGGTTCAGAAATGGCTTCGGTACCCGCGAAGCGTTGACTACAATAAATGTTTTACTCCAGAAATGCCATGATCAAAGAAAAAATGTTTATAGTTGCTTTATTGATTATGAAAAAGCATTTGACAGAGTCAAACACACAGAGTTGATAAAATTGCTTCAAAGATGTAATGTAGATGATAAGGATGTGAGAGTGATTAAAAATCTGTACCGGGACCAAAACGCTGTTATCAGACTTGAAAATGGAACCACTTCACAAAGTATTCCCATTCAGCGTGGAGTTAGACAAGGATGTGTACTCTCACCTACTTTGTTCAACATGTACTCTGACTTTGTCTTCAAGCAGGCGCTGACTGATATAGATATCGGCGTCAAGGTCAACGGTGTAGTCATCAATAACATTAGATATGCTGATGACACGGTTCTACTGGCAGATAGTATAGAAGACCTTCAACAGCTTTTGGATGGGATCAGTTCCACCGGTGAGCATTATGGTTTGAACATTAATGTCAACAAAACTAAGCTGATGATTTTCAGTCGAGAAAGTCATCCAAATGCAAATCTTCGGCTGGGTGGTGTCAATATTGAAAGGGTAAAGCAGTTTAAGTACTTGGGCAGCATCATCACTGAGAATCTGGACCCCGATATAGAAATTAAATGTAGAATAGAAGCAGCTCGTGCAGCTTTTAATAAAATGAAAAATCTTCTCTGCAACGATAATATAAATTTGAAGCTCAGACAAAGAATGATCAAGTGTTATGTGTGGTCAGTTTTGCTTTATGGTGTCGAGGCATGGACCCTCAAAGTTAATATCATTAACCGCTTGGAGGCTTTTGAAATGTGGATCCACCGAAGGATGCTAAGAATATCCTGGACTGACATGATTAGCAACGTTGAAGTATTGCGTAGAGCAAATACACAGAGAGAATTGTTCACAACAATCAAGCTCCGTAAGACTTCATATTTTGGCCACATAATGAGAGGTGAAAAGTATGCAATCCTACAACTTGTCATAAAGGGGAAGATTGAGGGTCGTAGAGGAGTTGGAAGAAGGCAGCACTCCTGGCTTCGGAACATTAGAGAATGGACCGGGATGAGAGGTGTGGAGGGGCTGTTCCGTGCTGCCCAGGACAGACAAGGTTTCTCCCAAGTGATCGTCAACGTCGGGGGGACCCGGCAGGACACATGAAGAAGAAGATGTCATCTATAAGCGCGGTATTGACACTTGGTTTGTGAAATATAATTCGAGTACTTTCATTTCTTTCTCCGTTGTTAACCTTTCCTTCCCTGTGTTGGGTATCTTCTACACGTTGCTTCTAATAACCATCAATATCTCTATAAATATAATAAATACAAGGTTAAGATTTTAGGTATTCCTCCATAATATATTTAAGCATTGATTTAAAAAAATAATATTAATAATAATCAGAATTTATCGACTACATCGTGGGTATTTTGTGAAGATATCGGAAACGAATTCGCATTTAAACGCTGTGAGTGCCTCGACCTTGTGTCTTGACGATAGGTGAATAGTATGCGGGAAGCGCGACACTATATTCGCATCTCACTCTTGCATACTCCACTGAATTGCGAGGAGCTGAATTGTCTCGTAAGCGCCGGGGTATACGACTGACGTTCCGCGCCACAGTAGCTTCTAGGCTTGCAAATAGTTTAGACGTACGCCCGTTCCGTGAGCGTTGCCAGATGGTTTTTTAATGTTTTCAGCAAATAAATCTCAATTATTATAATTTTTAACTTCAATTATAATTAATTTAGGGGATTATCTATGAATTTTCTTATTTTTCCGATTTAAAATCGCTAATTTTTGATCGCGTACTCACTACCCAACACCGGAGCACGCGTTTCAATTTTAACACCGTAAGGGAAGGGTTAAACTCTCCATAATAAAGCCTAATTATGCCTCTAAATTATCTAAAAAAAAACAATTTCAAAACCATAAAATGATGTATATTCGAATTTAGAGGGCGACTAATGCGCGACTAATGGGCTATACCTAAAAATGACATAAATGTTGGCTTTTAACACTAATTTATTTAAAGCATATTTTTGATAATATTTTGTCGAATATTTAATCATTAATTTTTCTGCCTCTTTCTACCTCTACTACAGGAGACGCGAGTATTCTTTGATACGATTTTTCTTTACTACTCTTGAACATGTTGTTTATTTTTTTGTGTTGTTTATAGTTAAGGCATTAACGTTGTGGAGGTTTAAAGACATTGTAATTTATTTTTATCAAACACTGTTTATTCCACTCTTTTGTGACGGTATAACCCTACCGTTTCAAGGCTTTCCCTCATCTTCAGGAGAGCGCAAACAAGACTCAATGTTGTTCGAACTGGTACCGATATACACGCTTCAACGGTTGGGGGCTGAGGGGTGAGGGAGGCATGGGACGATTTCGGCCAAGAGCGAAGAGATTTTTGGGATGTAACTGTTCACCAGATGTTCGGATCTATGTCCTGACTTAGAAGTTTCTAGAGCCTCTAATCTGTCTAATTTATTTCCGTTACTACTGATATGTAAGAATTTGGCATCATCGATAGAAAAAGTATGATTTTCGCGGTGACAATGATTAGCCATTTCTGAATAAATTAGAGGATTTGACTCTTGAACAATCAAGTTATCTGTAAAAGACTCACATCATTGATATTTGAATGTTATAGATGGGTTATTCCGTGTAGGATTTTCAGGAAGGGGATTCATATTGCAAATTAAAGACATTTCTCGCCCCTTCCTCAATTGCACAGCTTGGCTTGCATGATGAATGCGGACATTTTCAGTTGTTCCGCGGAAAAGCTAAAATCTGGAATATTTTAAATTTCCCAATGTTGATTTTTGTAGTTTTTATTTTATTTTATCGTGAGAAATTTAAAGCAGTTTTAAAAAATAAAATGCTTAAATTTATTTTTGATATGCTAATGACATATTTCCCCGTTTTATACTTCAAGGGGTTCTTGTTTGTGTTGTTTTTTTTTATTTGTTCTTGAGTTTAATTTTTGTAATGTGGTATTTTTAAAAGTTTATTTAATTGGATCGCGGTTTTCATTTGAATTTTAGAGATTTTTTAACTTTATATATTTTTTTTATAAAAGGCTGTTGCTGTTATGTGTTAGTAAAATATAATTCGTTGTAATTTATTTTTATCAAACATTGTTTATTCCATTTTTTGTTGACGGTATAACCCTACCGGTTTCCAGGCTTTCACTTCATCTTCAGGGGAGTGCATTGCGCTCCCCTGAAGATGATGTGAAAGCCTGGAAACCGTTAGGGTTATACCGTCACAAAAAAGTGGAATAAACAGTGTTTGATAAAAACAAATGAACATGTCTTTAAACCTCCACAACGTTAATGCCTTAACTATAAACAACAAATATAATTCATCTTTAATAATAAGATATTGAATAAGTTGAACAGACTCCGACATGTTTGAATTTAATTCATACTCAACATAAAAAATTAAGCTTACCTGTTTAAGTTTCAAAACAGACTTGAAAAGTTTTAAAATAAGGCAAAAAATTGAAATAAAGAAATCTTCACGTTCTCGTGCAATTGCTTTGCATACTTAATATTCCATTTTTTCTCTAGAAAATAATAATTAAGTAAAGGATTGAGTTTTTACTCTTGAAGATACCCATTCATTTTTATTCAGCACGTTCTCTCTCGCTTACATCTTTGGACAAAACTCTTGCTTTATCAAACTCTCTCCAAGCACAAAAATCTTGAGCAATCTCACAAGCGTTTTGTTAGGCCTCAATAGTAGGACCCTTTATTAAATCAATGCATTCAGTGATCGCTCCTTCACATGACCAAGAACCCACAGTTGGTTTACCACCAGCGGGTTTTTTTTTTCAAAACATAGACTCTCAGCAAATATATATCTCTATTATATTGATATAATATCCTGAACTGTCCCGCCACTCCCTTTATTGACCTTACCAGTTCACCGCTCTTGTTTTTTTTTACGCTTTTCTTAACAATCCATCATATGAAACTCGGGAACTAGTTAAAAACCAATGTTAGAGTCGCTCCGTCATCGGCATATTTTATGTTAAGAAGCAACTGAAAAACTCTTAATATTTTATTTAGGCAGGAACATTACGTGTTTCATTGCTGATTTTTCTTTCCTCTTCACCAACCCTTTTTTTTCCTTTGATTGATAATATCTCACTTTTATTTTTACTGTGGTAAGTAGGAGTATATAGTTCATAAATATTAATAATCATTTAAATCTTTTTTACAACCTTTATTAAGTTTTAGCTGGTTGGTTGGAAGAGATTGCCGTTTCGCAATAAGCCCACCAGATTGTTTTTTTTCAATGAAGTGTTAAATAAATAAATATCAAAACTATAAAACCGAGATAGAGATCAAGACTATTTAATCCTAAAGACTGAGAAAACAGAATTAAAAAATACTTTATAATAACATCAAAATGTTTTATAATAACATCGAAATGCTTTATAATAACATCAAAATGCTTTATAATAACATCAAAATGCTTTATAATAACATCAAACTGCTTTATAATAACATCAAAACAAGTCGAATATAAAGGGTTAGGTAATATTTTTAAAAGCTCTTGGTATTTGAAAGCTTCTCGACTGAGTGGAATTCCAAGAAATAATACTAATAATAAAAGGAAATGTAAACAGCTCAATTTAGAAAAAAAAACTTCTAAAGGCGCTCTTATTTTGGAATCAAATAAGAGCGCCTTTAGAAGTTTTTTTTTCTAAATCGAATTTGGAATCAGCAAACAATGAATGTAAGGACATGAATATGGTGGCTACGGCCACTAAACTGGATAATTATTATCTGCATCCGCATACAACAAAATTTTATTTTTATATAGGGTGTTTTTTTTGGGTGTGATAGGATTTGTTTTTTTTAAATGAAGCATATATAAATTATTTAAATTGTTTTGCGCTTGGCGAAGCCCATGTGGGGTCTGCTGCTTACGAACAGATTCTACTATAGTGCAGTATTCTTGGGAATGATATGCTATCCAGCACTCTCGGTCTTAATGGGGCTCGCTCGTTGGATCTGGAAGTCTAGAGACGCAGCGCTATTATCGTTCTCGCAAAGGGTCAGTCCGCGAGTATAGGTGACGTCCGCCTTCACCTTTTGCCAGAGATGACACCTCACGCAATTTTTAAAACCTGCCTTTGATCGCGCTGGATGGGGAACTCCTTTCTTCTCCATAACAGCGTGGATGGAGGCGGGATCGAACTAAAGTGAACTGATAAATTTATTGTTTAAAAGTAAATTCCACAATTGTTTATAAATTATTATCAGTATTCATGACCGTGTCGTAAACAAAGGAAGTCAAATTATTATTTGAGTAGAAGTAAACATATGAATTTCAAAGATAATAATTACGAGTATCTTCTTCTTCTTCTTCCCAGTGTCATGTCAGGTCCCCCCAACGTTGAATATCACCTGAGAGTAGGCACTTTTGTCCCCGGCAGCCCGAAAAAGATCCCCAACGCTCCTTATAGCCAGGAGATTGGCCACTTGCCTACGCCTCTTCGACCCTCTATTTTGCCTTGGATGATCAGGTGCAGTATTACGAGTATAACGATTTAAATTATTTTGGAGGTAGGATTTAGGAATATTTTGAGAATTCTTGTAAGTTTATTATTAAAAACTGATAAGGAGGAAGGTCGTATATAACCTAGAAGATCGTATCAAATTCAAACTGAACAAACTGCAAATAATGTGTGGTGCATTGATACATAAAAAAATTGTTGTCAGCAAATCGAAGGCACCGCATATCGACTTCAGTGGCTGAGTAAATAGGATCCCTATTTTACGACCCGGGTGTCACGCCTTCGATTCCCGTTAATATTTATATTTTTTTTCAAAAATGGTTGTCGTTTGATCTTGAAATAAAACTTCATTAAACATATTTCTGCTTAGTTGGATGTATTTGTTACAGGGCAATAAATCTGCTAAGATAAATTGTATATAGTGAAAGTTTAATACAATACAATGGAATAGAATCGCATGCCTTGAAAGAAATTAATTTTGACTTGACTAATGTTTTGTCAATTCACCGGATTCGCACAAAAATGTCATCAGCGTAGTTATTTCCACTGTGAAAATGTTCGTTTAAGAAACAAGTTTATACGTGTATATACAGGAAAAAGTTAATAGAAAAGCATAGAAAATATCACCTTATTCGTTATTTTTTCCTCAAGATAGCCGATTATTTCTCCCCGTATTTTCTTTTATAGTTGAAATCGATTAAATCGAACAGTTTCTGGTTTCACTCTCATATTTCCACCCCCGCTCCATGGAACAGCAATTAAGATAAAAAGTGGGACACCCAATACACATAATGAAAGTGAGGACCCCTACTCCAGTCATCCATTCATTCCCGGAGCCGGCCTCATGCTATCCCTGGGGATTATAACGATATTTTTGGCTGAACGAAAATATCTCCTGTTGATGATGGAACACAGTTATACTCTTTAATACGAATTCGCTTAACCCTTCCTTCCCTGTGATGTGTAACTAGTACACATTGCTACTAAAAACTTTAATATCTCTATAAATATAATAAATACTGGATTCAGATTTTAGGTATTCCTTAGTAATACGTTTACGCATTGAATGAAAAAAATAATATTAATAATAATTAGCACTTATCGACCACATCAGAGATATTTTGTGAAAATCAGGAATAAATTCACCAATACAATCAAACATGTGCCAGTGTGTGACGTAGATATATTCATTCTAATAAACCGCTATGGGTGAAGAAGCGACGCTATTCACGTCTCACTCTCACTCTACTTCGGTATATGGGAACGCAAGAATATAATTTCAGTAGCTTTCGGGCAGCCATTTGAGGTGGTCGCAATCACCGTTTTGTGAACGTTGGTCGATGTTTTATTTTTCAGGTTTTGAGCAATTAAATTTCAATTATTATCCCTTTTGACTTCAAATTTAATTAATTTCAATAATTGGCTGTGAATATTCTTATTTTTCCGATTTTAAAATGCTCATTTTTACATGTGTATTGATGTGTATTGAATACACAGCACCGGAATGCGTGGGTTTTTTTAGCACAAGAAGGGTAGGGTTAAGACAAAAAACTTCTTTCATAATTACATTTTATTTCAAGAATAATTTTATATAGCACCGTTTTGAGATAAAATTCTCCTCAAGGGCGCCGTTACTCGAAACTCGAATCTACTATTACCAAACAAATCATGTACGAGTATTACAGCTAAAGCAGTAGTTGAGCGAATTGCATTCAACACTTTCTTTGTATACAGTACAACTTTGTGAGATTATTTCCATGCGGCAACCAACCTAAAAGATGATCATGTCATCATCATTGTCGGGCCTCGCAGTCGAGGATCCCATCGCCACTCCAACGTCAGTCCTGAACCGTTCTCCAACGTCGATCGTGTGATCTTCTGTGAGAGGACAGCCCGATCCTGGATGCGCACTCCCTTCCGCAAATACCACAGACATATGGACCCTGATTGTTGACGCATGTTCGCAGCGCGCAGACTGTCTACCAACTAAGCCACTGAGATCGTTACAATAAATTCATGAAAACTCATTGTTTAACGCCTTCAATGACTAGCAACTTCCATGGCTAGTCAACTGGTTTAATAAGTTCTATCTGAGAAATTTTTATGTCATTCCCGATAAATTTTAGTGAAATTTAGCGTATTTCTGGTAAAGTATGTTTTTGAAAAAATAGTTTTTAATAATTTTTCGTCAAATTACAAGTAGACGTGTGTCATTTCTATCCATATTCATGGTACTCGTAGACAATGATTGTGTTGGTCGTCAAAAGTAGCAAAATTACAAGTAGACGTGTGTCATTTCTATCCGTATTCATGGTACTCGTAGACAATGATTGTGTTGGTCGTCAAAAGAAGCAAAATTACAAGTAGACGTGTGTCATTTCTATCCGTATTCATGGCACTCGTAGACAATGATTGTGTTGGTCGTCAAAAGTAGCAAAATTACAAGTAGACGTGTGTCATTTCTATCCGTATTCATGGCACTCGTAGACAATGATTGCGTTGGTCGTCAAAAGTAGCAAAATTACAAGTAGACGTGTGTCATTTTTATCCGTATTCATGGCACTCGTAGACAATGATTGTGTTGGTCGTCAAAAGTAGCAAAATTACAAGTAGACGTGTGTCATTTCTATCCATATTCATGGTACTCGTAGACAATGATTGTGTTGGTCGTCAAAAGTAGCAAAATTACAAGTAGACGTGTGTCATTTCTATCCATATTCATGGTACTCGTAGACAATGATTGTGTTGGTCATCAAAAGTAGCAAAATTACAAGTAGACGTGTGTCATTTCTATCCATATTCATGGTACTCGTAGACAATGATTGTGTTGGTCGTCAAAAGTAGCAAAATGATGCATTTATTTATTTTCATTTAACACTTTTATTGCAAATACAATCTGGCGAGCTTATTGCTAGGCGGCAATCTCTTCCAATCTACCAGACAAAAGTAAATGAAGCAAGTTACATGGTCGCATAAATCATTCAAATGACTATCCATCCCCACGAAATCCATAAACACATACGTGAGTATATATATACCCACGAACCCCATAAAGACGGACAATCACCGGAACATTATTTTTCATATAACGTGAGATATCATCAATCAAAAGAAAAGGAAGGGATGGTGGGGAGGAAAGGAAAAGAAAAATCAGGAATGAAACATGTTATTTTACTGACTAGAAATTAAGAGTTTATTCAGTCACTTCTTAAAGCATGTCAGTGTATTGTTTGAATTGAATTTAACATGTAGCGTATTACTCATTTCGTTGTATACAATACAACCTGTTGGATATATTTTTTTCCAGCGACTTGAGTAAAAACTAGAATACCTAAAAAAAACCTGAGTTCCAACGGAAATCGAACCTGCAATATTTCAATTGGAAGAAAAGTGTCTTACCAAGTAGGCCACCACTATGATTTACACAAGGGTAGCTTCTGTTTTTTTTACTGAAATAGCTATTTTTGTAACGATGATGGGTATTTATATGGTAAAAAATAGCTAATTTGTATTAAAACTATAATATAATTTGTTATCGTTTTTTATTCGTGGCTTTATTGAGTATGTAAACATTATGTTATAAAAAAACAGAACAAAAAGTAACGTTAGTTATTGTAATTTATTTTTATCAAACACTGTTTATTCCACTTTTTTGTGACGGTATAACCCTACCGGTTTCAAGGCTTTCACCTCATCTTCAGGGGAGCGCAAGCAAGATATCTCCTTCAGTAAAAAAATCAGAGTCTTGTTTGCGCTCCCCTGAAGATGAGGTGAAAGCCTTGAAACCGGTAGGGTTATGCCGTCACAAAAAAGTGGAATAAACGGTTTTGATAAAAATAAATTACAATGTCTTTAAACCTCCACAACGTTAATGCCTTAACTATAAACAACATAACGTTTAATATTAAAAAATACTTGTATGATTTGATATAATACTGATAAGATATTGAGAGTAAAATTACCTCACACTGTCACTCAATTAGTTAACTAAGTTACTTACTTCCTTATCACAAGATATAATAACATGATATTCGACGTCTCCGGATAATAATTCAATTTATTTGTCAAATCTTATAAGAGAGAGATCAATCATAACGCGGAGCCGACAATACGTCTGGCACACGGGTGGAAGTTTGACATTCTGTTCTCAATAGAGAATGATTAGGCTCAATTAGTCAATAGCTGCGATAGGTGAGAGGATGGGGATGATGTGATGTGCTGTGCTGTGCTGTGCTGTGGGGGTGGGACAAACGATTGTTGGTGACACGCGTTCCCTGATTAAGCTTTGTAGCATCGAGCTTTGTCTTCATACTATTTGAGTATCACAAACTGTAGCGTAATTTTGGGAAAAGTGTCAAAGATCTGAAAGCATATATACGTACGTTTGGAAACGATGCCATCTAAAAACAAACAACAATATAAATAAAATAATGCTCACAAAAATATGAAATAGCACTAAGACATGTTTTTTTACTTGTCAACAGTCTAAATAGATCAATATTTTTATATTTCAAATAAGTGTCAGAAACATAAAACTTTTAATATATTATTTTTTTCGAAATCCATTACTAGTTGAAAGGAATCCATTTAAAGATAAAAAGTTTGAAACTTTATTTCTTTTTTTTTTTTGTACAATAATTAGAACTACGTAATCGCGTAAGCTTCTGTAGAGAAAGTCATCGGTTGGACTCCACACTGTTCTACTTCTCAACTATACAGTAAGATCTGTTTTGAAAAGTAAAGTTTTCATCAGGAGAAATCGAACCACAAACGTGGATCATTTAAAATGGCACGAATACAGGACTAGTTGGCATTGATGATGTAATCAAAAGATGGTAAAATTACTGTGCAAAGCTGTACAAGAAAGATGAAAGCTTAGGAGAAGTAGAACATACAGACGCTGAACGAGGTGTAATAATTAGTGGAGTGTAGGATACGATTCACCTATTCTTATTCAAGTCTCAGGCAGTGAAAACGATTTTGCAGAGCTTAGCTGCTAGTGAATGAATGTACCAAGATGTTACATGTTATCTACGAGTATAATATGGTATGGAATACTTAAGATTGGTCTCAACGTTGAGTTGATTCTACTATTATGATCTACAAGAAAGTGCACGAGCTATCGCACAATGTCATTTATTTCACACACTAGCAAAATCATGCTTCACGTTATAAATTAAAGCCTAAAATAACACTTGAACTCGCAGATTACATAGGACTTAGCAGGATTTATACAGATAACCCGAACTAGGAAGCGCGTTCTCAAAATGAGACAGTTTATAATAAAGTCTTAAGTTCCAAGTACCAATTGTTTTCTGCTTTATAAACTATACTTAGCGTTTGGGGGAGATGAGAGTGCACGTGGAAATTTTGAAAAGATCAAACGCACGTAAAGATCAATGAACTATTCCACCCATAACATGTCCAAAAAGGTGTTCATCAGGGATATACACTTGTTTCTTCTCCAATCTTATTCAATAACATTGAAAAATATGTCAATTAAGAGCACTCGAGGACTAGGCAATGGATAAAAACTAAGAGGGCAAAATCGTATAAAATTTTAAGTTTGCCAATTATATCATATTAATTGCACGGTCAGCGGTAAAAATGGCTAACATCCCTCGTGGTGGCGAACGCGAGACCAAAACACTTGAACTTTTAAACAAATAAACAGAGCTTTTACAAAATCAGATTTTGCAAACTAGACAAGACAGCCATTTTTCTGGTCTACAAATTGTACGTGACTTTGTTTATCTCAGGTCAATTTTGTTTAATAGGTTTCAACACCATTTTATTTATTTTTACATGACAATAAATTATCTCAATAACATACTTTATGAACAAAACACGGGTAATTTAAAGTGGGGTTAAATAGATCTGGGTTTGTAGTCTTTCATTTGTCATGTTCCCAGTAATCTAGGTTTATTCCTGTATCGTACTGGGGAAAAACAGTATTTTTTAATCCTTTAAGTTTGTTAAGTTGCTTTATAATTTAACCTCAGAAAATATTTTCTGAGATTAAATATACGAGGCGTATCCAGAAAGTAAGTGTACTGAGGCCCTCACGACCGGATGGATTTTATTTTCGACATGTTGGCTACGCTTCCGTGTAGCCTGATCCTTCCCCTCCGCAACGAGACCGGTTCCAGGTCAGTACGTTGAGAAGTGTCGACGCGTCAACACGTTTCGTAAAAAATGTAAATCCAATCTCCCGCCAAGTGCGAAATACGTGGCGTCATCCGTTATCACGTTTGGAAGGCAAAACCTCCGGTTGAGGTTTATAATGAGGTGAAAACTGCATATGGTGATAAAGCTATGAATCGTACGAGTGTGTACAAGTGGTGTCGCGAGTTTAAAAACGGTCGTACGTCTGTGCATGATGATCAGAGGAGCGGAAGACCTTCAATTGTGACTGACGAAATTGACTAAATTGTTTTGGGACTGTCAAGGCATAATTTTAATTGAATATATGCCTCAAGGGGAGACCATCAACTCTGCAAGATACTGTGAGACCCTAACAAAGTTGTGGAGGGCGATTCAGAACAAGAGGAGAGGCATGCTGACAAAGGGAGTCTGCCTGCTGCACGACAATGCCAGACCACACACGGCCAACGCCACGAAGGAACTGCTCGCCTCGTTTAGATGGGATGTCCTGAACCATCCCGCGCATTCCCCTGACCTAGCACCTTCAGATAACTATCTCTTTACCTCCCTGAAGCTGCACATGGGTGGAAAAAGGTTTTCAACCGACGAGGAGGTAAAGGAGGAGGTGAAGAAGTGGACGGAGGGGTTGGCGGGAAACTACTTCGAGGAAGGCATCAAAAAGTTAATACCCCGCTTCACCACCTGCATTGAGAGGAATGGCGACTATGTCGAAAAATAGCTTACATATGGAATACGGTAACCACGTAATTTTTTTGTTTCAATTAAAAAAAATGTAACCTACCTAAATTCAATACACTTACATTCTGGACTTACCTAGTATATGGCAAACAGAAAGTTTGTTGTCATTTAAGTTTTTCATGTTAATTTTCAGTAGCTTCTTTGTAAAAATAAAACTTTCTTATCAAACATATATCTGTGCACTATATATTTTTCGTTTTTAATATAACAACCAAGTTGGAATTGTAATAATATTCATGATTTTTTTGACTTACTGATTCAAAACATATTTTTCCTAAATAAAATCGTCCAATCAGATCTTCAAACACTCGAGTTTTCCTTATTTAAGATAACATGAAGCTCAAAGCAAATGAGACAAGCCGTAAGCTTTACCACTAAATGATAGCTCACCGCTGTTGCTAGCCGCGATGTGAGAGGGCTGGACTCAGGTAATCCTTTTATACCCTGTTTCTGCACACGGCTGCATGTGATTAGCACAATGGGTGGGGTGGGGGTATTTGCTCCGGCTGCATAGTGTGACTCTATGAGACTGGGGGGGGGTGGGTTTCCCCCATCAAGTCTGGGAATATATTCCCTGGCCACATTATGTCCATGTGCAAAACTAGACTAAAGCTGTGATTCAGTATTTTATTTTATTTCATTTTGTACAATAATACTTGTATATGATAGTCATTTAAAAAAGCCCGAAAACCTTAAAATAAGACAGTCAACGACGATGAACTTAATTGGCTTTAAAAAATGTATTAGATTTATCATTTATATAGTACTTCTGACATAAATAGTATACGGGAAGAGCGACAGCTGAGATGGTACGGGCACATAAGACGGAGACCACCAGACCATACGGTGAATCAGGCAATGTCTGTGGATCTTCCTCGACAGCCGTCCAGAGGAAGACTAAAAAACTCCTAGATGACTCAATGCTCCAAAAATCTGCAGAGAAACGGCCTACATGAAAGCGACACCCAGAACCGAAGAATATATAGAACGAGAAGAGCCGACCCCAACAGCCTACCTAGGTAATGAGTTGGGACAGTGCCAGGAAGAAGATAGTACTTCTTAACGTCTTCGTATTGTTATCAGTAACTTGAATATTGAGATGAGTCATATGATTTATGAAGGGGGGAGGAATGGCCAATATATAACAAATTACCATTCGATATATTTGCGCTCAACTATACCGAAGGTCTCAGAGAGTTTCGTCTTAGAAAGAATGTAGTTTGGCGAAAGCCAGACTTTCAGATGGAGATAAAGGAAGGGTACTCACGGGTGTTGATGACGGGAGTCGGAGGTATCGGCTGATCTTCCAGGACTCTTGGAGCGTCACAGCGGTTGATGATTTATTCGTCTGGTTTTTTGGGCGATGAAGCGTATTGGTTGTTAGTGGTCCGGTCCGAGATGTCCCCCCGATGGTGGTCTGTGCACAAGTGAACGAGGCGACCGGAATATGTTCGTCGAGTTAAAACTACCACAACTCGCGACAATTCGATAATTTAGGAAAGGTGAGAACAATATTTGATCGCGCGACAGGGCCGGCGGCGATAATAGAGCGGCCCGCGCGCGACAGGGCCGGGAGCGACGACAGAGCAGCCCACGAGCGGAATAGTAAATTTGCGTCACGCTATGGCGTGAACAGAGTGTTTATTTAGTTGTATCCTTTATCCCACCTAATCAGGGTGATTTTTACTCAAGGATATCGACTTTCCCTAACTTAAATTATCGATAGCGAAATATGACGATTAACATTATTAAATATCTCATAACATTTTGCTCCAAATGATCGGGGGTAACCTATTAAGACGATGTGACTCTTATTTGCCAAGAAGGAACCTTGCTGTGAATTTTAATGGATTAATTCTAGGAAATTTAATCTAAGAGTGGTGTACCGCAAGGTTAACAGTTGTGACCAATATTTTTCACATAATTTATCAACGACATATTTGCGTGTTTTGAGAAAATGAAATATTCGATTTTCGTAGATGTCGAGATATTTTGTAGGATTAAAAGTGTGACTAGCTGTAATGAAAAACAAGCAGGTAGGAATAAATAACATAAACAATACTGCAATCCGTCATTTTTAATCCATGTTGTAAAGTTTAAAAACAATTGTTTGAGGGCTTGCTAAGGGTTTAATAATGATAAACTCGATGGAGTTCAGGTGGAACATATGCAACCAAAAGTTGCTACTGTAGTCTAGTTAGGAATAAATTTAAATAAAACTCCATTCTCTGGACTGTTTACTACACAGTCTTCTTAAATGTTCAAAACTTAAGGGGTGGGGCTTTATGTTCAAAATGAGAGGGGTGGGGCTAAACAGTTTTTTTTTTGCAATACAACAAATTTCAACTCGGTCTAAGAAATAATTATGTTAAATTTATTTAATTAACATATCATCACACCTTGATTAATTGAGACTTTCTGATCATAGAGTTAGAACCTCCTACTTTTGAAAATAGTTTATAGAATAATAAACTGTTCTCAACTATTGAAACTTTTCAATACCTTCCAGAAGTACGTGGTTTTATGATTTATTCTGGTGTGATAACTACAGGGTTAACTTACTAAAAGTATCCTGTACCCAGACAACATTGATTGATCAAAGAGTGTATACGAGGTCATGGATATATAATATTTGGGGACAATTTTAATGTCTTAAAAACGTCGCTCACGTAGTGTTCTTGTTTATTCAAACCATTTATCCAGTGCCACGGCATAATTCTTGTTTATTTTTTTCGTAAAACTTTACAAAATTCGTAAACAGTGTATCAATATTTTTTTGTGTGTACTCCTATAAGTAGATAAATTAAACGAATATATTATCTTTTTTATTTTTATCTAAACAAATTATATTTGTTTGTGTATGTTGTAATTTTTTAAGTATCATTCCTTTCGTGGGTGTCCGTCTTAAGGCGGTCACGTAATAGATTTTCAACTGAGTATATTGTTTAATTTAAAACTTTTTAACTATTCGAACTTATATATTATTTGAATTGTTTTATTGTGTTGATATTTATTTTTATTTGGTTTTATTGTTTTTTTATTGAACGAAACACACACAACCTGTATTTTTTTAGCGTTATTTTAAAGCACATTTTACAGTTGATAAAAATAAAACTAGTTAAGATATTGCTTTTTTCAAAATAGCTTGTTTACTGAAAGTAGATTGAAAGACAAGAAAAAGTGATATCATAAATCAAGCAACAAGGCATCTTCTGTGGCGGCGTATTTCCTTTGTGAAGAGGATCCGGCTGTTGAAGTTTAAGAGTTGGATGGTGTGTAGATAGTAGATAGACAGACAGGAAGACGGGTAGGCAGGCAGGCAAGGAAAGAACAGTGGTGGTGAGGAAGAGAAGAAATAAGGGAAACAGGCAGACGGTGGGCATCTTTTATTCATACCACCTTATTGAAAAACTTGTAAAGAATATTCGCAGAGTTCTGATGACCAGCATTTCTCGATTTAATTATATTTTGTTTACCATCAATCAAAATGGCAAAGAGAAATTATTTTTCGAGAATTGTTAAACGTTCGCAATTTTCTCTGACATTTGCTATAATTGAATAATTTATCTTCGTCGTCTGAATATTGAGAGACAAATCCCTTGTTTTTTTTTAACCAAATTTGTCTCTGACCATCCTTGGTATTGTAATGAATTCCACAACACTTTATCTGTATAAAGTATAACCTGGTGAACTTGTTACCATGTGGTGGTCTTTTCATATCAACCAGAAAGGTGTTCAAGCAGCTTTTAAAGAATACTAGAGGGGAAAATTAAAAAAAATCTTGGTTGCAATGGTAGTTTAGCGGATGGTTCTAGTGGGACGTCGTGATGATTTTGATTGTTTGGTATTTAAATAAAATACGTCAATTAGCGATGCGGAAAGAGAGAGTGAATGAATCAATGAATAATAAATGGTGATTAATGATGCTTTATTTATCGGTAAGTAGGTATTTATACATTTCGGAATGGGCGCGGGAGTGCGCCCGCAATATATTTTTATCTCGCTTCTGTGCGTGCAGAGATGGTCGATTGAAATATTGCAGACATCGCAAATAATATTGTGGGTAGACAATTTGTTGGCGAAAACGGCGAGACAGCGCGATGCGTTCTCTTTCTACTGTGGAATGTATCGTAAATAGTATTTGTGGGTAAACAATTTCAATGTTTTGGTATGCGACCTTTGGACATATCCAAAGGTCGTTTCGTCGGTCGTTGACCGTGTATGTTGACAATATTCAGCGACGACAGTAGTTCCTACAGTAGTATAACCTTAACCTCCCGAGCTGGAAAACAGGTAACTTATCAACTAGTCTATCGAAAGTTCATCGAGGTTTCAAAACCGATTGACTTTCTTGTCGGAACGTAGGAAGAGTGAGAAATTTGACCGTGAAATGACTCTGCATGGCCAACATGACTCATGCATGCGCATCATGACGCTATATAAATCACGAAATCACGAAAATCACATCCATACGGATGTGAAGCTTTGATATTAAATAATAGTGATAGGAGCAGAATAAATTAAGAATATCTGTTTTACAATGTATGATAGAGTAACCAGTGATAACTATATTACAGAATCAGATGGTTTAAATACAGTAAAAAAAAAAACTTGAAATTGTTTGGACATATCGAAATAATGCTTTAAGAAGCACTTATAAAACAAATATTGGTTGCCATATCTGAAATAAATAGCGTGCAATGAAAAAAGCTGGTAAACGAATGGAAATTTTGTCTGAGGGAACGGTAATTAGTGCGAAAAATAGAAATGCATATATGACCACAAATGTGTGTAAGGATAAAGTTAAGATGCTGTTTATAGTTAAGGCATTAACGTTGTGGTGGTTTAAAGACATTGTAATTTATTTTTATCAAACACTGTTTATTCCACTTTTATGTGACGGTATAACCCTACCGGTTTCAAGGCTTTCACCTCATCTTCAGGGGAGCACAAACAAGACCCTGAAGATGAGGCGAAAGCCTTGAAACCGGTAGGGTTATACCGTCACAAAAAAAGTGGAATAAACAATGGTTGATAAAAATAAATTACAATGAAGTTAAGGCTTATTGTGAAGATAGGGATATTTGGAGATCTGTGCTTGTCTACACTAAAAGGGATATGATGATATGTACGAGTACCTATATATAAACCACCCTTAGGCCCTACTGGCTTTAATTAACTTACAAGTGAGGGTTAGCCCTTCCTGTCCTGTGATGTGTAACTAGTACACATTGCTGCTAAAAAACTTTAATATCTCTATAAATATAATAAATACTGTGTTCAGATTTTAGGTATTCCTCCGTAATACATTTACGCATTGAATGAAAAAATAATATTAAAAATAATAAGCCCTTATCGGCCACATTAGAGATATTTTGTGAAAATCGGGAATAAATTCACCAATGCAATCAAAGGTGTGCCAGTGTGTGACGTAGGTATATTCATTCTAAAAAAACACTATGGAGAAGGAAGCGACGCTATTCACGTCTCACTCTCACTCTACTTTGGTATATGGGAACGCAAGAAATAGAATCTCAGTTCACTCGCTTCTCACGCTACAGTAGCTTTGGAGCTTTTGTTTGAGGTGGTCGTTTCGCCCGTTTTGTGAACGTCGTTCGATGTTTTTTTTCATGTTTTCAGCAATTAAATTTCAATTATTATCACTTTTGACTTCAAATTTAAATAATTTAAGCGATTGGCTATGAATATTCTTATTTTTCTGAGTTTAAATAGCTCATTTTTACATGCGTATTGAATACACAGCACCGGAACGTGCGGATTTTTTAAGCACATGAAGGGAAAGGTTAAGGTATCCAAATTGAACAGTAACATCACCTGACTATGTGTTAGGCGTGGTATATGTCCACGCACTCTTACTTGTTTAGGCAGGAAACTTTTGGACATTTTTTTTTATTTATTTCACCTGGCGTGTTTATTGCCATGTGACAATCTCTTCCAACCAACCAGAAAGATTTTTTTTGTGATTTATAAGTAAACAAGAGATAGTAAAACGAATATCTTCAAGTAGACACCCCCTTATTATTTAGAACTGGGTTGTTTGCCTGTCATTTGCTATGAACCCAGTAAACAAGCCGTTGCTTGTATCTTACTGAAAAGTTATAACATAAAGAAAAACAAATGAGCTTATACTTTATACCGATCGTCAGATAACATGTTATCAAAATGTTCTTATTTATTTGATAATTTGCGAGACTTTATTACATGTTTATACAGGGTCTTTCTAATTGAGCGGTTTTTTAAATCAATTTTTTTAATTATTTTAATAAAACACACAATTTGCTTTGATTTTCCAAAATTGTTAATTGTTCGTTAAAGTATAATATTTGAAATTTAAACACAAAAAACAATATCTTGCAAATCCACAGATATCCACTCTTTTGTCAAAATTTTCGTTGTCATTTTGGCATAATCGCGGTTCTAACTCACCAATAACGCGAATAATTTCGTCCTTCAGCTAAGGAATTAATTGGGGGTCATTCTTAAATGCCTGATTTTTTACGTAACTCTAGAGAAAATAGTCCAACGGTGTCAGATCACATAATCTTGGTGGCCAATTAACATCACAGTTTCCGGAGATTACAATACATGAAATAATTCAACAATTTGAACGCGTTGTTGTATTGTATACGAATCCATTTTTATAAATGTCATATATTACACTTCTCAAATGTCACAAGATCCATGCAAGTTCAAGGCGCCATCTGTGTTTTATTTAAGAATCAATAAAGCCGCTCAATTTGAAAGACCTTTTACTAATTGAGACCCTCAACTCTTAGCGAACTGCATCAATTTAAAGAAATTAACAGGACATCCCACAATATTCTTCATGTATAATATAATAGTTTACAAAAATATATTATAGCCAGGTAATTTCATTTATCTTTCCTTACTAGTAATAATAATAATAAAAAAATTACAATGTATGTAACGCCATTTTGAGAGTTAACTAGCCTGTGACTCGAAGTAACTAATATTTGCAAATTAAAAACATAACAAAATAAACATGTATTAGTTGAGTATAAGGGTGGAAAGGTAGTGCCTGCAATCATTAGATTTGTTAGTTGAGTATAAGGGTGGAAAGGTAGTGCCTGCAATCATTAGATTTGTTAGTTGAGTATAAGGGTGGAAAGGTAGTGCCTGCAATCATTAGATTTGTTAGTTGAGTATAAGGGTGGAAAGGTAGTGCCTGCAATCATTAGATTTGTTAGTTGAGCATAAGGGTGGAAAGGTAGTGCCTGCAATCATTAGATTTGTTAGTTGAGTATAAGGGTGGAAAGGTAGTGCCTGCAATCATTAGATTTGTTAGTTGAGTATAAGGGTGGAAAGGTAGTGCCTGCAATCATTAGATTTGTTAGTTGAGTATAAGGGTGGAAAGGTAGTGCCTGCAATCATTAGATTTGTTAGTTGAGTATAAGGGTGGAAAGGTAGTGCCTGCAATCATTAGATTTGTTAGTTGAGCATAAGGGTGGAAAGGTAGTGCCTGCAATCATTAGATTTGTTAGTTGAGTATAAGGGTGGAAAGGTAGTGCCTGCAATCATTAGATTTGTTAGTTGAGTATAAGGGTGGAAAGGTAGTGCCTGCAATCATTAGATTTGTTAGTTGAGCATAAGGGTGGAAAGGTAGTGCCTACAATCATTAGATTTGTTAGTTGAGTATAAGGGTGGAAAGGTAGTGCCTGCAATCATTAGATTTGTTAGTTGAGTATAAGGGTGGAAAGGTAGTGCCTGCAATCATTAGATTTGTTAGTTGAGTATAAGGGTGGAAAGGTAGTGCCTGCAATCATTAGATTTGTTAGTTGAGCATAAGGGTGGAAAGGTAGTGCCTACAATCATTAGATTTGTTAGTTGAGTATAAGGGTGGAAAGGTAGTGCCTGCAATCATTAGATTTGTTAGTTGAGTATAAGGGTGGAAAGGTAGTGCCTGCAATCATTAGATTTGTTAGTTGAGTATAAGGGTGGAAAGGTAGTGCCTGCAATCATTAGATTTGTTAGTTGAGCATAAGGGTGGAAAGGTAGTGCCTACAATCATTAGATTTGTTAGTTGAGTATAAGGGTGGAAAGGTAGTGCCTGCAATCATTAGATTTGTTAGTTGAGTATAAGGGTGGAAAGGTAGTGCCTGCAATCATTAGATTTGTTAGTTGAGTATAAGGGTGGAAAGGTAGTGCCTGCAATCATTAGATTTGTTAGTTGAGCATAAGGGTGGAAAGGTAGTGCCTACAATCATTAGATTTGTTAGTTGAGTATAAGGGTGGAAAGGTAGTGCCTGCAATCATTAGATTTGTTAGTTGAGTATAAGGGTGGAAAGGTAGTGCCTACAATCATTAGATTTGTTAGTTGAGTATAAGGGTGGAAAGGTAGTGCCTGTAATCATTAGATTTGTTAGTTGAGTATAAGGGTGGAAAGGTAGTGCCTACAATCATTAGATTTGACTTTTTCCGCATCTTCATATATTCAGAAAACATGGGAATACGAACAACACCGAAACCTGTGTAGATCTTCCGGTTTGTTATAGTAACACATAAAGCTTTAAGTGTAGTGTAGACAGCGGTGGCTAGTCTTGAGGTGCACTGGTGCGCTGAGCACCAACACACCTCGAGACGCTGAGCGAATTTGAAATATCGCTGTCTCACGGTTTACTGTACATCTCTGTCTGTTCCATATGAATTTGCGTTTCCGTCCGGTGCGTATTGGAGATCGCTCCGGTAGCAAACTTGGCCGGTCAATTTTAAAGGAATATTTTTTGATTTTTTGATTTTTTTTTTATTTTTACTTGAATAAAAATCCTCGTACTATTTGTCAGTATTCTTATACATATTTAATCTATACAAATATTTAATATTTTTGGAAGTCATGTTTTCGAATATATAATTTAATTATTGCGAATTATTTCTCCGGTTCAGCGCACCTCTAGACCGGCCGCCGCTGAGTGTAGGGTGTATATGTAATGTTCATATACGATAATTAATTTTGATATAATCCCCCAAAAAAGGGTGATCTTCAAGGGGTATCTAAAGCTACACACACCATCATCATAAACTAAGAGGTAGACCATTCCACGCCACAGGACCAGCAATGACAAAAGCTCTATTATAATATCCCAATCTATTAGATCGATTTGAAAAAATCGTTTGTTTTATGAAGAAGAAATAGCGTTGAAGTTCTGCTTTCCAAAGAATCATCTCTCAGACACAGTTTTGAAAGAAATAATGGATAATATTTTCTACAATACGTATTTTTTCTTAGTCGACACATATTTCGAAAGTGTTCTTCAGAAGTTATATTATTAACTGGCTAGTTTCTAAACTTTAAGTTACTAACTCAAACTTGTCTTATCGTCACCCTACAATATAAACATCTCACTAAGCATTCCGAACATAAATCATCAATTTGAATTCATAACAGAATTATCCCACCGTAACAAACAGAATGAGATCCATTCAGAATTGTTTTGAAGAAATTGGTCCACTTGAAAAGTTTGAACCGAAACTTTTCAATACATTTGAATACGACTTATTGTTTTCGGCGCCAAATCTATAATGTTATTTTAAAAAAGAAAACTTTTGTTTTTTTTAGTTGTGAGAAACGTTCTCCTTCTTTCTATCTTTGTCACTGTTGGCCGTTTGTAAGCAATACTATTCTTCCACTCAATTTACCTGAATGCAAAACATATATGGATGTTTATTTGTAGAAATATGTATGTGTGTAAATGTCCATTTATTTTGTAATATTTTAATCTGGCAATAATAAAGGAGTCGAGTCTTAAGTTAGAGCGCCCTTGAGGAGAGTCTGTTCTCTAAATAGCGGTATATAAATTGTTCTCATAATTTTATTCATAACAAATATGTGTAATTTCAGGATATATCAGGAAACAATTGAGGAGTTTAGCTGGCAAATACTTTCGCATGCGGCTTACTCAGCCGACTTGACTTCATCCGATTACTACTTATTTGCATCGATGGGACACGCACTTGCTGAGCAGCGCTTCACTTCTTACGAAAATGGCTCGATGATTGGTTTGCCTCAAAAGAGCAACAGTTTTCTTGGCGTGGCATCCACAAATTGCCAGAGAGGTGGGAAAAATTTGTAGCTAGTGATGGGCAATACTTTGAATAAAACATTTTTTACCATTTTCATACAATTAATGTATATTTTCTACAAACAAATTCCGGTTTCATATTTACAGACCTATGTATGTGTAATTTTAAGATATACCATATATTCACATGTTATGTTGCTATTCAAAAACCTTTGATTTATTTAATTTATAAATATACCATTGCTGTTTTACTCTTATCTTCATTTTTTTATGTTTTTATCAATCAAAAAAGGATCTTTACAAACTTTGTGTATGGTACTAGAAATAGCAACGAACGTCTTGAGAATCTGTGGTCCCGGAATTATTGGAGAAAAAAACAAGCCAGAAGAAGACCCAAATAAATAAGCTTATAGTTTGCTGCGTTGAACTGCGTTGAACACGGTTCAGGAGTGCGAAATATGTAGACAGATAGTGCACCAAGTTCTATACAAAACAGAGGACTATACCGCTCAATACAGAGCACGCGATAAATTAGATGAGTTCTTTAAATATCCAGTTATGGAAGTAGTTTCATGAATTGGTTGTCGTACGTTGTTACGCAGATTATATCTTCTTCTTCTTAAACTTTCTATAGACTCAAGAGTCTGTTACTGCAGGATTGTCCTCCTGTGATGCAGAGCTCCAGTTATCTCTCCATAGTTTCGGGGGTCTCCCTGGTGGACGCCGTCTATCCGGCACCCCATGCAGAACTATGTATAGAATTTTTGGGAAATTCATTCTCTGTACATGTTGGTACCAGTATCGTCAACGCTGTCGTCCCCGTCTGACCACATCTTGGACCTCACAGACCTCTCGAATTGTGGTGTTCCTTACACGATCACGCAAAGTCTTCCCAGCAATAGCACGTAGAGTTCTCATTTCCGTTGTCCTTAGCATAATTTTTTGTCCTGACAGTGTCCGCCCTCGCTTCGATGCCATATGTGAGGATAGGCTGCACACAGATTATATCAACAAAACAAATTTACTCCCAAGTTCATCTGTAATTAAAAAAAAATGCGTACAATTTTTTAAATCCAATGTTTTTAGCAACAACATAAATTTTACGTCCCACAAGGCTTACTATACAGCATCGGTATAACGACTGTAGTTAAAAGGTGGATAGTTGCCACTCAATCTTTGGAGATTCCAGCGTGCCTTCAAGTCTCGGTGACAGCTGGATGAAGAGATTCCTTGTGGACTGGAATAACTGGAAAAATAGAATGATGTTTATGTTGAGAATACATTTTTATATTTTTATCATATTGCATCTATTGTGTAAATCCTATCGCACTTAGCAAATAGATACATTGATTCGACCACTTAAACCGTTACCCTTCGCTAGCTTAATGTTTGCCAAGCTGTCTATAATATATACGCAGGGGCTGTTCGATCATAGTGTTTCGATAATGCAAGAGCCACACAAAGGTGAGGTTTATTAAAATACAACAATATTACAAACAATGATTTTACAATGTTTACAGGCAATGAAATAAAAATAATTACTACGTGATACATATGTCCCATACATATAAACGGAAAACCTTGCATAATTTTTAACAATTTGGATATGTTTTCAAGAATAAATTTTTGACATGATTCTTAACAATATAGTTATTTTTTTATTAAAATAATAGAAATGATAAAAACATTTGAGGTAGGTAGTTAATGCTTATTCTTACCGGGGGCTATGTTTAAGGTACGTAGTTAATGCTTATCCTTACCGGGGGCTGTGTTTGAGGTAGGTAGTTAATGCTTATTCTTACCGGGGGCTATGTTTAAGGTACGTAGTTAATGCTTATCCTTACCGGGGGCTGTGTTTGAGGTAGGTAGTTAATGCTTATTCTTACCGGGGGTTATGTTTAAGGTACGTAGTTAATGCTTATCCTTACCGGGGGCTGTGTTTGAGGTAGGTAGTTAATGCTTATTCTTACCGGGGGCTATGTTTAAGGTACGTAGTTAATGCTTATCCTTACCGGGGGCTGTGTTTGAGGTAGGTAGTTAATGCTTATTCTTACCGGGGGCTATGTTTAAGGTACGTAGTTAATGCTTATTCTTACCGGGGGCTGTGTTTGAGGTAGGTAGTTAATGCTTATTCTTACCGGGGGTTATGTTTAAGGTACGTAGTTATTGCTTATCCTTACCGGTGGCTGTGTTTGAGGTAGGTAGTTAATGCTTATTCTTACCGGGGGTTTTGTTTAAGGTACGTAGTTAATGCTTATCCTTACCGGGGGCTATGTTTAAGGTACGTAGTTAATGCTTATCCTTACCGGGGGCTGTGTTTGAGGTAGGTAGTTAATGCTTATTCTTACCGGGGGCTATGTTTAAGGTACGTAGTTAATGCTTATCCTTACCGGGGGCTGTGTTTGAGGTAGGTAGTTAATGCTTATTCTTACCGGGGGTTATGTTTAAGGTACGTAGTTAATGCTTATCCTTACCGGGGGCTGTGTTTGAGGTAGGTAGTTAATGCTTATTCTTACCGGGGGCTATGTTTAAGGTACGTAGTTAATGCTTATCCTTACCGGGGGCTGTGTTTGAGGTAGGTAGTTTATGCTTATTCTTACCGGGGGCTATGTTTAAGGTACGTAGTTAATGCTTATCCTTACCGGGGGCTGTGTTTGAGGTAGGTAGTTAATGCTTATTCTTACCGGGGGCTATGTTTAAGGTACGTAGTTAATGCTTATTCTTACCGGGGGCTGTGTTTGAGGTAGGTAGTTAATGCTTATTCTTACCGGGGGTTATGTTTAAGGTACGTAGTTATTGCTTATCCTTACCGGTGGCTGTGTTTGAGGTAGGTAGTTAATGCTTATTCTTACCGGGGGTTTTGTTTAAGGTACGTAGTTAATGCTTATCCTTACCGGGGGCTATGTTTAAGGTACGTAGTTAATGCTTATCCTTACCGGGGGCTGTGTTTGAGGTAGGTAGTTAATGCTTATTCTTACCGGGGGCTATGTTTAAGGTACGTAGTTAATGCTTATCCTTACCGGGGGCTGTGTTTGAGGTAGGTAGTTAATGCTTATTCTTACCGGGGGTTATGTTTAAGGTACGTAGTTAATGCTTATCCTTACCGGGGGCTGTGTTTGAGGTAGGTAGTTTATGCTTATTCTTACCGGGGGCTATGTTTAAGGTACGTAGTTAATGCTTATCCTTACCGGGGGCTGTGTTTGAGGTAGGTAGTTAATGCTTATTCTTACCGGGGGCTATGTTTAAGGTACGTAGTTAATGCTTATTCTTATCGGGGGCTGTGTTTGAGGTAGGTAGTTAATGCTTATTCTAACCGGGGGTTATGTTTAAGGTAAGTAGTTATTGCTTATCCTTACCGGTGGCTGTGTTTGAGGTAGGTAGTTAATGCTTATTCTTACCGGGGGTTTTGTTTAAGGTACGTAGTTAATGCTTATCCTTACCGGGGGCTGTGTTTGAGGTAGGCAGTTAATGCTTATTCTTACCGGGGGCTATGTTTAAGGTACGTAGTTAATGCTTATCCTTACCGGGGGCTGTGTTTGAGGTAGGTAGTTAATGCTTATTCTTACCGGGGGTTATGTTTAAGGTACGTAGTTAATGCTTATCCTTACCGGGGGCTGTGTTTGAGGTAGGTAGTTAATGCTTATTCTTACCGGGGGCTATGTTTAAGGTACGTAGTTAATGCTTATCCTTACCGGGGGCTGTGTTTGAGGTAGGTAGTTAATGCTTATTCTTACCGGGGGTTATGTTTAAGGTACGTAGTTAATGCTTATCCTTACCGGGGGCTGTGTTTGAGGTAGGTAGTTAATGCTTATTCTTACCGGGGGCTATGTTTAAGGTACGTAGTTAATGCTTATTCTTACCGGGGGCTGTGTTTGAGGTAGGTAGTTAATGCTTATTCTTACCGGGGGTTATGTTTAAGGTACGTAGTTATTGCTTATCCTTACCGGGGGCTGTGTTTGAGGTAGGTAGTTAATGCTTATTCTTACCGGGGGTTATGTTTAAGGTACGTAGTTAATGCTTATCCTTACCGGGGGCTGTGTTTGAGGTAGGCAGTTAATGCTTATTCTTACCGGGGGCTATGTTTAAGGTACGTAGTTAATGCTTATCCTTACCGGGGGCTGTGTTTGAGGTAGGTAGTTAATGCTTATCCTTACCGAGGGCTGCGTTTGATTTGCAATGATAACGAAAATATATAAAGTGTTTCAACCTCATGTCACACAAAGGCCTTATAACAAATTTCTAAAGGGTCGAAAGAAGTTTTCAAAATGAATATCACCAGGCTGCACTGTAAACAATCTCTCAAAAACGATGAGAGATTGTGATGAATGTAACATGAATACTTATGAAGTCACAAGAGGTTTATTTTCATTTTATTATATTCCAAATTGAAAATAAACTATTTTTATCTTACATTCTGTTTTTCTAAAAGCTCCGGAAATGGCGGGTACGAGTATTCCAGAAAGTATTTCAAAAATTAAATGCAAATATTATCTTCCGTGATTGAGAAGTCGAGGAAGGATTATACAAAATACCTTTTTTTTCCTATCTTTCTCAATACAGGGCAATTTTTTTCCTTAAAGTATATCTGAGAAAAGCTCTTTCTCCTTTCAAAATAAAACAGAATACAGATATATTCGTTACTAAAAAAGAAGATTTTATTCGTCTTGTCTTCCACTTTCATTCGCCTGAAAGGTCTCCAGCGCTATTGCTGTTGATCACGATTTTTTTCTTATTATGTTATTTTTTTCTTATTTCAGAATTTTTAATACATATCTGATTTATCAAAAGTGTCGGTTTTAACTTTGTGTAAATTCATATAAGAATATTTAACAAAAAATAACTTTGTTAGTCGCGTGTTTCTACCCCTATCCCGAGGTTATTTTCAGGCGGAATGATCCAGGTACAATATATTTGAGAGCAGCGCTTATATAATATATCGTCAGACTGGTGAGTCATATAACTTTACTATGAGCCCCCCACAACAAAAGTGTAAATTAACGGAATTATTTAAATTTGAATTAACCAATTCAAATATTTTAAACAAATATTTTTTTTAAAAATATTAATGAAATATAAAAGTGTGAAACCTGTTGCATTCGTAAGTTACTTATTATTTTTTTTGTGGCTTATGGCTTTGTGTTATCTTTACACATTAGAATAAAGGAAATACGCATTTTCTTTCTAATATATATTTTTTAGAATTTGTTAACTATATAATACAGACAAATCATAATGTCAAAAATAATTAGTATTGTAGGAACTACTGTCGTCGCTGAATATTGTCGTCACACACGGTCAACGACCGACGAAACGACCTTCGGATATGTCCAAGGTCACATACCAAAACATTGAAATTGTTTACCCACGAATACTATTTACGACACATTCCACAGTAGAAAGAGAACGCATCACGCTGTCTCACCGTTTTCGTCAACAAATTGTCTACCCACAATATTATTTGCAATGTCTGCAATATTTCAATCGACCATTTCTGCACGCACAGGAGCGAGATAAAAATATATTTCGGGCGCACTCCCGCGCCCATTCTGAAATGTATAAATACCTACTTACCGATAAATAAAGCATCATTAATTATTATTCATTGATTCATTCACTCTCTCTTTCCGCATTGCTAATTGACGTATTTTATTTAAATACCAAACAATCAAAATCATCAGCGCGTCCTTCAAGGACATTCGCTAAAGTATAAAGTTAAACGTATGTCCCAACAATAATATATAACAACGAATTTATAAACATTAACGATAATACAAAACCATAACAAACTACATAATTTATAAATATTAAAGATAACACAAAGCCATAACAAACTATATACTCGTAATATAGATAAATCATTACCTATATTATATAGTTTGTTATGGCTTATGGCTTTGTGTTATCTTTAATATTTATAAATTATGTAGTTTGTTATGGTTTTGTGTTATCGTTAATGTTTATAAATTCGTTGTTATATATTATTGTTGGGACATACGTTTAACTTTAACCTAATTATTTTTGACATTATGATTTGTCTGTATTATATAGTTTACAAATTCTTAAAAATATATATTAGAAAGAAAATGCGTATGTTCTTGTATTATAATGTTTATTAATGTCATTCCAATACATGATAGCATATATGCACATACTATTACGTATTTATCTCATAAGATAAAAAAATCATAAGATTAAAATATAAGTTTATGTAAATAGATTCATTGTTCTTATCAGAGCAAAATAATTTTTTTTTACAAAAAAATAATTTAGTGTTTAACCTGTTCACCGCGTTAAAAATCAAATTCCACGAATCCTGTGCGCGGCACAATTTCAGTGTTTTTTAATTTCTAAGTTTAAACACATATTTTGTTTAGAACCACTGATATTTGATTACAACACCAAGTAAACATGACACTTAAGTAATTTTCTGATAATAAATAATAGTCATTACTCTTAAGGAGACTCATTAAATAAAGGAGATAAACTTAACATTACGTAAAATAAAAAAAGGAATGCTACGATCAAATCAATGCTTCATGACTCTCACCCAATCAAATGCATATAGCACTAGTAATGTTTATTTACGTAAGAGAGACTTAGTAATGTTTATTTACGTAAGAGAGACTCATCGCAGGACTCGATCCGCGCGACAGGTCGTTAATGCTGGAAATATTGAGAAACCAAAAAAATTCGGCGCTCTGTTTATTCAACAATATCTCATAAACTAATATATTATTTGACAAGGTTTTCAAAGATGTCGCTAGAATAAAGATTATTTTAAATTTTAGTTCAATTTTTATTCCGGTTTTGTGTCATTTTTTTTAAGTATTTGTGATTTGAAACTTGGATTGTCGTCAGATCACAGGCGTTTGTGCTCCCCGCGGGGAACACGTTAAATGGATATATTGGGAATACTCGTATATATTGTACAAAAATACTTTTTACTAAAACTTGCAAAGGGAAGATGAGCTCTTCAAAGAAAGCATTTGTAATTCTTTTGACATGCGATAGTAACATGCTCGGCTCAAGGGACAATACAATGCATATCTCGTGTTCATACATATGTTAGAAATTTAAATTTGAAAAACTGACATCTCCAAATATCCCACGAAACTCTACAGACCACGTATTCCTCAAAAAAATTGAAAATTATATTTATGAGCTTTAAGCTCTGTTTATACCTTTTTATATATTCAAACTTTTTTTATATGTATTTTGATTTATAAATATTTTCATAAGTGTAGAGTAATTTGTGGATTCTCTCCGTGAAATTCATTGGGCGTCTGTTAATTCACAATGACGCTTGTTAAGGATGATGCTGGGTGCATTGTTTGATCACAGGCTTTTCTCTCTTGTTGTTTGTCTTTCTCGTGTTTTATTTCTTTTTATAATTTAGTATATCTTGATGTCGTGGTCAATATGAGCTTTTGATTGCGCTTGAACTATAATGTTGGGTTTTTATGGTTATTTTTGTAGTCCTTTTTTATGCAGTCCCGTGTTATATTATGTTTGGAAGAATTCTAACGTGTATACTTGCATACTCCTGTGTTGTTTGAATTGTTTTATTTTGATTGTATCTATTTCTTCGATTTTAATGTAATTACTGTAAAATGTTTTTTTTTAATATTTGTCTCTTGTTATTATTGAAACACCCCCGTCTTATTTATTTAAAATATTGTTGAAAATATGAATATATGTAGCTTCGTTTAGAGCAGACCCTCCCTAAGGGTGTTTTAATTTGAAGCTCATATACAGTACCCGGCGGTAAGTAATACACATCGGGCTAAGAAAGAGACTGTCGGCCATAATCGGCTAACTTCGGCTTTGTAGATCATCGTCTCTGTCATTCATACACGTGCGCCGTCGCGTACGGACTGTTAGGTCGAGGCCACACCAAAATGCTGCGTTAGGTGCTAAGCTAGTTTAGGTGTTTATTTCTCTTTATATAACGGTATAATCATACCAGTTTCAAGGTTTTTACTGCTTCATCAGGGAAGCTTAAATAAGGCTGAATTATGTTCGAACTGGTACTGACACATATGCTTCTAACGGTAAAATTCGGGTTGGGGATTGTGGGTGGAAGGAGGCAGGAGATAACTTCAGCGAGCAGTGGGGAATATGTATGTTTACAAGATGTTCATCACGATTCAAATCCGTATAGTATATGTAACAAATTTGTTACTTAGGTCGAGGGCACACCAAAATGCTTCTTTAGGTGCTAAGCTAGATTTTACGTGACTCATATACTAGATGACTTCACGCCTGGCCACACCAAAGTGCTACGCACAAATTCATTTGACTTATCTAAATGTAAATAAACATTATCTTGTAAATAAACCAACACGTATGTTCACTAGGAGATTCACTCGATGACTAATCGTCATTCAACGTAGCGCAAAGCGCGCAGTGTGGCCACTGCGATAGTATGCGGTACGTAGATTCGTTAGGATATGTCGCCTAACTCGCAACATAGCTCTAAGCATCAAGCGAGGCTCCTTCCTGTGTGGCCGAGGCCTTAGCGAATCGTGCAACAAAGACGACGCTCTACAAAGCCATGTGTATTACTTACCGCCGGATACTGTAGATATAATTGACAGAGATACCAAAAATAAATATTTAAAAGTTGAGATAAAGGACAGAAAGAAGATGGCTGCATCCATTAGATAAGATATATCCCTGTACCTGCATATATTTAGAAAATCATGTTTGGTAAGAAAACTGCAGAAAACTTACAAAGGAAAACTGAACTACAAAAAACCTTTGCAGATCTTCCGCCATTTGACAGTTACATATTTTGCTTTAGATATGATGTGTGTATGTATAATGTTAAATTCATTCAATATTTTTGATTCAACCTCCCAAAAAGAGTGTTTATGAAGTCTATTTTCCACAAGCTGCACACAACAAACCATATCTTAAACACTCAGAAGCAGACTATTTCACTCTACAGGACCAGTAACAGCAAAACCTGTATCATAATACCACCCTCTATTGGATCGATTCCGGAGCACTTCATTTATTCAATGGAGGCGAAATCAACCTCAAAATTCTACTTTTCTTCAAAAAAACATCTCTCGGATATAGATAAGAAATATATCATGGACACACCTCATTAAAAGACTTGAATACAATACTTAAATTACAAATAATGAACTTTGAATTAGGTCAAGAACAATTTTCGTTAATAATTTGAAAATTGATTGGCCGTAACGCGTACCTACATTTATAAACGGAGAATGCCATAAAAAGGCCAAGCTTTGTACGGTGGCCAGACGATGCCATTATTTTAAATTACGAGTAGGTCTCTTCTGCGTCGTGACCTAAATGCTGAGAAACGTGACCCACACTGGTACTGCTGTGTGCCGTACATATTTTTCACCAGTCTTCCCGGCATTCCGCTGTCTGCAGAGACAGGCCCGTAGTTACCTGATCACTCCAGCGCATGTTTTTGCAGCCTTCTACATTACCAGAACCATGAGTAATTCAGAAAAATAAATGAGTTCATATTTATACGAGTATGCGTACCATCACACCGTTTTCCTGTCGTAGTAGACTTTCTTTTCGTGACACATCTACGTTTAAAAACTTTTTCCTAAAGCTTCTACACATATCTCTGATTTTTTACATTTCCTTTATTAAAAATATAATTCACTTGATCCAACAATACATTCCTAGTTCTTCCTTTCCACGCGCTTCCCTCACATTCACAATGTTTATTTTTTGTCCATCTTTCTTTGTTCATTTGTTTTACATATTCTAACCATCCCTCAGTGCTGTTTTTCGTCTTATTTAACACATCAGCATTCAATTCACATTCATCGCTTATCACGCCATTTTGCGTTCTATCATTTATTATGCCCCCATGTATTATTTTAGTTAAACCATTTCTTCAACATTTATTTGGATCATTTAATTATTTTTCCACGTCCACATTTCATTCCTATACTTTAAAGTTGGTATTAAATCAGTTTAGACACAATCATCTTGGCAGATTTTGATACTATCTGATTCGAGTACATACGTTTCGATTATTGAGTTCGATTGCCTAATAGTAATTAGTTATATAAAAAAAATACAAGTAATTATTATATTATATTATTAGAAATATGCATTCAAAAATCTTCTTTTTCGTATAGTAAAACTGTTATATTATTTTAGGGGTGGGAAATTCGAGCTGTTTTTTCATCTATTTTTCATGGCCAAAGTTGTTGGTTAACATAAAATAACTATACAGAAAATTCTTATGGTATTCATTATTACCCCTAAACTCGCAACGTCCACTTCATTGCATATATTGTTTTTATTTCTATATTGTAAATTCTGTCACCGATTGACTCACCAGGGATAACATATAATACATCGTAGGATCTTCAGTTCAGATATTCTGAGACAGTGACTTTATTCTGGATGTATGAGGTATTGCAGTTTTCAAAATGATCTGTTTTTTCACTTTTCCATAATGATAGGCATACCATCAAACTGTCACCCCATTTTAATATTGAGGTAGGTAGAAACAACAAATATTCACTTCATCCTATCCCAACACACATATTTCGCTTCTGCAACGTCCTTTCTCCTATTCATGTATACTCTCATATTGTAAAGGGTTTTCTGTCTTCCCTCTATTAGAATTGTTGTAGTTTGACCATGCAATATCTTTCTAGATATTTTTAATCTCCTATATTACGCCCGCACACTTCACCGTTGCTGGTTCTTTTTTGTCGTACAATGGTCTACTACCTCTTAGAGTTAGAGGAGATATTGGTGGTATGTTCAGACTTATGAAACATTTATAAACAACCCTTTTTGGGAGGCGTTATCAAAATGTATGATTTTATAATATGATCACCACACACATATGATACACTTCTCTACATTTAATGTATTATATGATCACTAAACACATCTCTACACTTAATGTGTTACATGATCGCTACACACATCTCTACACTGTTATATGATCGCTACACACGTATACTTAATGTGGTATATGATCACTACACACATACACTTATCTTCACTTAAGGTTGTAAAGATTGTAATATCTACAAAGGTCTCTATACAATTCGTCTTCACTTAATGACTTTTCTGTGGGTTTTTACCAAACATTTTTTTTAATGTACGGGAAAGTACCTAACCTAATGGCCACAGCCATTACATTCAGCTCATATACTCGTACATTTATTTTTTAATACTGTTGATCTGTCAATGGTGATGGATTTGAATTCTGAGTTAGATCACCATTGGAAAAACTAGTTGTCTAAACGGTGTTTTTCTAAATATTTTTTATAATTCATATATTTTATATTAGTTTAGTTAATACGAGTATTTTATATTTCATTAGTTCTACGAAGTCATTAAATCTCAGTGCTTCTTTTTTCCCCTTTTATCATTGCATTTTATTTTAATCCACATTTAAAGGAATACGCAATTTACACATCGTATATAAAATTTATGGAGAATATCCGCCAAGAATATAATTACTTACTTCTCCATACAAAGTGAAAATAAATGCAGTCTGAAAAGAAAGATGACCAGTGGAGGCAGGGAGCTGATGGTGCAACGGTGGTGCACACTGCACATGGGAACTTGTCATACATATTTATTGGGGAATTCGTTCATTGAATCCAAGCGCATCGGATATGGCTAGCCTTTACGGATCGGATACGGATATCGATAACAAAAGCGGAGGAAGTCATAAACAAAATTTTTACTTTAAAAAAATAACCTATGTATACTAATATTTATATAAACATTTTTTTCGTGTTCATAGCATTCATCAGGCGTGCTTAAAAAACGTTTAATTTTAAGTCAGTAGTATAACGTGTTTTGACATTTCATTTTTCTTTCCTGTTCAAAATAATCCATAATTTGATGACAAATTCAACTTAAACAGTAGTTTCTATAGAGTTTGTGTCTCAATACCAACTGGTCTATATAGTAATGTAAATTAGCAACTAAATAGCATAACTAAACCTTATAAATTATTTAAACTCAATCCGTGGTTCTCTCTAAGCGTCTGCGCATCTTCATAATGAATGCGTGTGTATCTCCCGAGTTTACTCGATTCGAGCCTTCTTTGATTTTATTAATTACTAAATACTGGCTTTATAAACGTTTTTAAGTTAATACTTTTAAAAATCTTGGAGTTTTTGTATCGGTTAATCCGCTTCCCAATTAATCTGATCCCGATTAATAAGTGTGCTGTATTTTAACAAATTATAATTTAAACCTTAAATATTGGATCAAATCAAATCAAAGTTCCCAGTGACCGGCATGTTTTCGTAAAGGGCTTACGTAAATTGTTACATCTAAGTTAATATCAAGAACATTGTAATGAAATTATGTTACAAAACTATAGTTATTTAGTTTATTGTAATTCTATCAACATTTTCTTTTGTGAAGAGCTACATTGCACTCTTTACAAATGTACCAGGTCTCACTTATTTTTTTATGCTTAGAGCATTCCTTGCAAATTGTATAGGGTTTTCTTCGATGCCAGTTGATGGAATTCATGTCAACACATATTTAAACACGATCTTTGATATCCAACAAGATCCTGCAGTTTTTTTAATTCTATTTGGACCCGAAGACTGTAGTTGGCCTCCAAATGTATACGTTAAAATCTTAAAGATCTGATATTTCATTGTACATCGATGACACGATGTCAGACATGTATTTTTTTAGTATCTGGGGCAGCGATTTTCAAGCGGACCGGTACAGGTTTTCACAAATTTTCAGCCGGTCCGCCAAAATATTGTATATTGCTGCTTAACATGTGTTACTCCTAAACCATGAAGTGGAGTGGAGTGAATATAGGCATTTTATAATATTAGATTTTAAAATGAATACATAAAATAATATATAAATAGTAGTTTTAAAGTTCTACGTTAGGGGTTTGCGAAATATTTCTCATATTTTAATAGGTTTGCTGATGTAAAAAGGTTGAAAACCACAGGTCTAGGTTTTTGTCTATGCTAGAAATTAGGAAACTCATTTCAAGGTTGAAATATTTACAAAAATGTGTATGAGATGCCAGTCATACGTCTTTTTTTTAAAAGAGGTAACGCTTGCGGAGAAACACGTTACAGGGACTTAACAAGGGACACGTTACAGGGACTTAACAAAAATCTAGTTTATCGAGATACATAGTGTTAATGTAATTATCAAGTGGAAAAGATAATTCAGATGTTCTTTTTATTGTCATGTCAGGTCCCTCCAACGTTGACTATCAGCTGAAAGTAGACATTTTTGTCCCCGGCAGCCCGAAAAAGATCCCCAACGCTCCTTATACCAGTCCAAACACGTATATTGCGGAGCCAGGAGATTAACCTTCTGTCAACACCTCTTCGATCCTTTATTTTGCCTTGAATGATCAGGTGCAGTAATTTGTACTTTTCTCCTCTAAGTACATGACCTAAATAGGACACCTTTTGGATTTCAATATAAGTCAACAACTCTCTATCAACTTTGGCTCTTTGAAGAACCCTTGTATTGCAGACCATATCCGTCCAGGGTATCTGTAGCATTCTCCGGTGTATCCACATTTCGAATGCTTCCAGTCGGTTCATACTTCTAACTTTGAGGGTCCATGATTCCACTCCATATAATAACACTGACCAAATGTAGCATTTGACTAACCGTTGTCGAATTCAGACGTAATAAGTTGAAAATCCGATCTCGATGGAAAATTAAAGTTTCAGTTTATATTGAAAATTGATAGCATTATTATTTTTTATTTTTTTTCAATATTAATATTTAGTTACTCATCCCTCTATATATACGGGGGATATTTTGGCTCGCCCTCACCTCAAACTACAAAAATACGACAATAATCCCCATATGCACGTTGTTTGTCTCGATTCCCTTTACGTTCTTATGAAAGTGGGAGAATATTACATCTTGCATCCACCCTGCACCATTCCTGTCTCCCTGATCCTCCCACATCCACGGGGGAATGATAAAACATTCTCTTATATTCATTCCTCATTCGCAGCAACCACTTTTCTCATTCTTCGTTCCCAGTTGCTTCTTTTTCTCTCCCCTTTCTTTCCTATCGGAAACGGAAGCCGATTTTCCATATTCATTCATGTGCTACAAGATGTTGTCTGGCAAACTCGCTCGCGGAAATATAAACATCTTGTGACTCAAATGATGATGCGCGGAGTATGTACAATATTTCAGCTTTCCTTTGAATAATAGTAACATCCAGATATTGGTATGCAATAAGTAAAATTGCAAATATATTTCAAATCAAGCGTGTATAAAATGTTTTGATGCAAACTTTGTTGTCTTTCATATTTAAATAACAAAAAATACTGGTTTATAGCTAGAAAGTCTATTTAAGGACTTGCGAAAACAATAACTATTACGAATGCGTTATAATTGTTTTACTAATATAGTTAAAAATCTGGAATAAAATTATTTAAATGCAAAACATTTCATTGTACATAACGTTTTCTGTAAAAATCTAATTAGATTTAGCTAATAATTATCCTTGGTTGGGTCCCGGATCAAATTTAATTTGAACATCAGCTCATTTTCAAACTCTTGCAAAGGCATATATACCATAGTTGTCCGTGGTTAAAACTAATAAACTCTTGCAAAGGCATATATACCATAGTTGTCCGTGGTTAAAACTAATAAACTCTAGCAAAGGCATATATACCATAGCTGTCCATGGTTAAAACTAATAAAGACCGATATACCCTTTTTTTGTAAAGCTGTCCTTGAGAACTGTTTTTTTTTAATAATAATTTATGGTATGGAAATATAATCCTTATTTCCAGGTCCGTACTAGTCTTCCATTATAGAAAATTTACTTCTCTCATTGGAATGGCAGCGAGCGAAAAACAATCCCCCCCACAATAATTTCTTAAATCCTTACCCATTATACCAGATAACTGCTTCTGGTTTTAACAATAACACCATTCAGTGAAGAGATACAGATAATGCTTGTATAAAAATAAAAATTAAACACCCTTCGGATCTTCAGATGGATCTTTAAAGCTCTAATGAAAACACAAACCCTTCCCGCCGATAGACACGTTGTTGATTGAGACTTGTTGATTGTCACTGCATAAGCCATTTCAATATAAAAAATATATATTTTTATTATTCATAAATATTAAACATTTGTCTGGTAAAAACAATTTTTCTCAATATTTCAAGTATCTACTTTCCAATTGATGTCTTGTTTTACTTTGATGGCGTGCGTTTCAAAATTAGAATATTCAAGTTACACAGTAGAGTCTGCATAGATGTTTTGTTTCATTTTCACTTCCCGGTCACAGTTTGTTTTGTTTCATTTTCATTTTCCGGTCACAGTTTGTTTAGTTTTATTTTCAAAGTCACAGTATTAGACAAATTATATAAAAGATAAATATGCAAAATCTGGTAAGTGATTTATAATTTGTATTACTTTATAAATGAAAACATAGTTTTCAATCAATTAACAAATTTTAAGTATTACTAAAGTTTCTTTGTGTTGTATTTAATAACACTTTCGTTGTATACAGTACAGTTTGATGGGTTTATTGAAAAAAAAATTCAACCATCCAGAAAGATTTCAAAGAAAGTTTATCTGAAACCAGCTTGAAATCTTTTTAAAAGTCATCTGGAATCCAGCCCGCCATCCCTGAATCGGAGGAGAGGTGACTTTCCATCTGGCATCAGAGGTGTTCTATACATCACATATATTTGTAATATGTATGTTTGAGATATTAGATCAAGTTCAAATATTTTGATTTTAAGGAAGTAATTTCTCATATAATTGAATTGTTACGAGGGACGTCATATGGCGTTTTGCAATAGAAAACAAAATCAATCAAAGGGTTCTAAAAAAATATTTTTGGCCCAAATAATATCAAAATCTGCCAAGATAATAGTTCAAAACAGTATTTTTGTTCCAACTTCGATGTATGGAGGTGAAACGGGGACATGGAACAAAACTGAAAAGAGGCAAATAAATGCTGTAGAATACGTGCATTTAGTTTTATTTGGGGTCACAATACATGTACGGAACGGAGTGGTTAGGAATTAATATGAACTAAAGACTTATTCATTGGGTAAGATAAAGAAGGGCACTCCGAGATGGTTTAGGCATGTGAAACGAATAAATAAAGAAAGACTCACAAAATAACAAGAACGCGCAATAGAGGAAGATCAAGGAAAGTATGATTACTATATGAGTATGGATCAACTATAAGACATTTTGAAATAAAAAAAATTAAAACAAAATACTACCTTACAGCTGAAGTTTTCAAAGTTAGTTTCCTAACAAGACAAATAAAAACATGGTTGTTAAAGTAATTTGTTTATGTAAAACTTGCTTCATTAGAAATTTTAATTTAAATAAACAGTTCAATTATCTGTTAGAAATATTAATAACAGTGAAGACTTTGTACTGAGAAATGAGGACAAGGGCTGGAGAAAAGTGAGTTACACCACCCCTAATTGGTGGCAACATTATATAACTAATAAGAAAGAAGGTAATGAGCTGCCAGGGCTCTAGGGGTAATTAAGAGTGAAGCGAAGGGCAGACTGGAGAGGGTGAAGAAGGCTTCGTTATAAGGGAGCTGTTATGATTTATTAGTACCATGACCTTGTTAGGCTAACTTCTTAGTCTGACTTTTAAATTTAACTTAACCATTTATTTTTTAAGGGTGTATTAGGTTAAATAATGCGCTTATCATTGATCAACAAGTTTATGTGTAAAAAATATAGTACATTCCATCATATTGACAGTATTGACAGAAATAAGTCCAAATACTCTTAACTTTTCGCTAAAAAAAACGTTAGTATCAATAGTTTGTTTTTTTTTTCATTTCTTCAAGCTTCAAGTCATCGCGACTTTCGTGAGATAATTATAAACTTCCTTCTTTAATCTCACGCCGTTATGGGAATTCTTTGATATTAAGTTATTACGTTTCTTGGAAATTTAGATTAAGATATTAAAGTGACAGATTGTCATCGCCTCTTGGTACATTCTTTAAATTGACTTTTCTAGACGAGGAAAATAGTGTTTTGAACTTAAAAAACTTATCTTTAAATAGCTAGGAACAATAAACAGTTATATTTAACCAATATTTAACCTTTGAAATGTTTTTCTTTTACAGTTTTGAAAACGTTGATAAACAAATTGTATTGAAATTTTAATGCCTGACTTAATATTTCACATTGACATTTAAATTAAACAAACAAAACGTTTGCCAAAAACAATTTATTGAAAATACATTTTTATCATTTGTTAGCAAAACAAAAATGATCATTTTTTTTATCAAAAATAAAAAAATATAATAATTATGTTAAATAATAAACATGGCGACATCTAGGCCTAGTTGATACAATGCATTTCTTTCTCCTAGAAATTTCGTGCTCGATTTTCGTTTATTTTTCAATATCACAGTATTTATTTTTCAATATCATACTTCAACAAATTTGAACTGGTGATTCGGACGTATTAAGGTGCGTAACTGGGAAACCGCATTTTCTTCGGACCGTGTGGATTTTGGACTTCTGGAGAAGCCACGAAACTGGCAGTTCGGCATCGCATTTGGTATTACTTCGCCGCACGTAAAGATTCAAGGATATTCACACTCGTCTAGTGCTTGTTAGAATTCTTGCCAGAAGAACTCCGTTAAATTGAGTCGGACCTTTTTTGTAATTATTATTTTTTGGATACCATCGGGAATCGAAGACCGGAACGACCTAGTGAAAGTCAAAAGTCTCCCTAACTAGGTAGAAGAGTATTATGAAAAAAGCCAGACTGTCACATTTTTAAACATTTTTTTTTCAAGAATCAAACATGTGACGCCCCTTTTTTTCAAGAATCAAACATCTGACCAACAAAAAAGATGATTTCCGTGGCCTAGTTGGTAAGACACCTGTGTTCCGACTTGGACATTGCAGGTTCGATTCATGTTGCTACTCATTTTTTAAAAAAGGTTCAGTCTCGTTCTCACTTCAGGTTTCCTTAACACCTTTTTTTTATTAATTTGATATTTAATTGTATAAAGATCTGGCAGGCTAATTGTCAGGTTGCAATCTCTTTAAACCAACCAAAAAGTTTATGGAGCTAGTAACATAATATAAATAACAATAAAAGTAAGGATATCCACAACCAAAAGAAAAAGGAAGACATGTTCTAGATGAAAGAAAATACGGGAGTGAAATATGTAACATTATTGACTTGAGATTAAAAAAATTGAATCGCTTTTTGAAACATGCCTATGACGAAGCAAGTCTAATATTAGTTAGTAAAAAGTTCTAGTCTCACTGTGTGGACAGTAAACGATGACAGAAATAAAGAAGAGCGGTGATCTTTATGATTGGTTATAAAATATTGCTACATGACAATAATCCGCCAGAGTGCATAATATGTAAGAAAAATGTAGTGCAATATTACGATAAAAAAAGGGTTATTCTTATCAATAATAGACCTTATGTAAAAACCAGACAATGCATCATTTTTTTCTAGTACCATCGGATGGTAGAGCCCATCTTGATGTAGGGTAAACTTTCCTTAATTGTACCCCTTAAGCAAATATTTCAACAACAAGGTTATGAAGGAAAATAAGACAATCAAATACATACTATCAAAATCAATTATTATTTACTTATGAAATGACATACACAAAAATATAAAAAAAGAAATAGGCATTAAAAAAAAAATTTAAAATAAAAACTAAAAAAAAAGTACGATCTAGGCTCAATGTTCTTAAACCGTACCACGTTGTTCTTAAATCGTACTTTGAACAAAATTAACAATCAAATCTTTGAATCAAACTTAAATAAATGGTAAATTAGCTGTTGGAAAAAGTAAAGTAATGGTGTTTAAAATATGTTAATGATATTTTTAAAGAAATGACTGAAAAACAATATATAGTATTATGTGGGTAGGCACTACATGAATCAAATCTTGCAATTATTACATATATAAATAGAAATTTTTTTGTCGACTCCAACACAAAGTTCATGAAACCAAATGTCACATTGTATGCATTGCATCTTATTTTTTTGTTGCATTTTCCATAAAACAAACCGATGTTGGCTTTTTTTGCTCTTTTTTTAATATTTTCTTTTAAATCAAGGGTTACATTTGATTTGTTTGCTCTTTTTTTAATGTTTTTTCGTTTTTGTTCCATTTCAAGACGTTTGGTTATTTTCTTCCTCTTTGGCTCATTCAATTTATTTTCGAGTTCATTTTTATACGGACTCAGTTAAAACTTGAGCTGCTGATGCCGTGGTATTTCTTCATTTATTTTGTGTCGCTGTTATTTGAATTTTGGGTGACAGGTGTTCAATTTCAGACCTTATGGTTGACGTACAAATTTGATGTGAAATTTCAGGAGAATTACACTGTTCATCAGTTAGTTGTGGTGCGGAAATCTGTGGAATATGCAAGACTGTGTTATTTGAAATATCATTGCGAGTGTATGTGTCTGATCTTGAAGGTATTTCGTCAGTTTCTTCGGTATCAGTTATAAGTACAAATTCTTCATCCCTTATTTGAAAACGGTTACATGGCCACAAACCACACGATTCGAAGCCATGCAATGCAGTTTCCATGCACACAGCTCGTGGGTAGGCGTCTCCTAAAAATCCTGCCACATTCGACTGTCTGATTAAACTTCCTGGATGCGTACGCATCCAAGTTTTGCTTGCCTTGTTATATTTTAATTTCAAAGATTTAAAAAATGATTTGTCCAGGGGTTGAAGTTTGTGGGATGTGTGAGCTGGCAAGGAAAGCATAATGATTCCATATTCTTTGGCAAGATGAATTGCGTCGATATTTTTTGTATGGGTCGAATGCCCATCTAGTATTAGCAGCACTTGCTTTTCATCTGATTTATGTAACCTGACAGACTTTATAAAATGTTCCATCCATTGTAGGAATAAATCAGATGTAATCCATCCACTGTCAGAGCAAGTATATAATGTGTTAGGTGGACCTCCTCTTGTCAGATTGTCTGTCATCCTTTTCCTTTTGAATATGAGCATTGGAGGTACGAATTCACCTACAGCATTCATACAACAAACACACGTTGTATTCGTTCCTCGCTCTCCACTTGTCAATGCCCCTACTTGATGTTTTCCTTTTTTTGCTAAAATTTTAGATGGCTTGTGTACAGTGCTGAGTCCCGTTTCATCGACGTTATATATGTGGCTCCCTGTAAATTTGAATGAATCTACAATCTTTTCATATTTGTCAAAGAAATCCGTCACATTTTTTTTATTAAAACCTTTGCACCGAGCCATTGATGTCGCTTCAGGAGTTCTCAATGATATTTCCGGGTGGGTCTTTAAAAAGTTATAGTACCACTTCCAACCAGCTAACTGAGTGTCTCTATTAAATCTGTGCGGAAGTTTATATCTTTCAGCTAATTGGTACGCCAAGTGGCGAAAATCTTTAATTGTTAGTCCAAAAAAACTGGATTCTAGTTCTAGTATATGTTTAACTAATTCGTTTTCCATGTCTTCTGTTAAGTCTTTGGGTCTTCCGTTAGTTTCGTAAGTATTCAGATTCTTCAAGTGTCGTCGGAATGTTGGCTTTGGAATTTTATAATTCCGGCACACTTCGTTGAATTTTAATTTTCCGTCACTATACATCTTGATGGCTTCTTCCATATTCTCCTTGGACCATGTGTTATACTGACGTTTTGCCATTTTTCAGCTAAACTAAAAATAGGAAACAAATAATTTAAATACATAATTGGGTGGATTGCCAGAATTATAAAAAAATCTTTCTCAATAACATGTTTACTAACATGAAAATACAATACATTATTGTTAACATGAATAATAATCAACTATGTAAATGAATAAAATATGTTAGCACTTAAAACCAAGTATTCCTATATCGTACCGGTACGATTTCAGAATAACCTTACCGGTACGATTAAGGCAAATCATGTCATTCACATTTTTATTGGTTATGTTTAAATACCGTGCGTCCACGCGTGACGCAAAGTATACAAAAATATGAAGAAATACACATAGTTCGGTATGTATATACATTTCATCAACTTATGCAAACGATAATGGAACAAACCTCTTATCAAATAAGTAAAAAAAATATTGAAAAACAGCAAAAATACTTACAATTTACATATTTTCTCTGTAGAGCAAATGCACAGCGACTAACAACATACAAAACAGTATGACCGACTATTGCTTCTCGTTTTTGTTACCGGTGGCGCTGAATGAGCATTACATTTTGAGTTATCGTAGTGGTACGATTTAGGCAGGAGTACGATTTAACAAAGTTTACCCTATGTAAGTAAAGCCGGACATCGAAATGGAGTGAAAATAGCACAATAAATTATGTAGAAATATTTGGTATTATGTATGATACATACATAAATATATACAATCACTTCATTTCCCTGTCGGGGCTAGAAGAGAGAACAGACCCAGACTTTCCCATCTCGACATACATCCTTCGCCTCTTCTACATCCATATACGAGTATCTTATCATACAATTCCTACAATTTATCTAACGTTTTAAATTAATTTCTTTTAAAACATCATTCATTTGATCCAACCATACTTTCCTTGGTCTTCCACTACCATGCCCTCCACTCACATTTACACTGTATATTGTTTTGTTGGTCTTTTTTCATTCATTCATTATATATAGAAAGTCAGAGTTTTAACAACTAAGCCATGGAAGTCACCCTACTGCTATCAAATAAAAGGGTTCCGATTTGGTTAAAAAATCGTTAAAAGATATCGTTGTTGTGCGTTGATATGGAATCACACTTGTCAGCACAGGGATTTTGGGTTTGATTCTCGATATTTAAGGAAAAAGTGTAAATTTTTATATATCAATAAGGTCCAAAAAATGTCCGAACGGAATAAATTAGACCATGCTAGATAAATATCCCAGCGGTTGCACTTTCCGCACAAAAAGGTAATGTAACCGTTAAAATTCAATACATCTGTAGGGTACCCACGTCCCTAAATATTGTTAACATGCAGGGTCAACGACCGATGAATCAACCTCTGGATATCTACAATTGTCACATACCAGAAACGTCAACACTGTTTACACGAAAATAATATTTACATCGCATTCCAAGGTAGAAAGAGAACACATCGCGTTGTCTCGCCGTTTCGGCAATAAATATCCTACCCACTACATTGTTCGCAACGTCTGCAAACGCCTTGTCATGCACGGGAGTGAGATGGGGATATACGGCGGACGCATTCACGCGTCCCGTTCTGAAATTCTATATATACCTACTTATCGATGAATAAAGAGTACTTGTTATTATTCACTTGACCATTCATCGCTGTTTACTATTTATCGATTATTCACTCTCACTTTTATCGCATTCCTGAATTGACGTATTTTATTTTAAATACAAACAAATCAAAATCATCACGACGTATCAAATTAAGCATCCCGCTAAACATCTTTGCTCAGTAGAAATGCTAACAAAGCTAATATAAAACATGTTTCGTTATATTCTAGAATTAAGAAAAAATTTATCTCGTGGTTAACAAGTTTGTTTCCAAAATAATAGAAAATTCGGACAGAGATTTAACTATGTAAAGATGCTGTCTACGCAGAATCTACTTCATAGACAGGATCTTAACATGGTTATAAATCTCATCTCTTTTAACCTTTCCCTTCCTGTGCTAAAATAATCCGCGCGTTCCGATGCTGTGTATTCAATACACATCAATGCAATTAAATCGGAAAAATAAGAATATTCATAGCCAAATTTGAATTCAAAAGTGATAATAATTGAAATTTTATTACTGAAAACATGAAAAAAAAACGTCGGTCGACGTTCACAAAATGACCGAAGCAACCACCTCAAATGGATGCCCGAAAGCTACCGAAGCGAGAGAAACGAGCGAACTGAGATTCTATTTCTTGCGTTCCCATATACCGAAGTAGAGTGAGAGTGAGACGTGAATAGCGTCGCTTCCTCACGCATAGTGGTTTTTAGAATGAATATACCTACGTCACACGTTTGATTGTATTGGTGATTTTTTTCCCGATTTTCACAAAATATCTGATGTGGCCGATAAGTGCTAATTATTATTAATATTATTTTTTCATTCAATGCGTAAATGTATTACTGAGGAATATCTAAAATCTGAACCCAGTATTTATAAAGATATTAAAGTTTTTAGAAGCAATGTGTACTAGTTACACATCACAGGGAAGGAAGGGTTAAAAAGCGTCTTCACAAACGCATTTTTTTTTAATTTTAAACATTTCAGAACATAACGAAACAACACGCCTTTAATCAGCTCTAATAACTATACTTCTGAGAATAGATGCCCAAAATTTTAACTGTAACATTGCCGAGTCATGCGTTGCGCGTGACTGACGGGATATCTTATCATACACGCCGTCACTTCTTCAAATCAGAAACATTTGAACCTTAGTGGTAAGTACAGAGTTAAACATCCAATTAAAATTGTAACATACTTTCTTCTTCAACGTATAGTCCTCCCACTTAAGATGTCGTATCCAGTCATGTCACATCATCTGATGTCCTGCACGCCAGGAATCGTGTACAGTGGGCAGCTATTATAATATTGTCCATGGTCTGGATCTCCACGAACTCACTCTTCATGAAGAAATTCCACTCTGCGTGGTTCTTTTGTGCATTCGTATACAGTGCGATAAATAAATTAAGACTTTTCCACTTCGCCTGAATTATTACCTTCTTTGACAAGTTTATTATCTTCAAGACATGAATAAAATTTTGGGTTAAAGCAACCCGATTTTGTCAATTAGTCTGGGAAATATTTAAAGTAATTTTCATTACAAATCATGTACGATTTTTATTTCTCACGACCTCTGTTCATAAGATGTCTGAATTCCAAACCGAGTTTTGCCGAAGCCATTATCATTGATAACATTGATTGTTTTAAAAAAAGTTTTTAGTCCGATTTTCAAGTAAAGCTTATTCATAATTTTTTTGGTTGAAAATAAGTTGTATAAAACAAACCATATTTCAATTCGAACCATTATTGTGTCTTGTAAATGTATCTTTAATGGTAAGTATATAACATCTATAATATAATAATATTTAAAAATAAACAAGACATACAAAAACAATCTAAATGAATTTTCAAACAATTTTTTTATCTAAAACTTTTGCCTGTCGTTTGTTGTGACCCCAGTTAATAAGGCATTAAATAGTATCTTTCTGAGAACAATTTATATTTATATCATTTTGTTTCATTCCTCTTTAATTTATTGAAAAACATTTTTGTGTTTCTGGAGTGATGATGTGTGAGGAGTTTGATTTCGCACGATGTTTCCAGTTGAAATTGAGTGTCACTGTTTGTCAGGTTGATGAGAATGTGCAACGGGGTTTTGTTTTTGTGTAATCGAAAATCGGAAAGAAGTATCGATTTATTTTTTCATGTTAAATATCCTCAGTGAGATACAGGCAAAATCCTAGTTTGCTGGGGACACGACAAATGAAAGGCAACAAACCCAGATTTATTAAAATTGTATGTCCAAATTAAATTTCCTGTTGTTTTTTCGCAAATTATGTATATTACTTGTCATGTGTAAATAAAATTAAAAAGAATAAATAAAAATTACTGGTGAATCCTGGACTGATTTTACTGTGAAACCTTTTCAATGAAATTTTATGTTCAAGTGGCGCTTCAATATTGGTTAAACAAAATGGAATGCTTTTGAAGTACTGATATTAATAAACCCCTTCAGATGAATTATTTTGCTATTTTTTTTTTGTTTTAGAAATTACCCACAGTCAAACTTCCTCATTTCCTTTTTATTCGCATTCAAAGTACGACATTGTTTTATTCTGAAAATAGCTTGTAAGCATTTCTTATTTTTGAAACACGCTGAATGCTCGTGTAGTCATGGAATTTTTCGTATGGCTGAATTTTCCTGAAACATTTGCCTGAAAACTGATTCTAGACAAAAGTATAGTGTTTGTCCTTGAATTATGTTTGAACAATTTCTCAGTACTGTATATTTACTCTTTGATAAGAAATAGCCGTCAAAGAAGTATTGCTACATTAAAAAAGTTTTAAGTGTTTTATAGAAATTTGATTGACATTATTTTTGAAGAAAATAATTAATTCTCTCTAAGACGATATAATAAATAAAATAAATAAATAATAGGTTTATTGATAGCAACATAGTATGTACAGATTATATTTAAATAACACTTCTAAAACACATAAATTGCATATAATACATTAAATACAGAAGCTATCAAAAGGTCTGGGCTCATCTAATAGCATCCCCTCGGCCAAGATACACCCCACCAATATAGGGCGAACCCAGCCACGGGGACACCAGATGTTTTTCAGCCCACACCCTTTGGAGTCTCTAATCGATTTGATGGTATCTGGAAATGGAGTATGACCAAACAGCTGACTTTCAGCATCTATAAATATAAGCTTATGACTTTTTTAAGGGCTGAAATGGATTGTTTAGTTAAACAGGGTTTGACTAAATAAATAACAATAATTTTCCTATGCAGATATCTTCCATATCTCGGTGGATAAATTGAGCTTTTATTTACCTTCTAAATATTTTTTTAGTCATAACTTCGCCACTTCACAGGAAAACATAAGCTTTGTTGTTCCTGTTGTGATAACATATTAAAAATTGTATTAGTTTGATAATTTAATCTTGTCATTTGGCGTAATAGAGTTGAACATGTATTTAAAATGTTAAATAATAGAATAAAATTAAAATAAAACAAAATAACTTTTTTAATTCATTGAAAACATTAATCGTTGCTAAACTGTCATTGTCTCCTCTCTAGAGGTTTTATTAAGGCTCATTTCGTTTGTAGAGAGCCTCGAGATATGGGATTAATGTAAAAAATCAGAGATTAATGCATAAAGGGTAATTGCAAAGTTATTTATTGCTAAACATTTTTATATAGAGTTCCACTAAGTCAAAACCTTGGATGAATTTTTTTATAGGTTATAACTTTACTATAGGTCATTTTACACCGTATCAAAATAATAACTGCTTAGATTCATCGAGATTTTGGTGAAACTGAGAGTGAAAAATATACAGAAACGTCGGCATCTGTGTTCTTATGGTTAGCATTCATACTCATCAAGCCGGCCGCCGGTGTTTTAATGGTTAGAATTCATGCTAAGCAAGCCAGCGCGTCGGCATCTGTGCTCCAATGGTTAGCATTCATGCTAAGCAAGTCGGCGCGTCAGCATCTGTCTTCTAACGGTTAACATTCATGCTTAGCAAGCCAGCGCGTCAGCATCTGTGTTTTAATGGTTAGCATTCATGCTAAGCAAGCCGGCGCGTCAGCATCTGTGTTCTAATGGTTAGCATTCATGCTAAGCAAGCCGGCGCGTCAGCATCTGTGTTCTAATAGTTAGCATTTTTGCTAAGCAAGCCAGCGCGTCAGGTTTTATCCTTAGACGATTCACTTCCTGACTAAGTTTATTCTTAGATCACTTTACATTTAAATTTGAAAATCCAAATGGAGTTTACGAACAACAAATGGAGTTCTTATTAACAACAAATAATTTTCTCAGCCTTCCTTATTTCTGAAATGAATCAACCTAGATAAAAGCACCCTTGAAGTGATTGTAATGGCTGGAAAACAGCGCTTTACCATCTGAGAAAAAAAATGTTACCGATTTTATTTACTTATGTTTTACGTTATTTTACAGTGTATAATACGGCAAGTTGATTGTCAAGTGGCAAACTATTCCAGCCAACCATATAGTTGTTTCAAAAAGATATGAGTTAAAGGGGAGGATTTGCTCATAATTGATGTAGAGAAAATAACTATTCAATGGCAAAAAAATAAAAAAAAATATAACACAAATACTAATTCAGCAGTATTATCGATTTTCAGGATAGGGAAAATGTGATTAAAAAAATGCTTGTTTATTCAAACAGATACTTTTGTTTGGGTGTTTTTTTTGGGTACCAACTAGAATCGAAACCGATTATTTTTAACGGAAAGTTTGAGTCTTTCCAACTCCATCAAGGAAGGGTTGAAAATAGAAATTGAATTAACTTGGGCATGGTTAGACTTGCACACAACACATTTTTTGACACGTTTCATTTTTTTCCAAGACAGTAAGAAAAAATAATTCAATCCCCCAACAAAGCTCTCTGCGCGACTCTAACTCGTGTCGGCGAATAAGAATCACCTAATTCTCAGGGCCTACTCCCTCCCCTATATACAACACACGACCTCCCGTGCACTAACTACCCCATGTACTTTTACGCACAGATGCGGTGAAACCAGTCTTGAAGAACGTTTCAGCCTTACGTGCTAAGGTTGTTTCAGAGCGGTGCTTTCAGCGGAGTACCTTATCTGAAACGGAGAACAGTGGCTTAGAAATACAAAAATTGGTGTCCTGATTAACACTGAAAAAGGTTTAACTAATTCAAAATTACAACATTTCCTGCGTGTTTTATAACAGACACAACCGAAGTCATATACATCTTTAAACCACTGATTCAACACGAAAAAATGCCTATGTTATTGGAAGGGAGCAGTCAGCGTGGAATTCGAATCGGTGATATTCGGCAAGAAAGTTCAGCGTAACACTGCGTGACCATGCGGGAAGCTTTTTAAATGATTTGACTTTTTTTTAAATTTATTTTATGTTGCATGTTATTTGTTGGTGTGGTTTGCCACCTACTGATTAATGTTCTACGCGATGGCGAAAAGGAGATAACAAAGAACAAACTATGATAAATTCTCGGGTTGTACATAAAATAATGGTTCGTAAATTAAATGAACTGTGTGATATAATGGATAAAAAATTAAATGAAATCTAGAGAAAATTAAATGTTAAATGAAACTGTCAGGGAAAGTTGGCCAACTATTTAGGAATATATGAAAATGAGAAGAGATACAAGGGTGTGAATTAATTAATGTGACAGTGCGAATTGAAAGAGATGCAGTGCTTAAGATAAAGAAAGGGGCATTAACTCTTCCTTCCCTGTGATGTGTAACTAGCACACATTGCTTCTAAAAAGTTTAATATCTCTATAAATATAATAAATACTGGCTTCAGATTTTAGGTATTCCTCCGTAATACATTTTTACGCATTGAATGAAAAAAATAATATTAATAATAATTAGCACTTATCGGCCATATCAGATATATTTTGTGAAAATCGGGAATAAATTCACCAATACAATCAAACGTGTGACATAGGTATATTCATTCTAAAAAACCGCAATGGGTAAGGAAACGATGCTATTCATGTCTGACTCTCACTCTATTTCAGTATATGGGAACTCAAGAAATAGAATCTCAGTTTGCTCGCTTTACCTTGCAGTAGCTCGTGGGCATTCGTTAGAGGTGGTCGTTTCGCCCGTTTTGTGAACGTCGGTCGATACTTTTTTCATGTTTTCAGCAATTAAATTTGAATTATTATCACTTTTGGCTTCAAATTTAATTATCCCCGTCTCCTAAAACAGGAACCAAAATATCCAAATAAAATATCATACCAGTCAGAACTTATCCGATGAAGGAGTAAGGCGTCCTACCATTGGACCGAGACTCCGAACGAGATATTCATCACTTGGCGCGATTCGCTATGCATATTTTTATTTTTGCGATTTTAAATCGCTCATTTTTACACGTGTATTGATGTGTCTTGAATACATAGCACCGGAACGGGCGGATTTTTTAGCACAGGAAGGGAAATGTTAATATGCAAAGATTAAATGGTGAGAGATTTAAATAAATAATTTAAGCATGTTAAAGAGATTTAAATAAATAATTTAAACATGTTTGAGAGTACCTAGAAAACAAAGCATAAATTAATTAATCAAAATCTAAAAGAGGGAATACCATAATAAAACGAAATAGATATATATTCTCTCTCCTTTCATCAATAGAGATGACGATGATGATGATTGAAATTTCACAACCTTTTAAAATAAAAATGTCGTAAACTGCTTGTTTTAAATGAACTATTCACTTTGTCATCAATAAAGGCTTCACTTTGTGGTGACATTATGTTCATTTGCGCTGAACAGACTTTTTATTTCACCAATTTCTATTTTACAATGAAACTACTCGTTTCAAACTTACGGGTTTGTTTGTTTGTACTCTTAATTTGGAATTTCGTAGCTTACAAACCAATCGACTCAGTTATTTTTAAAGTAATGAGTATGACAGATACTAAAAGCTTACATTAATTCCAAAAGTGACGCCTGGTTTGGTGATATGCGGGCTCTCCGGCTTTAGATAGATCCGTATTGTGTAAGTGCTTTTTAGTTACGTACACTTGCAAACGCTTGTTTCTTGGACCTAATCTTTGTTATACTTGTTTTAATTTATGATTACACATTCTGTTTTTTTTTTTCAATGTATGAAGCACTTATTAGGTTTTATTATTATAGTGATTTTATACCCTTTATAAATAAATAAATTAATAAAGAAATTTAATCCATGGTGATTGAAATTTCAGATATTTCAAAGCAACCGCACTCTCAGAATGCTCTTGAATGATAAACACACTTCAGAATCATCGTTGCGAGAGAGAAAAGGTCCTGATGCAACAACGTGCCTGGTAGTCTTAAAAATAAAACCCTCAGTGCAGAAACTCAGTCAATAGTAACGCCACTGCTGCAGAGAAGCCTCTTCCACCTGAGTAGTCTCGTTTGAATGGAAATACGCCTCTTGATGAGAATCGATGACTTCCTGACCCATAAACCGCGATATACTTTCTTCAGTAGAGTCTGGGCAACTGCCTAACCTACTTTTCATTTTTTCCTCTCGCAAATTAAGTTGATTCGCTCGGGAACTTTTTTACCTTTAGCTTTTTATCGGATCTCGTCTCTCGATAAATCTAATTCAAGGTAGAATAAAGTAGTTCACATTTTTTTATGTAAAATCAGAAATCGCTGTTTTTCAGGAAATTGTGTAGTGATTTTAATAATACAATTTTCATCTAAATTATATTATTTTTCTCAACAACGTATTAAAATGAGTATCTATCAACTCAAAGGTTAAAAAGAGGTGACCAAATATAAGGTGAACATAAAGAGATGTTAATCACAATGATTAAACGCTTCAATGGGAAATAAATCTACAAAATAAACTAACGAGCAAATTAAAGTGACATGTATATTTCGATTTATAAAAGCACTGTCAAACTTTCTTCAATACATTGCTTACTAAGCTTATTGACAGGAAAATTGATTAAGCTTATGATTGTATCAGATTCCAAGACAAAATTTAGTGAGCTTATTAAAAAAAAGGGTAAATTTCAATTAGTTCGATTTTTATTTAAAACAAGGTTTTTGCTATGAATATTTACACAAAATTAAGGATAACTGATTGTTATTTATACAAAATTAAGGAGAACTTATTGCCAACTGTTATTTTTCCAGTACTATAGAAACAGACTGTTAGGGAAAATGCATTAAACATTTTAGCCTTCTAGGTATTTGGGATAGGACTGTCTAGGAATGTAGGATAGAACTGTCAAATTGAGTATCCTATTTAGATAAATCTCACCTAATTTTAATTATGGGTTCGATTTTCATAGCATTATTTTCATAGTATAATATAATTACGGGTTGGATTTCATATCTCGATTAATCAAATTTAAATATCAGAATTATTTGGAGCATAACTTTGATTAAAATTTTTAAATTGTCTAATATAATGATGTCAGTCCTTGTACTATTGTATTGTATATACAGTTTAACATGGCGGAACAATTGTAATGTGGCAATTTCTTAACCTAAATAGAAGGATCTTGATAAAGCCTTCAGTGATAACTAAATGGGAAACATTTTAGGAAAATTTGAGTATCAATGGACATCTGATCTGAGGTCTGAGGTCGTCAACAGAGGTGCATGCTTAAGTTTATTGTGTGCATTTTTGAAAGCACAGAAACTTGGCAGATCAAATTCCGATGGCAACGTACCAAGACGATTGGCAGGTTTAACATGTTAGAAGTTTGCATTTTTAACAAATTGATAAATCAAAAACTGCTTAATTTATTTGATTTTATTTATTGACAAAAAATATACAAATACATAAATTGTGGAAAAAAAACGACGGGTAATTATTTAATGTGGATAAACAATTTTAATGGATCTGGGTTTGTTGGCTTTATTTTGTCGTGTCCCCAGTAAACCAGGATTTTAAATGTTTCTCACTGAGGATGTATTAATACTGCGAAAGTTTGCAAGGTTACATAAGAGACACAATATGCGTTAAAATATAACTAATCATCAATAAAATATAACTGATCATCAATAAAATATAACTGATCCACAATAAAATATAACATCATCAATAAAAAATAAATAGAAAACGAGGCAAGAGACGGCGCTGTTATGTTTAGCTTCCGATAGGAGACGGCGCTTCATCACCATCTTGTCGTGTAGCTCATGACTAAGAATCTTGACTCCCATGATAGGCTCTGACAACTCCTATTCCTCCATTTCTGCACTTCATGGTTCCAAAGGCAGTTGTAAAGGGTAGTCCTGTTGCGTTTCTCAATTGGTCAGTCCAACGTTTAGGAGTACTCGTATTTCACTTATGCGTCGTCTATCCACGCTTGCAGTAACAAGCCTCTTCAAACTGACTTAATAAAGAGTTCCCAATTTTTTTTCGGCCGCAGACCCCTTTACCAAAAACTTTTAAAACCATCGACCCCCTAGTCATTTACTTTACTTACTCAAATTATTAAGTTTGTACAGTACTCGATATTAAATATTTCACTAGATATCAAACTTTTCATTTTAATCACTTGTAATTAAGGATTGAAAAGATAAAAGGACTACGGATTATGCATTGCATTATTTTGTGCAACATTTGATATTGAAATCTGCGCTGACGAAAATTAAAGCAAAAAAATACGAATAGAGGTTTTTTAATTTTTGAAATTTATGAAATAAATATGTTAATTAAAAAATAAGTACACATATTGACATCTTTTCTTAATTATGATAGGTACCTATTGGAATCCTAGATATTTTGAAGTAACAAACAAATATCAGTAGTAAGGGAGTCTATTTTTGCTGTCGTCGACCCCCAATTTTTTTTATTGAAACTATCCACCCCTATAAAAATCAAATCGACCTCAGGGGGTCGATATCGTCCACTTTGGGAACTCTTGGTTTAAATGAAAGACTCGTTGAAGACATATTGTCGACAATCTATCGGGGATTTTCAGTTCTTTGATAATGGTTCGTCTTGCTGTCTATATAATTAGTAACGTCCTTCTCCTACACAACATTTAAATGCATCTATTCTTCATCTCTCACTTGCACTCAGAGTGCAAAATTTCACGCCACATATAAATATTGCGAAGACATTGACTAAACTGGGCGCAATTTCGTCGTGATGGCGATGATTCTGCTCTTTCATACCTTTTCCAACTTTAAAATCACTGCACATACACAAAAAAAAGTAAATCATTATTTTCGTTTTGCTAAGAAAAGCTTTTAAAATTTGTGTTAATTGGTTAAAAGTTACATAAAGGCATTGATTAAGATGAATTATCAATGACTAAAATAAGTTGGTGCCAAGGATGTCTGTTATATATGGTAAACTCCTTCTATTAGGCTTCGACGCTGGCAGGCTATTTCCTCTAGTCGATTCGATTAACCCTTCCCTTACGGTGCTAAAATTGAAACGCGCGCTCCGGCGTTGGGTAGTGAGTACGCGATCAAAAATTTGCGATTTTAAATCGGAAAAATAAAAACATTCATAGATAATCCCCTTAATTCATTATATTTGAAGTTAAAAATAATAATAATTGAGGTTTATTTGCTGAAAACATTAAAAAACCATCTGGCAACGCTCACGGAACGAGCGTAGGTCTAATTTGGTTGCAAGCAAGCTACTGCGACGCGGAGCGGTAGTGGCTTACTCCCGGCGTGGCTTACGCTTGCGACGATTGAGACAATTGAGCTCCTCGCAATTCAGTGAAGTATGCAAGAGTGAGATGCGAATATAGTGTCGCGCTTCCCGCATACTCTTCACCTATCGTCAAGACCCAAGATCGAGGCACTCACAGCGTTTAAATGCGAATTTGTTTCCGATCTTCACAAAACACCTACGATGTAGTCAATAAATTCTGATTATTATTAATATTATTTTTTAAATAGCGAAAATCTTAAACTTGTATTTATTATATTTATAGAGATATTGATGGTTATTAGAAGCAACGTGTAGAAGATACCCAACACAGGGAAGGAAAGGTTAACTTCCACTGCGCCACCCCCACCTACTAATGCAGATATCCCTCCAATTCTATGTGGCTTCCTCCCCACTAGTATTCCATTGCACCGCGTGTCTGTCGAATGCAGCCCCGAGTGATGCAAGCGTCAACACTTGTTACAAGTGAGTTATTTGTTCCTAGTCGGTGAAGCTGAAAGGGGGTGAGATACCCCATGGGCTCCAGAGGCGTGATCTTTAATATTAATTTATATCATTGGTACAATGTACCTAACAATTACATTTAAAAACATAGGGAGTGTTTTATTCACTACTCAGAAAAAAATCCTTTAAAATAAAAACGATCTATCAAAATAACAATAAAATGACACATCAATAAAGTAGCTGACAAGTCAAAATGATTAAAAAAAATAAACAAAATGCACAGTTGATTATACGATTGATTATACGTCTTGATTCAGGTTGTCCGCGCTTCACCACACTGAGTGCGGACACAGTTGATTATACGTCTTGATTCAGGTTGTCCGCACTTCACCACACTGAGTGCGGACACAGTTGATTATACGTCTTGATTCAGGTTGTCCGCACTTCACCACACTGAGTGCGGACACAGTTGATTATACGTCTTGATTCAGGTTGTCCGCACTTCACCACACTGAGTGCGGACACAGTTGATTATACGTCTTGATTCAGGTTGTCCGCACTTCACCACACTGAGTGCGGACACAGTTGATTATACGTCTTGATTCAGGTTGTCCGCACTTCACCACACTGAGCGTCACTCGATTGGTGTTTAAATGAACTCAATAATATTAAAAATATACTATAATGAAGTTAAATTAAAATTTTCAATATAAACCAAAAAGTGATTTGTTAATGATTTTATGAAATGTGGCATATGAGCGCCACTAAATAAATTAAAATGGAATGAGCTCTTAAAGGTGGATCTCAAAGATAAACCAAATAATTTAGCCAAACAAGGTTGACGAGTCTTAACCTAGTCGGTAAGATGCTATTTTTTTACCCGGGAGTTATCGTATTTGATTCCCGATGGTACCGAAAAAAGGCGTTCACGGCCCGTATTCATTGTCTGACTTCAATATTAAATATTAAATCTTAACTGAAGAAATTACTATTTTTTAAGTTGAGTTTCGTACAAATTTATCGTAATTTCATGAAATAAAGAAGTCACGTAGTGTCACTACTTTACTTTAATGTTGTAACTTATGAAATTAGACTTTCTTGTAACGCACGAAAAGAGCGTTTCGGTGTTGTGTATTCAATACACATGTAAAAATAAACGATTTAAAATCAGAAAAATAAAAATATTCATAGCCAATCGCTTAAATTATTTAAATTTGAAGTCAAAAGTGATAATAATTAAAATTTTATTGCTGAAAACCTAAAAAAAACATCGGCCGACGTTTACAAAACTGGCGAAGAGACTACCTCAAATGAATGCCCGTGAGCTACTGAAGCGAGCGAACTGAGATTCTATTTCTTGCGTTCACATACACCGAAGTAGAGTGAGAGTGAGACGTGAATAGCGTCGTTTCCTCACCCATAGTGGTTTTTAGAATGAATATACCTACGTCACACACTGGCACACGTTTGATTGTATTGGTGAATTTATTCCCGATTTTCACAAAATATCTCTGATGTGGCCGATAAGTGCTAATTATTTTTAATATGCATTTTTTCATTCAATGCTTAAATGTATAACGGAGGAATGCCTAAAATCTGAACCCAGTATTTATTATATTTATAGAGATATTAAAGTTTTTAGAAGCAATGTATACTAGTTACACGTCACAGGGAAGGAAGGGTTAAATATTGTACAAATCACGGAACTTAAAGATTAAATAGGAGTACTTAATATTTAGGTTCATCTGTGAATTTAGACTTAAGTCTGCTAAATAAATTGATGTAGTAAAAATGCTCACACGTGCAAGAAATGTGTGAATATTGTTGCCTTCTTACATGCGGTAGTATTTCTATTATATATGACAGCGAATTCTGAGTTGCTTGCATACTGCATTAGTTCTAAACATCAAGGGTTTGATTTCTGGGGCTGAAAACAATATTGCCTCTTCAAAATGTCAACATCATCAATCTAGATATATTGAGTGTTACCACTCTCTCTGTGGAGCTACATATGGGGGGTGATCTGAAAGCTTTCAAAGGATAATTTAGATAAAAAATTGTAAACGCTATTGAAGCAGCTCACTGTCCCTTAATAGTGTCAATAATAGTAATCATCATTATACACCTTATCAGTCTCGAATTCGCATCGTGTTACACCAGTGAAAGTAACGCCACTGATGAATTCATTGAACTATGAAGTGAGGGCACTCAACGAGGAACAATAGAACTATTATGAAAGACGTAGTCATTTCAATTTGCCTAAGCCAGAGCGTGCCTAACATAGTACGAGGGCTAATCTAAAAGTTCAGGAAATTAAACGACAAAAACAAATGTTCAATAATCGTCATATGAATAAACAGTCATTTTATTTTACTTGATAATAAAATCTCAAATTTATATAAATGTGTACACATGAGTTGTTATAACTCAGCGCGTTCTTATTATATACATTGACACAACGCTATTTTGCTGCCGGTGTAAGTAGAGAAGACAGGCTTTCATGTGTTTTGCTTATTTTACATCCTTCTCGTGCAACTCCCACGTTTTATCTTTCTTTGACAATTACTTCTTTAAAATATCCTTCACTTGATCAAACCATACTTTTTTTAGTCTCTACAGCACCTTTCACTCACGTTTGCACTTTAAATATTTTTTTTTAGTCTCTGTTCGTTTGTCTTTCATGTCCAAATCGTATCTCAGGGTGTTTTTTCTTCTTCATATTATTCAAACGCATCATCCCTTATAATTTTATTTCGTATTCAGACATATTTAATCAATTTCAGACATACATAATCAACCACGTATTATTTTTAGTTCACACATTTCACAATTATTTCGTGGTTTCCAGCGATTTTATTAAATGGTTGCTATTATTTCATAATCCACGTTTATCTTAGTTTAAAATTTATCAGCGTTTTCAGAGTCTTTGTGTAAAAACAAATTTAGACAGAGACATTCAATTTAGACATGAATTTCTCAGAAAAGGGAATACCTTCAAATATATTACTTCCCACATTGTCATTAAAGGGAGCGACGTCATGTGTATAATTAACCAAATCAAATGACAACGTTTGTAGTCTAGTTATTAAGACGTAAGAACTTCTATACCGGGTTTTGAGTTTAATTCCTAACAACACTCACATTTTTTTAACACTTGCCTTCCTGTGATGGATAGCGAGTGACCAGGACTTATATTTTATTTGATTATTCGACGTTTTAATACACAATAAAATGATTTTTATAGCTAATTACAAAAAATAACCTAGCAGATTTTGCATAATTTTAATTTAAAATATACATTTTTTACTGGACGCTTAGCGTCCAGCACCGTGATTGGCGGATTTTTTTAGCACAGTAAGGCAAGTGTTAAACGTTCCAGCCTCTTACAAAATATTGTACGAAATGTATATCTTCGTTGTACATAGTAAAATACAATAAGCGAACTTGTCATATGGCTATCTCTTTCAACTAACCAGGAGTACATTAAAAAGATCTTAAGCGGAAAGCCCACTTTAACATACAGCCTCCGGGCTGTAATACCAGCGTCTTACTAACTAAGCTACGGAGACCATAATGGGGTAGCGGAAATCATGTGGTAAGAAAACTCACAAGCGGTAGACGTTTGCTAGTGTTGTCACCCCTTTACCTGCAAGTTACTATTGCAAACACGTTCTATAACAAATAATGAATTTCAGAAGTACTCAAGTGGTTCTTAAACACCGAAGGCTTTATTAATGAGACCGAAGAAAATATTGCCTTCCACCATTCTATTTTGCACGTCCTCTATGCAACTTAAGTTGTGTTAAGGGGTACAATATGAACGAGTGAACTGAATAAGAAACACCTAGTTGGTGGGAAGCAGAGACAGATGACTTGTGATAAAAGAAAGTCACTGAAGTTAAACGATATAAGGATTTCATACGACCTGTGATGGTGTATGATGGGAAATACTTAGTGAAAACTAGATAAAAAAACAGAAGTATTATAAAGCAGAACTGAAGTGTTATTTGAAGAGATAAAGTAAAATAGAAGTATCATGAAGCAAAACTGAAGTGTTTTTGAAGAGATAAAGCAAAACAGAAGTATCATGAAGCAGAACTGAAGTGTTATTCAAAGAGATAGAAAGAAACTTATTTTCTTAGAATGTATGGCCAACAATGACTATTGAAATAACATATGCATATTTAAATACAAAACACAATATGTTACAAAGTATAAATATTAAAACAATATGATTTATAAAAAAATATAATCAAAATAAGTGCACACATATACGAGTATAACAACAAAGATAAACATACAGTTAGCCAAAACCTAAACCTGTATTTAACTGATATAAAACAAAAATGGAAGCCAGAATTTACTAGCATAATTTATCCACTCGTAGGAAATTTAGGAAACCACATTTAGGAAAACAACAATATTGATCATAATCCCTTTTTAACAATTAAATATCAATAAACAAAATGAAAAAGTGAAACAACAAGACCCAAAACTCATAATAAACAGTTTCATGCATAAACATTTTAAAACTCTAAATATAAAATCAACAACAAGGAAAAACAATTTGAATTAAATCATTAAACCAAGCTTCAATCATGCTTAAAGCTTCAATCATGCTTAAAGCACGATGAAAAATATAAACAATAAATTATCGTAAATATAATATTTCTATACAATACTCAAAACTCCATGGCGCTTCAGATAACCCGACACAGAAATATTCCGACAGTGAATACAATAAAAAAGTCTGAAAGTGGCACTCATAAATGACCAAATGAAGAATACCAGATTTTGAAGTAAGGGTTCTTAGCTTAGTACACGTACTCGTATATTGGCCGACCATTGCTTGGACTGAAGATTAACGAGAGAAAACGTAGAGAAAGTCCAAAAAAGGAAATGGATGGATGGTGGGCAAGAAGATATCTGAGAACTTGAAGTCGTGAGAAATGTTGTCTACAATATGCAAATCTTAAGAGAGAAAACTTGAAAATCCAACTCCATCTAGTGAGATGGAAATTCGAAATAAAAAAAGTTGGCGTTTCAGCAAGCATTGTCTTGAGAAAACGCCAGAAGTATCGATGGCGATGAATTTCAAGTTAACAATTGATCAGTTAGTTATTTTTCTTATTTATTTTTTAGGAACTGTGTTCCTTAAAGGAGAGATGATGATGATAGTTTGTTGGTAAATAAAACTCGTTTAGATCGCAATGCGGAAAGAGAGATATTTATTTGGTAGACGTAGGTATTTATACCATTCTTGAATGTGTGCAGAAATGCGCGCGCGATATGCCGCCGTCTCGTTTCTGCATTCGCTATACGATTAATGTCGTATGTAGGTATCATTCAGATTTGAGAACTGGCGCGACAGATGTGCTGCCCTCTCGCTCTAACATGGAATGCGCTCCACGCCTGACAGTGAGTTGAATGACCGGCGTGTGGACCTTGCACTTGTTTGTTTTGAATTGTCAAGGTATGCAAAGGTCGTATCGCCGGTCATTGACCGAGCGTACGAACGCCACGATTTTAACTGTCAAACAAACCTTTTAGATACACAGATTAAAAAACAACAATATACGTGTCTAGTATTTAATACAAACGTTAATATAATCTAAAGAAAAAAAATAACGATAAAGTTCGAACAATACAACAAAGTGAATCCATACAATTTAATAAATTCATCACGGCAAGAACAACTTTTTAACTTAACTCTTGTAAGAAGTCAAAGCTATATTAAAAATCATACAATGACCATATTGACTACCCAATCTGAGCAGGTTGGGTAGTGAATATGGGCATTGTATGTCAATATGGTAATTAGTTGTACAAATAATGAGTAACAATCACTTCAATATGAAACAAAACATTTTGCCGAGTAGGCCAACAAAGTACGTGTACCATGACAAGCTGAGTTAGTTTCGGATTATTGAAATATATACGAGCTGACAATATTAAATAAAGTTGTGGGGTCAAGCATATTTCTTCTATCTGACAAGGCTGTAAGCCTCATTCCTTTCGACGACATAAAGTTCAACTCAGTTATTGGGAAGAGTGAAACGCCTTTATAAAAAAAGGTATGCTTGACGCGGTGTGTGGACGTGGCCAAAGCGAAATTTGTGTGCCAGTATAGAATGAAGTGGATATCTATTATATCTGCCTATCCCGATAACAACATAATATGATGATGTAAAAAAAAAGGTGTAATTGAAACCTTTTTTTTTCATATTTTTTTATTTTAAGCAGAATCCCAAAGTATGATATATTATAATATATCCCTTCAAAGTAAATGAAATGACTAATTCACAGACCCGAAGCGATAAAACGTACGTGAATATGTTTGGAAAGTATAATGCGATAATGTTATATCATACTTCAAAACGGTTTTGTTATCTTGAATCAAGGTTAAAAATGAAAACTTTTCAGTGGATTTTTCAAATATTAAAATATTTCCATAAACGCCAAAAAGTCCTTCAAAATATTGAATATTAAAATTATCTTTGAACTTATGTAAATCGTTTCTTACAACCTCTTCATATTTGTTAGAAATTTCCGCGAATATTTGACATATTGATCGAAAACTCGCGGTTTTTATCGCGTATGTCTTTTTTTCATCTTAATAGCTTTCAGAAATTTGAAAGTGTTCCCCTTTATCAGATTCCAAGAACAATTTCTCATCGAGTTTACGACATTTCCGTGCCATTTATATTCCCACAAAATGAATTGAATATTCAGGCATAGAGTTCGTGTCTCACTTTGCCATATTTTGTCCCAGCTTCCTGAGAATGGACCACAGACTGCATCTTGCTTCCGCCATCAATTCCAGAGTGTGCAACTTCGAGGCTTACCAGACGGTCATGATTTATTCATGCCGCAAAGTCTACCTATTTCCGGATGTCTCCGGCAAAGTGGACAGAAATGTTTTTGAGTACTTTATCTTATCATAACGAAATGTATATAAATCAGTAGTTTATGTAAGCACTATGGAAGTGGGTTCTGGTGGTATATGACAAACAAGCTTATTATTCAAATTGTTTTGATTATACCACATCTTCTTAACCCTTCCCTTACGGTGATAAAATTGAAACGCGCGTTCCGGTGTTGGGTAGTGAGTACGCGATAAAAAATTAGCGATTTTAAATCGGAAAAATAAGAACATTCATAGATAATCCCCTTAATTAATTATAATTGAAGTTAAAAATTATAATAATTGAGATTTATTTGCTGAAAACATTAAAAAAACATCTGGCAACGCTCACGGAACGGGCGTAGATCTAGTCTTGTTGCCAGCTCAACAGTTACTGCGGCGCGGCAGGGCTGGTGGCTAACTCGGGCGTGGCTTACACTTGCGAGGTTGAGACAATTGAGCTCCTCGCTATTCAGTGACGTATGCAAAAGTGAGATGCGAATATAGTGTCGCGCTTCCCGCATACTCTTCACCTATCGTCAAGACCCAAGATCGAGGCACTCACAGCGTTTAAATGCAAATTTGTTTCCGATATTTACGATGTAGTCGATAAATTCTGATTATTATTAATATTATTTTTTAAATCAATGCGTAAATATATTATGGAGGAATACCTAAAATCTTAACCTTGTATTTATTATATTTATATAGATATTAATGGTTATTAGAAGCAACGTGTAGAAGATACCCAACACAGGGAAGGAAAGGTTAAGTAAGACGTTGAATTTATTAGTGTTTAGGTTACATAATGGCATGAGTAAAAATAAAACAGCTTAAAATATATTTCACGAGGGTTAAACAAGATTGTATAATGTCACCTCAGTTGTTTGATATTTACATTGATACATGTGTGAAAGGATTACAGAGGTTAATGGGTGGCATTCGAATATTGAATAGTAATATGTGCGGATTGTTGTATCTCAATGATATGGTTGTGCAAGAGGAGAATGAGGGTTAACAACAGAGTGTGATAAGTAAATTGTATAAGAGATGCGATGAGAAGATTTGATATTGAATGTTGCAAAATTTCAAATCATGGAGATAGCAAGTGTGCAAGGAAAAGTAAATATGATACATGGGCAAGCAATGTAATATTAGAACAAATCATGGAGATAGCAAGTGTGCAAGGAAAAGTAAATATGATACATGGGCAAGCAATGTAATATTAGAACAAATTAACGATTTTTGTTTTTAATGTAGTATTTTTTCAAACATCTGCTAAGATAATAGTCTACAATAGTATTCTGAGAAAAATGCGGGGGGGGACATTAACATACATAACAATAATAGTTATGATACAAATCAGAAAAATCCAACAATCCTTTACGCATTTGCAGAAACATAAGACTAATAAAATTTAAGTATAACAAAGCAATAGAAGACCTCCGTGGCCTAGTTAAAAAATCACATTTCCATCAATCCGGAGATTGCGCGTTCGATTCCAGCTGAAACTTTTTTTAATGATTGCATATTCGATTTTGAGAGATTTTACGATCGATTTATTGCAAAAACAGTATCAAGTGTTTTATTTACCTTGTAACTTGCAACAAGACACCTTTCGAGAAAATGTTCTTCCTAAGTAGGAAAATTCATCAACTTGTCCTATCTTGCATTGCTATTACTAGCAGTATTTCCCTTTCATTGTTATTACTTACAGTATTTCCTTTTCATTGCTATTACTTACAGTATTTCAATTTCATTGCTATTACTTACAATATTTCCCTTTCATTGCTATTACTTACAGTATTTCCCTTTCATTGCTATTACTAACAGTATTTCCCTTTCATTTCTTTTACTGGCAGTATGTCCCTTTTCAGCAACCATGATTTGAAACATATTAACATTCAATCTCAAATATTTTTTTCAAAAGTAATTCTTCGATTCCAGCAGAATTTTTTTTTAATGATTGCATATTCGATTTTGAAAGATTTTACGATCGATTTATTGCAAAAACAATATCAAGTGTTGTAATTTATTTTTAACAAACACTGTTTATTCCACTTTTTTGTGACGGTATAACCCTACCGGTTTCAAGGCTTTCACCTCATCTTCAGGGGAGCGCAAACAAGAAGATGAGGTGAAAACCTTGAAACCGGTAGGGTTATACCGTCACAAAAAAGTGGAATAAACAGTGTTTGTTAAAAATAAATTACAATGTCTTTAAACCTCCACAACGTTAATGCCTTAACTATAAACAAAATATCAAGTGTATTATTTACCTTATAACTTGCAACAAGACGCCTTTCAACATATTTCTCTATCTCGCTTTTGAGAAAATGTACTTCGTAAGTAGGAAAATTCATCAGCTTGTCCTATCTTGCTTTGCTATTACTAGCAGTATTTCCCTTTTTTTGTTATTACTTGCAGTATTTCGCTTTCATTGCTATTACTAACAGTATTTCACTTTCATTTCTTTTACTGGCAGTATGTCCCTTTTCAGCAACCATGATTTGAAACATATAAACATTCAATTTCAAATATTTTTTTAAAAAGTAATTCTTTTATTATAAATATAAAATAGAATATTTATGAGCTTCCTTTTTATAACATTATTTTAGTTAACAGCTTTTTTTTAACGAAATGATAAAAAGGCAAAAAACATAAGTAAAACCAAATTGTAAATAATGCTCGAGTCTCTAATGAAAATATTTTATTTGAATTTGTTTTATCAAATACTGTTTATTCCACTTAATATAACGGTATAACCCTACCGGTTTCAAGAGAGTTTTATTTGTCCACTCCTGATGATAAGATGAAAACCTTGAAACCGGTAAGGTTATACCACTACATAAAGAGGAAAAAAGTACAATAGTATTTGATGAAACAAATCATAATATATTTAAACCTCCAGTGTTAATGTCTTAACTATAAATCATAGATTTTATTTGAATTTTGATATAACGTGTATAAATAAATTATTTATATAAAAAATAAATCGATCTTGGTAGTTGAATATAAAAGTATTTTTTTAAATAAAAAGTAGATACAAGTTATCGTATGATTATCGAGAAAGTTTTGTTACAAAAGCTATTTTCTCATATATTCCTACTTTCGCAAGCGAGTATCCAGCTTCAAAGGAAATGTATTGCAAAAATATGACCGTATCTTTAAAATATTACATTTTGGAAATTCTCACCAAGAGAGATATCGTTCCATAATACTGGGTAGCAGATTTCCAAGAACCTAAAGCTGCAGCGGCGGTACGTGTTGCATCATATATATATTATTTTTACACAATCTTTATGTCATATTATTTTAATACTTTGAGATATTTAATCTTGAGAAACAAATACAGTTATTTGTAAAAAAAAAATATAGAAAATTCAGTTACAATGTTTTACGAGTATAACTAAAGTTTGGGTTTAAATTATTTCAACAGATTGGGTTTGATATAAATATGCCCAGCATGTAGGTGTTTGAATTAAATTGTGCCAATATATTTTTTAGTAGGAATTGTCGAATCTCAGTGACTGGAGTTTGGACTTGTTCGATGATTTATATTTTAATGTTCTAAGTGTAAGTCTGGAACATAGAAACTTTTTATTCGATTCTATTCCAAAATATTTAGAAAATAAACTAGAAAAAAATTAGTATAAATGCATATAGGGGCAATGCGTTCATACCCTGTCAATGCTTTACAAGTTGAGTGTGCGGAATCGCCTCTTTATCTTAGAAGACAGTTCTTTTCAGGCAGATTTACCTCAAAACGATTTAATCTAAGCACACACCCTCTTATCTCTAAATTAAAATTACTTACATATATTTTCAATCATATCGCGTGTGGTGTAAAAAACCTGTTAGCACAATATGTGATAGCTATTCCCTTCTTTCTTACAAATTCCAAAATATACCAATTCAAAATAAATAACCATAAAATAAAATTCCCTTCGAAGCTACTATTTTAATCCCTCACGTTATGGCCAACAGAAGTCCATCTTAAGACCCCAAATAACCAACAGTAAATTCAATTCGATAGTTATCCTGAAATGGTATTAGCATGTAAAAAATTATGCAGATAAGTGCAAACTCTGATCAATTTTTGCACCCTTCTGCAATACAAAGAGTTTTCTTTAATTACAGTTGAGTATACAGTTAACACAGCCGAATATTAAGCTTTTAAGAAAGCACTTAATTCCTGTCTCTAATTCTGTTAACAAAATTTGTTATAAAAATGTCCTTCATTTTTTAATTTAGTTTTCTAAAAGTCAGATTGACTTCAAACTTTGGTTTTGCGAATCCACATGTAAAATATCTTCGAAAAGTTTGAATAAAACACTTTTACATCGAATTCCCCTCAGTTTTGTTTGACTAAATGACCGGTTATAGAAATCTCTGTTTTCATCATTAGTTTTGGATTACAAAGTAAAATTTTGATTCTGGTGTCACGTGCTTACCTTAGTTATTATAAAGATGTAACTTGCATGCCTAATTCCTAACTCCTTCCAAGAATTTTCTCTTAGGAAAGCTTACGGAGGGTAAAAAAAAACGATGTGAAACGCAAAATATATGAGCATTTACTACGTGATATGCTCAAAACGATTTTTTTCATTACTAGTTGCTAGTTATTAGGCACTTAATGGAGAAAGAATAAGCATAAAGCTGCAAATATTAAAGCTCCAAGCTTTACATGTAACAAAATACATTGGCTTACATATTCATTCCCAGTGGAACCAAAGACATTTACCTAATCCTTTACTTTTTACATGAGTTTTGGTATTTTATGCATTCAAATATTACTAATGTGAACAACAAACCCATTAATTTATTAATGATTATTGTCAAAGTTGTAAATCAGTGGCAAGTTAAAGGAGCAAACACGGGTGGACATATTATACGTTTTAAGATAAGGTAAAGTGCTATAATATTACTTAAAAATGCACTCTTACATCAACTGACAGATTAGGTTTTCCTGAAGACAATTGTTTAAATGTATATCTCTATTCCACAGGATGCCACTGTAAGAACAAAGATGCAGTGGCTCACAAAGTGAGGACACAGATGCAGATGCTTCTTTGAGAGTTGAGAAACTGGATTTACAGAGACTCACCACCGGGTGTAACAAACTTCTTTGTGGAAATAAGGTTATAGAATTAACAATTCTCCTGAAAACAACACATTGTCTAAAAAATAAAATAGATGTTATAAATGAGCGCTTAAACATACTCGTATATACTCGAACCAGAAAGTATCAAAATATTCGTAAGATGATTCTCCAAAACAATATTCTAGTAACATGTTTAATGTACTAGGTAAGTCCAGAAAGTAAGTGTACTGAACTGTTGTTGGTTACAATTTTTTTTATTTAAACAAAAAAATTACGTGGTTACCGTAGTACATATGTAAGCTATTTTTCGACAAAGTCGCCATTCCTCTCAATGCAGGTGGTGAAACGGGGTATCAACTTTTTGATGCCTTCCTCGAAGTAGTTTCCCGCCAACCCCTCCGTCCACTTTTCCACCTCCTCGTCAATTGAAAACCTTTTTCCACCCATGTGCAGCTTCAGGGAGATAAAGAGATAGTAATCTGAAGGTGCTAGGTCAGGGGAATGCGCGGGATGGTTCATGACATCCCATTTAAACGAGGCGAGCAGTTCCTTCGTGGCGTTGGCCGTGTGTGGTCTGGCATTGTCGTGCAGCAGGCAGACTCCCTTTGCCAGCATGCCTCTCCTCTTGTTTTGAATAGCCCTCCGCATTTTTTTAGGGTCTCACAGTATCTTGCAGAGTTGATGGTCTCCCCTTGAGGCATATATTAAATTAAAATTATGCCTTGACAGTCCCAAAACAATTTCGTCAGTCACACTTGAAGGTCTTCCGCTCCTCTGATCATCATACACAGACGTACGACCGTTTTTAAACTCGCGACACCACTTGTACACACTCGTACGATTCATAGCTTTATCACCATATGCAGTTTTCACCTCATTATAAACCTCAACCGGAGGTTTTCCCTTCCAAACGTGATAACGGATGACGCCGCGTATTTCGTACTTGGCGGGAGATTGGATTTACATTTTTCACAAAACGTGTTGTCGCGCCGACACTTCACAACGTAATGACCTCGAACCGGTCTCGTTGTGGAGGGGAAGGGTCAGGCTACACGGAAGTGTAGCCAACATGTCTAAAATAAAATCCATCCGGTCGTGAGAGCCTCAGTACACTTATTTTCTGGACTTACCTCGAATGATGGGGAAACGTAGACGTGGATTAAGACTGAAAAGAGTCAAATAAATGTTGTAAAAATACGTGTTCTTAGAAGAATATATGGGATGGCAATGTACAACAGATTACGGAACGTAGTGATTTGGAATAAATGTGAACTTAAGGTTGACATGTTGATTAAGATGAAGAATAGCAATCTGAGTTAGTTTTGGCACTTAAAACAACTGAATGAAAGGTACTAATAAAACAAATGTGCAGAGCAATAGTGAGGGGAAAGAATGGTAGAAGAAGGATAACAAAGGTAAAGTTGGATCATTTAAATATGTTGAATGAAGTGAAAGTAAGAAGTAAAAGAAATCATCGGAGCTATATGAAAAGGTGTATATACTCGTAAGTGTAAGAGGCGAAATATGTGTGTCGAGACAATAAACTCTGGCATTCTGTACTCTACCTACCCTAGCAGGGAAACTGCGTGATAGTATGTTTATATGTTAATGTAAATTATTACTCACTGAACGTAAACTATTAATAGTGAATGAACACCTTAACGAAAGAAATTAGTGAGTGTGCACTCCAATGATAACTGTTTACATTCACCAACAAAAGTGTTTTTCGACTGCTCGTCACAAATATACAGTACCCGGCAGTAAGTAATACACATCGGGCTTAAAAAACAGACTGTGGGCCATAATCTGTTAACTTCGGCTTTGTAGAGCGTCGTCTCTGTCATTCATACACGTGTTTCGTCGTGAGACTGTTAGCACGTCGTGCGACAAAGACGACGCTCTACGTAGCCGAAGTTAGCCGATTATGGCCGACAGTACTTTCTTAAGCCCGATGTGTTTTATTTACCGCCGGATACTGTACATTTTTTAATATAAAAATCAACGCGCTGCTGCGAGAATGGCACTTTTTGCACGCCGTAAAGTCATATTTTTTTAAATTGCTACAATAAATAAAAACTTTAGATATACTAAATTTTTTATCTTGTTTTTTCAAATTTTCTTTCCCCAGCCCCAGTAAAAAAAGGATTAACAATTACTTTAAAGGTGGTTATGATTTTTTCCACATTTGCTGATTACTTTAATGATTGTGTACATTTACTACTAATATTCAATATTCACTGTAAAATCTACTTCTACTGTGATATATGTGAGAACTGTGCCGGATTTTATCATTATAAAATACATTATGATCTCCGTGGCCAAGTTAAAAAGACACATGTCTCTCAGTCTGGAGGTTGCGGGTTCAAATCCCAATATAATCCAGATTAAAAAAAAAAGATTCCTCTCAGGTTTTCATTTAGGTCCTATTTAACATATTTCCGGTTGGCTGGAAGATATTGCGACACATGATTATAAACCTGCCAGGTTGTATTGTATGCAATGAACGTGTAAATAATTACAATACATATTTTGAACCAAGAAATATCCGTACATATTCCCATACAAATCGTTTTTTTTCCTCTGACACTCCTCACTGTTTCTTTTTTTTTTTTTAATTAAATAAACTTGATCCAATTATCCCCATTAACCCCAAATTACCTTCCATAGTCTGTAATACATTGTCCCTCCAGATACTTTTCAGTAAACACGTTTGAACATCTGTTATTCGGATTGTTAAGAGATTAATTAAAAACTTTCTTTTCTTATACTTTTCATGTTGGGCTTATTTTTATATGAAAAAACTTTCGCAACATTCATGGACGAAATTAAAAACTTTAAATAAGAAAATGAAATAATCGGATTTTCATGAAACTCACGAAAACTAGATGTAATTTATATTTAAAACTTAAAATTATGTATCGATGTTCAATTTCTTCATAGAAGTATATTTTTATTAATGTTATTAGTACTTTTGTAGGAATAAGTACTTACCCACATATTATTTACTGTGATAACTTATTTATTTTAGTTAACATTGCGGGTTTGATTCTCGTTGGAACAAAGATTTTCCAACGAGAATCAAACCCGCAATGTAGTATAAAAACTAGTCTGGTTTCCACTGAAGGCCTCTTTAGCATATTTCTGGTTGATAGGAAGATATCATCACTTAGTAAAAAGCTTGCCAGGTTGTACTGTGCACAAATAAAGTGTTATATAATACAAAATAATTATTTGCATTAACCCTTCCTTCCCTGTGATGTGTAACTACGAGTAGTACACATTGCTTCTAAAAACTTTAATATCTCTATAAAAATAATAAATACCGGATTCAGATTTAAGGTATTCTTCCGTCATACATTTACGCGATTGAATGAAAAAATAATATTAATAATAATTAGCACTTATCGGCCACATCAGATATATTTTGTGAAAATCGGGAATAAATTCACCAATACAATCAAAGGTGTGCCAGTGTGTGACGTATCTACCTAAATATACCTATATTCTTTCTAAAAAAAACCGCTATGGGTGGGGAAGTGACGCTATTCAAGTCTCACAACTCGCAACGCAAGAAATAGAATCTCAGTTTGCAGTTCCGTTTCTTCCTTCGAGGTATAACATAAACAGTGTTGGTCCGTCTCAGGTCTCAGTCGCTCTAGCGCATTCATCTGAGGTGGTCTCTTTGCCCGTTTTGTGAACGTCAGCCGATGATTTTTTCATGTTTTCAGCCATTAAATTTCAATTATTATCACTTTTGACTTCAAATTTAATTAATTTAAGCAATTGGCTATGAATATTCTTATTTTTCCGATTTTAAATCGCTCATTTTCACAAGTGTATTTAATACACAGCACCTGAACGAACGGATTTTTTTTTACCACAGGAAGGGAAAGGTTAAATGTTATACTTTTGAGGATGGTTAATATTAAAATTATAACAAACTTTTCTTTTATAAGGGTCAGGAGTCTATCGCCTGGATAAGAAATCTAAAAGCGACACATTTGTTTTGCGTTCACTTTATGACTAGGTAAATAACATTTACGTTAAATTGCGTTGAAGTTGCGTCACACGAATAGGTTAAAGTTAGTCGTACGTTATAGTTGCACCACACGAATAGGTTAAAGTTAGTCGTGCGTTGTAGTTGCGTCACACGAATAGGTTAATGTTAGTCGTGCGTTTTAGTTGTGTCACACGAATAGGTTAAAGTTAGTCGTGCGTTGTAGTTGCGTCACACGAATAGGTTAAAGTTAGTCGTGCAAATATTTTGATATTGTATCACGTTCCAAGCATGTATTTACGTTAGCGTATTCTACGCTAGTCTGATACTTGAATTTATGTAATGCGTCCATCCGTATCAACTGAAAATACTGGCGTAATTTACGCAACACATGTAAACGTCGTGTGCCTGCATACGCAAAGTAGGGAGCACGCGTAATGAATCAATATACACAGTTATATGGCATAAAGTGCGGTTTTGTTTGGAAACATCGCTGAGTAATTTTTTTCAATCAAATGAAAATGTGTTTAAAGTCTTATGTAAAGATAACCAACCGATTGTTTTTTCGTATTATTTTTACCATCCAAAATACGTCATTTAAAATATAAAGGGTTTTTCCAACTGAGCGGTTTTTTTTAATTCTTAGATAAAACACAGATGGCATCGTGATCTTGCTTGGGTCTTGTGACATTTGAGAAGTGTAATGTTTGACATTTATAAAAATGGAGTCGTATACAATACAACAACGCGTTCAAATTGTTGAATTATTTTATGTTAATTGGCCACCAAGATGATGTGATCTGACACCGTTAGACTATTTTCTCTGGGGTTACGTGAAAATCCAGGTCTATAAGAATGACCCCCAATCAATTCCTGAGCTGAAGGATGAAATTATTCGCGTAATTGGTGAGTAAGAACCGAAATTATGCCAACCGATGTTAAATGTCATCGAAAATTTTGCCAAAGGAGTGGACATCTGTGGAGCTTCAAGAGGTGGACATTTGGTGGATATTATTTTTTTTGTGTTTAAATGTCATACATTATACTTCAATAACCAATAAAAACTTTTTTTAAATCAAAGCAAATTGTGTATTTTATTCAAGAATTAAAAAAATTTAAATTAAAAAAACCGCTCAATTTGAACGACTTTTTATATTGATGAAGCTTAAGGTAAAAAGTTATAACAAAGCCAAAAAATACTCAATTTTATGATAAAGAAAATCGCATCACTATGTAAAGCCTGTGATGAAGTGTTCTCGTCCCTTAAAAACAAATTTATCCTTAAAACTCAAACACTCAGCTGAAAACTAAACACTCTGCGTTTATGTCCTTACACACACTTTTATTTTATTGAATTGGGTTCTTCAGGAATCAAACCCGAAACACCCTACCTTGAAATAAAGCGTTTTCCTAATTAATAAAGACCACATAGGTTGAATATGTTTTAATTAAACCTTCTTGTATGAGATGGATTGAACGAACAGAGAATCTTGAAGACGTAAAACGGAAACTGCTTATATATAAAAGCGAAATATGTACTTATAAAGTTCTTCAGCTGTCATCGCTCAACGTCTGTCTGTCCGTGAAATTAGCTGAATGCCATTATAGTGTCACCCCTCTCCCTCTCCCATTCCCTCTCCCATGTCTCCTATCTGTTGTCTCTTATCTCTCGTTGCTTGCCTTACATATCCTTTTCCAGGTCACGCTTTATGAGATTCCACCCCTTAGAAATGTAACAGCGATAAGAAACAAAGTTTACATAAATACATATAAACCATCTAACCGTGTCCATATTGGGGTAGGTTGAATGGACAGAGTGTCAAACTTTCTTATCTCGACATACTTTCATTTTACATTCAGTTGCTTTACCTTTTATCAAATTTTTTTAAGATTCATTTTTTTTATACTTGGAATACCACATGCACAGGGAATTTATCCCTACTTGTTAAATGCTATGAAACTATGTGACTTAAGAAAAATATCGGATGTAATACAGCGATATGAAATCATTCACTCAGTGATCGATGTGCCTTATTTACTGGCAAAGCATTTCATTTAAAATTCCCATTAGATCAATAAAACAACACCATAGTTTTTAAATTAAAAAGTGTAGTACATACTATAAAATTACCCTTTTAATATTTATATGTAAATACTTACAAATGAGTTTTACAGCAATTGAGTATTTATAACATTTACCAGAATCTCATATAAATATTTAGTAAGGGTTACTAACTATTGTGCTAATTATGATAATATAACAACAAACCTGATTACTAATCTACATACTGAAAAATTCATGAATTTATTAGGCTAACAAAATTATTTAATCTGAGATATGTTATGGAAGGAAAAATAATATCAATCTTCTTATAAACGAGCTTCAATTAACGTTTTAAGGGAACAAATAAATCATAGAACTTTTTACCCTATACAGTATATGTTTCACTGTTAATGCTAGTCTGCTTGGCTTAATTTGATAATATTTTGTCATATACGTACACATATTGAATTAAAAATTGCATAATTTATAAATATTAAATTATTGTTATTTATTTAGTCAAACACTTGACCATTTGTTTATTCCACTTTATATGATGGTATGACCCAACCGGTCTCAAGGTGTTCACCTCATCATCAGGGGAACACTAAAAAGGCTGCCTTGTTTGTGGTCTCCTGATAATGAGATGAAAATTTTGAAAGTGGTAATGTTATATCATTATGTAAAGTGGAATAAACACTATTTGACTTAATAAATTACAATGTCCTTAAACCTCCACAGTGGTATTCCGTAACTATTTATAATGTTATATAAAATTAATTTTAACAATTACTTTATAATTATAGTTTCTGTCACTTTGTATCTTTATGTAAGATATTTTTTTCAGTACATTTAATTGTTTGAATTAACTTGTCTTGTGTGCTTTTATTTCCATGTTACTTAAAAGACACTGCTGTATTGTGAATTAAATAAAAGACTGCTGTATTTTGAATTAAATAAAGTACACTGCTGTGTTGTGAATTAAATAAAAGACCCCACTGTATTGTGAATTAAATAAAGTATACTGCTGTATTGTGAATTAAATAAAATACAGTGATGTATTGTGAATTAAATAAAGTACACTGCTGTATTGTGAATGAAATAAATGACACTGATGTATTTTGAATTAAATAAAGTACACTGCTGTATTGTGAATTAAATAAAATACCCCGCTGTATTGTGAATTAAATAAAGTACACTGCTGTATTGTGAATTAAATAAAATACACTGGTGTATTGTGAATTAAATAAAGTACACTGCTGTATTTTAAATTAAATAAATGATACTGCTGTATTGTGAATTAAATAAAGTACACTGCTGTATTGTTAATTAAATAAAGTACACTGTTGTATTGTGAATTAAATAAAATACACTGCTGTATTGTGAATTAAATAAAATACACTATTGTAATGTGAATTAAATAAAATACACTGCTGTATTGTGAATTAAATAAAGTACACTGCTGTATTGTGAATTAAATAAAAGACACTGCTGTATTGTGAATTAAATGAAGTACACTGCTGTATTGTGAATTAAATAAAGTACACTGCTGTATTGTGAATTAAATAAAGTACACTGCTGTTTTATTAATTAAATTAAATACACTACTGTATTGTGAATTAAATAAAATGAATAAATAAAGAAACATGATATTTAGGGACAATACAATAATGAAATCGAGTAATTCTGCATCAATATGTGGAATGTTTTGATGTAGCGAAGCAACTTGCATCGATCTCGATAAATTATTTAATGAAAGTTCTTTTCGACGTGCTTAAAATTCATTCCACTCGTATTCACAAGTTTTTCCTGCTACCAAAAATTTTATTGATAGCAATACCCGTTAGAATGATACCAGTCTTGATAGCAATACCGTTAGAATAATACTAGTCTTGATAGCAATACCCATTAGAATAATACCAGTCTTCTTATTAGTAAGTTTCGATAATACATTTTTCCCTACTGGAAAAATCTATTTGGCTAAGATTTTGTATTATTTTGTAATATACGAATATAAACACATATTGAACTTAAATATACATACTTTATAAACATAACATTAATACAAACAAATTATTTATCATTATTACTACTAAAGTGTTCTCAATGTTAGTTTAAGATACATTTTATGAAAATTTGTCAAATAATTTAACGTATTTCAATAAACCTGATTTGTGTGATATTGGTTTTATACCACGGAAAATACACTGTTGTGACTTCAAATAAATAAAAAACAAAGTTTGTTTGAAAAAAAAGTCATTCCCGACTTCAAAGACAAATAACTGAGGCCTTCAAAAACAAGTGATACAGTTGGACACATATTTGAAAAAAGAACTTTGCCATTTTTTTATTTAATACACTTTTTTGCTTCAATACACTTATAATTATATCTTTTGATACACTTTTTTGTGTCATTTTTATTTTATCGCATTTTGTTGTGTATATTAAAACCTGGCGAGATGTGCCAATATTTTCCAGCCAACCAGAAAAAAATCAATTTGCAACTTACAGGTTGGATGGCATGCGTCCCTTAAGCTACAAATATCGTCATTTGTTAGCATAGAAAAAGGTTTTTATTATTTTTTTTCGATAGTTCGTATCCGGGTGTTTGATTTCCGTAGATAACGTGCTATTTTGAAAAACGTGTCCCAGTCTGGTTTAACTTCCCTTATGCTTGTAGTATACATTTGTTTGGTTAGGTGTATATCACCCTTTATACTAAACATATTCAAACCGCCTCGATTTGCTATTTTTCTCAATTATTAACATATTCGTTTTTAGCTCGAATTATTTTAAGTCTTTAAGAACGTCTGTTCCTTAAGGGAGAGATGATAAAGACGATTGTTGATAAATAAAAACTTGTTGAAATCGGAATATGCAAAGAGGAATTTTATTGACAAACGTCGGTATTTATAATGTTTTTGAACGTGTGCGGGAACGCGCACGAGATATATCGCTGTCTCGTTTTTGCGCTTACCATATGTTTATTGTCGCGCGTAGGTATCCTTTTGTTTTGAGAGACAGCGCGAAAGATGTATTGCCCTCTCCTTTCCTCATAGAATGCGGTCTTCACTGGTAGTGAGTTGAATGACCGACCGCGTGGACTTTGGCATTGTTTGTCTCGCATTGTTAAGGTGAGCAAAGATCGTCTCGTGGGTTCAGTTACCACGCATACGGTTTTATATTTAATTGTACATATCGAAAGCTGCCTGCTTGTATCGCATATCCTGCATAAAATAACGCCTCGGCCCTGTCTTTTTTTTCATCATTTTTCTCTTTCGTTCATCTCAACCTTTAAAATCCATTTCGTTTTATTATATTCGTCCTGAAAAAAATAAGCAACTTTCCTATCTCACTATTCTTGAATTTTAATTTAAAAACAACGGATCAAAAGCAACTTGATTCAAGTAAAAAAAATTATCCAAGAACAAATTACTTTAAATATCACATTTCACCAATCAAATGTAGGATCGTTCTTCCAAGTACCACTACTAAATGGGGGAAAATTAATATAAATGTCCCTCTGTGATTTTCAGTCCCATCCAATTTAATGAAATAATGTTTTTTTTGTATATATTACTTTTATTTGATGCTGTTTTAGTCTATGCCTTAACTTTATTCCACATAAATGACGGCGTTTTAAGTATATAAATTAACTAATTGTTCACCTTGTATATTTAAAATAAACATTATATGAGAATCTCAAGGAGGCATAGCTGTGAGTTTACATTCGAGGCACACTGCCTGAAGCCAAATGTGCTACTATCAAATATTAAAAAATCAATATCCGAATAAATTCGAAGGAAATGCGAACGTTGAGAGAAATATAAGGTTTATCAGTTATTCTGCAAATGAAATGCAGCTTAGAAGTGCAAGTAGAGGTATTTTAAAGAGCTAACTGATTTATCCACTCATTGGTTAAATTCTCGGTTGGCATTTTTTGACTTATCCAATTCACTATATGTATATACGAGTACATAAAAAAGTTGTGAAATGTTTTGAGACACAACCCCTAAAAGCAAGCCCCATTGTCTGACAGTAAACACCTTTATAAAAATATGGTTTTATTTTCAGCAAGGCATTTTCTATCACCGTTTTGTAAGTACTTATACAAGGGTCTGTAAAGTACAAAAACAAAGGGACTATACTCCGGTTATCCTTAGGATTAAAAGTTTGCGTGGTTTTAAAGCGAAACTTTTTCAATCCTCTCGCGTATTGTCCCAGTTTGATACTTTAAGTATTTTATCTTAAACTTTTAATATAATTAAAGAATTTTTTTTCGTGTTCCTCTATTTATAAAAAAAAACATTTTTAATTCGTATTCGTTAATAACCTAAATGTATCAATCGTTGGGGGGAAAACATTTTTCCGGTGAAATTAATCTTCCTCTTTCTAAGTTAGACCTGTGGTATGTTTTCATCAGGATTACTTTTCTCATGAGATCTTGACTTATCGTACTTTTGAGGTCCTCTTAGGGGACGGCTGCTAGTGAGCATTTCATACATTGCAGCGTAGGGAACTCTTGTGTAATCCATCCTATCTACATTACCTCACCAATGTGTTTTGCAGTTTCTACCTCAAACCGTTTCTTACTCTCTCTTGAAGCGTTTTATATGAAATGACTATGGTTTTTTTTATTTAATGAGTTCCGAGCATACTGTTGGTATTTTGGTATTTGTTGTACCTGTTCTGGACTAAAATATATTCCATAAGTTATAATTGGCTATACACATACTTTGTAAATGTTCACTTAAATGTCTATTCTCATGTACAATACTTGTTATTTCAGGTCACATAGTTAAGATGGCTTCATTTACTTAGACCCTTATTTATTTGTGGTGACCATTAAAAGAGAGCAAACTGACTACTAGATATTTGTGGTGACCATTAAAAGAGAGCAAACTGACTACTAGATACTTGTGGTGACCATTAAAACAGAGTAAACTGACTACTAGATATTTGTGGTGACCATTAAAACAGAGTAAACTGACTACTAGATATTTGTGGTGACCATTTCAACAGAGCAAATTGACTACTAGATATTTGTGGTGACCATTAAAACAGAGCAAATTGACTACTAGATATTTGTGGTGACCATTAAAACAGAGTAAACTGACTACTAGATATTTGTGGTGACCATTAAAACAGAGTAAACTGACTACTAGATATTTGTGGTGACCATTTCAACAGAGCAAACTGACTACTAGATATTTGTGGTGACCATTTCAACAGAGCAAACTGACTACTAGATATTTGTGGTGACCATTAAAACAGAGCAAATTGACTACTAGATATTTGTGGTGACCATTAAAACAGAGTAAACTGACTACTAGATATTTGTGGTGACCATTAAAACAGAGTAAACTGACTACTAGATATTTGTGGTGACCATTTCAACAGAGCAAACTGACTACTAGATATTTGTGGTGACCATTAAAACAGAGCAAATTGACTACTAGATATTTGTGGTGACCATTAAAACAGAGTAAACTGACTACTAGATATTTGTGGTGACCATTACAACAGAGCAAACTGACTACTAGATATTTGTGGTGACCATTAAAACAGAGCAAATTGACTACTAGATATTTGTGGTGACCATTAAAACAGAGCAAACTGACTACTAGATATTTGTGGTGACCATTAAAACAGAGTAAACTGACTACTAGATATTTGTGGTGACCATTAATACAACAGAGCAAACTGACTACTAGATATTTCTGGTGACCATTAAAACAGAGCAAACTGACTACTAGATATTTGTGGTGACCATTAAAACAGAGTAAACTGACTACTAGATATTTGAATTTCATCTCTATTCAGTACATTTGTCATAAATCAGTTAGAATAAGTAAATATTATTATAAAATTAACAAAGGAGGTTTTTTATAACGCCAAAATCCGTAATACAATAAATATCTGAAAATTATATTTTCGTAATACATTTACGTTTATGGAATAAAAATCTCTTGTGAGTTACGCTATAAAATTAAGAGTGTTAAATTCATATGCCTTAAAAACCGTGTTATCACGTTGTTAATAAAATTTAAAAAATCAGTAAAAACTTGAGGTGCTTGGTCGTACGACAGCAATCTTGACTTGTATGCAAAAGGTAGCCGGCTCTGTATCAGCGATGTGCCACTCTCCTAAAAAAATTCATCCTTTTTCCACCGAGAAAAATAATAACTTTGAATCCCGTCATACATATTCAAATAACAATATTATTAAGTAAATAAATATGTCAGAATCAGTATGAGCATATTGTTAATCTAAAAGTGTCAAAAAAATGTTTTCCCCGTCAATAACAATTTTTGTTTTATTTATTTGATTTTTAAAAGCAGAAAGTTTTTGCAATCTCTCGTTAGTATAAACCTCTTTATTGTACATAAAAGCTTTTTGGGTACGAGCATACTTAAGCAAGATTTTTTTTACCAAACCATTTACATTTTTTTGCCGGAAAGACTCTTGAACTATCTACTAGACTAGACAAAGTGTGAAGATCAGGCTTATAATAACTGAAGTGTAGTTTTATAATGCTTGTAAAGTAGCGATACTACAATATCACAAACGGATGCTATAAAGCCCCCCGAGCCTTGTAAAGTTTACAGTTCATCCTATCGGCCAAATTCTCTGTCAGAATATTTCGATACTTCCTCACTATTATTGGTAAAAAGCTTGCTCCTTTGATATATAGAACAAGTTCACAAAGTTCTAAATAAATTCATTTTTGCTCCACCCCGACAATTTATCGAAGCTTGATTTACATGTTCAAAACACATCTTCAATAGAAAGTGAAAATATAAATATATGTTTTTCAAGAACAGCTAAACGTGAGATGCCACGCCTAAAGTTAAGCGCTCAAAAGCTGCCTCCTATTATTAAATAAAAATAAAAACACAATTTATATAACACCGTTAAGAGAACAGACTCTCATTAAAGGCACTCGTACCTGAGATTCAATCTCACTATCATTGACATTAAAACTATTACAAAATATAAATACATATCTTGATTGCAAGGATAGAAAGGTGCCGGCTGCAGCCCATTACAGTATGTACTTTCCCTCATCTGCATACATTGACAAAAACATATTTGAAAGAAAACCGCAGAAAACTTACAAAGTGTAGACAAACTACAAAAACACCTTTATGTATAGTGTTCACAAAACGTTTTTATCAAATTATTCATTTTCTTGGATCGTTTGCAATGATGAAAGCCCTTGAGAAAAAGAAAGTTCACATAAACGTTTTTATCAAATTATTGACTTTCTTGGGTCGTTTACAATGACGGAAGCCCTCCTGGCCTAGTTGATAAGCTGTTTTACTTCCCCCGGGGTTTCAGATTCGACTCCCGATAGTCACAAAAAATTATTTAAAATATTTCATCAGAGGCAATACTCACAAGCGCTAGACGTATTCTAGTGTAGTATTTCCATCAGATGTGACGAAGAACTGCAAACATCGTGCCTTCTCGAGTGGGTCTTAGCCCGAAGGTTTGATCTGGCCGGAAAGAGAATGAAAAAGAGGGAGAGGAACATCAACCAAACAAAGTACTTTATGTATTCTATAGCTCCATAATTTTGTCTCCCAACCACGCTTATCAATACTAATTAAAGTTGAATATTGTTTTAAGCGATAATTCTAGCGCCATATTATTATTTTGTTACACACAGTTCAATCTAATGGTTTAATTGACATGTGGCAATCTTTTTCAACCAGTTCCAGTTCCATCTCACCCCTACCCACGCTGTTATTGGGGATAAAATAAGTCTCCATTCAGCACGATCTACACTTCTTCTTATTCCCAGTGTCATGTCATGTCCCCCCAACGTTGAACATCACCTGAGAGTAGACATCTTTGTCCCCGGCAGCCCGAAAAAGATCTTCAACGCCCCTTATGCCAGTCCAATCACGTATATTGCGGAGCCAGAAGATTTGCCTCCTGCCAACACCTCTTCGACCCTCTATTTTGCCTTGGATGATCACGTGCAGTAATTTGTACTTTGCTCCTTTAAGTATATAACCCAAATAGGACACCTTTCGGATTTTAATATTAGTTAGCAACTCTCTATCAACTAAAACATCGAAATCTTCTTTATTTTATTTTGAGTGCCAAAATGAAAGTGTCTAAAGGAACTCCTTTTTTGGTAACGGCATATCTGAATGTGAAAAGAATAATTGCGACGACTGACTTAAGGTCCGACGTCATGGAAAAAGAAAAATACCAGCAACGCAGTAAATTTAATGATTAAGTTACTTAAGGCCCAGCTCAAACAACCCAACAAGTCAAGAGTACTTTCACAGAAACTTCGAATGCAGCAAAACTATCATTTGACGCTACTTGATCCATCAGAAATAGGTTCTTAAGTCAAAGTCAGATAGGAAACATTTATTAAAAATATCGGGGAACCAATGGGAATTAAAACCATAACCCCCGGGTTGAAAGACAGACGTGTTATCAACCAGACCACGAAGGTTATGTAAAGTTTTTTTTACCTCTCATAGTATATTCAAAGAAATATAACGTAGAATCAGCTGTATAAGGTCTTTGAGAGTGTTGTACAATGTGGGTTGACTTGTGGTGTCGACGTTTCGTAAAAATTGCAGTTTTCATCCTCAGGGCTGGTTTATTGCCAAATTTGCCATCTACAACAAAAACAAACCCTGAAGATGGAAACTGCAACTTTTTCAAAATGTTAGCATCAAAACCTTATACAATTGATACGAAGAACCGTGGAAACCTTAACACATACGAATATATTATAACCTAGGATATTTTGGATTTTTTAGGTTTAATTGATTCGATTTAGTGTCCTCGCAGCCTTACTCCTTCTTTTTTTACAGGTTATGGAAATCTTGGCTCAGTTATATTATTGTGTAAACACCATCACGGAGCTCCCGCACCACCCCCCATGCTGGAGTGCGGAGTGCGAAGTACGGATCCAGGACTTGTATTTGCATTGTACACTCCGCAGGCTACACCCGAGACACTTTTATTGATTTGTTTGTCTTTCGAGCTAAAGCGATAACACTTCCAATAACATTCAGTACATACTCGTACAGATATTTCAGATATACGCAAAAAGTTAATTATTTTTGCATGAAAAACTTTTTATAAGATCTTAAAGATTTGACGAGATACTTCGGCAAGGTAGTTTTTGGAAAAAAAAACCTTTGTCCTTAGCAATCCATTATCTAGGTCCTAAGACGCTTTCTTACGACCCTGGGATACAGGTTTAGTTCCCGTTGGTAACCATTTTATAAACATGAGGTTTGGTTTTTAATCGAAGCCTTTTAAACAAATTTATGGTTTAATTTCAATTAATTTTATTTGATTTTTTTTTTAAATGTTTATATTTATATGAATAGTGCACATGTGAGAAGAAGCCATGTGAGAGGAAGGCCAAGAAACGTATGGTTAAATCAAATCTACTTTATTTTGAAAGAAGGAAATGTAATAAGTCAGAAAATCATAGCTGGCGTATGAACATGGAAGAGGCTGAGGATGTGTGACGAGAAAAAAAATGGTCTTCTGTCCTTTTTGCCTACCCCAATTAGGAAAAGCATGATGGTATTAATGTATGCGTGTATTTAAATAAAAATATTACAAAAGATACGAAGAAAACAAAAAAAACGTAAGATCGGTTGTACTTACGTCCGTGTGTAACATGTATCTAATTTATGGTTTTATAGTTACTTGTATTATTAATGTCATAGCTAAGACATTTTTATTAATGTCATAGCTAAGACATTTTTATTATTTAAATACTGTTTGAGTGTAGTTGCTTCCAAAAATAATAATAAGACAAAATAAAAATGACGTTTAATATGTTAATTCAAAAGAATTTTCTTTACAGCGCTACTTCACATAAATATATTAATATAAAAAGGAAAAAGCTTTTTTATAATGAGTGACAATATTTGATTCTTTTAACATTTGTAATATTAACCCTCAATGAGATCACTCTTTATAGTGTCGCTTATTAAAGAAATTAATTAGGTTATTAATAGTTTTTATCAAGTTTTCTGACTACAAGAAATATACGAGTATAACTTCTGTTCTGAGTTAAATTCATTCAAATTTTACAGTTTTAAAGATTTCAAGTTTCATTCCGGAAACGGATTTAATTCGTAACTTTGTTTAAAATGACTTTATAATGTAAGTTTTTGTTCATTTTCTGAAAGAAAAAAATTGAATGTATGTATTAGAGACTCATTATTATGGATTAAAATGATCAGATGGCTGCAAAAAGAACAGCAGATGTTAAAAAATAAGACAATCACAACGAGCAACCGAGACTCTAGAGAAGCCGCAACACGACAACAGCATGAATCTGATCAATTCCATGTTAAATCAGGTGTTCCGCAGGGATCAAATCTATGGCCAATGCTTTTTCGTATTTTTCTTAATGATGTGAAAAAAAGTAAAACCCACTCAAATGTTTTACTATTTGCGGATGATCTTAAATTGTTCTTAAAAATGTCGAGCGTTGACGACTGTGTGAAAATCCAGGATGATATCAATAATACCATATATATAAATGGAGCATTCTTAACAAAATCTTCTTGAACGTATAAAATTGTTTTGTTATTTCATTTGTAAGAGCACGAAGAACTATTTATTTCCGTTATCTTATGAATGGTTACACTTAGGTGTTTTATTTTCAAGTGACGTTTTGTTTGATTTGCAAATAAAATCCGTCTGCAACAAAGCAAATAAGATGCTTAGGTTTTTAATGCGTGCCACCAAATTATTCACAGATACCTACGTACTCAAGATATTATATAATTCTTTGGTCAGAAATCATTTGGAACACTGCTCTATAATATGGGCGCCAGCAAGGATTACGTATTCACTCATGCTAGAAATGGTCCAGAAAAGATTTATTTGTCGTCTCTCCATAAGAGAGTATAGATATTATCTCTGGATTTATCTATGATAAGTGTCTTCTAACAAGGGATGCTTAGTTACAGATCATTAGAAAGTGGAAGATCTCTTCGATTGGATGTCCTTTTTTTTTGCTTGCTCAGGGATAATTTAGTTAACCCATCCGTCCTGAACAGTCTTGGTTTGTACGTTCCGGAATCTCGCCACTGCTCGCTGAGGTTGTCTCCTCCCTCCCTCTACATACAGTCCCCAACCCGAATATTTACCGTTAGAAGCGTGTATGTTGGTACCAGTTCAAACATAATTCAGTTTTTTTTGTGCTCCCTGACAATGAGGTGAAAGCCTTGAAACCGGTAGGGTTATACCGATACAAAAAGTAGAATAAACAATGTTTAATAAAATAAATTAAAATATATTTATTTTATTTAACACTTCATTGTAAATACAAACTGGCGGGCGTATTGCCAGGCGGCAATCTCTTCCAAACAACTTATAAAGCAAGTAATTATTCATGTAAATGTAATTTATGGACATAAACATATTTAAGTAAAAGTGAGATATCATCAATCAAAGGAAAAGGAAAGGATGGTGGAGAGGGAAGAAAAATCAGCAATGAAACACGTTATATTATTGGCTAGAAATTAAGAATTATTCAGTCGCTTCTTAAAGCATGCCAAAGAAGGAGCGAGTCTAACCTTGGTTTGTTACTAGTTTCAGAGTCTTACTGCATGGACAGTGAAGGTCTATGTAAAAAAGAAGAATCTTAAAGACAAAAAAACAATCCAACCATTTTTTTTATAATTTTCCCATGTTTTACACTTTCCAACTTTATTTTGTCTATTTCTTGAGACGTTCATTATTGTTTCAAGTTCGTTGTTAATTCAACCGAACTCGTTAATTACAAAAGATGAGATTTTTCAGGTAACTTTCAGTACTGATAATTTTTTTCCGTAAAACTTATTTTGCGGGTAAGGCAATTTATCATCAATATGCTTAAAAAACGTTTCATCAAAGTTGACAGCATCGCTTGTCACTTCTCTAAATTAATAACTTATTTTATTTGGTTCATTAGATCTTGCATAGATGTGTATAACTCTTACTCTAGGCAAATGGAAACTGCTGAAATGCGCATGTCAGCTGGTGTGTCCCTAAGAGACAAAATAAAAAGCTCACGCATTAGTGGAAGCCTAGGTGTTACAGACATCAACAGCAAGATGGAGGAGAGGCGATTGAGATGGTATGGGCACGTTAGACGCAGAGCGTCCGATCACATTGTGAACCAGACAATCTCCATGGATCTTCCTCGAATAACAACCAGAGGAAGAGAATTCATGGGTGGTGCAAAAGATAACCTGATGCAGAGGCACGGCCTGGGGGACGTAGTCCGGGACAGAAGAGCATACAACCTGACGACGAGGAGAGCTGACCCTAACAGTCTTCGCAGACTGCGAGTTGGGATGGAGCCAGGGAGAAGAAGATCTTGCATAGATTCATGATCTTTTTTTGCACACCTGATATTTTTCTAAACGTTAGCTCTGAAAAATAATAACCTTGAAAGCCATGAGTGCAAATAAAACTTCCTTCAAAGATCACCCTATCCTTTGCATTAATCATGTCTTGGCTCAAGCATGTACGAGTATGATAGTTTTAATGTTCAAATACATAAGCATGAATTGTGAGTTTAGTATAGCCACACAATCTAATCAAATTCTACTTTTGTTCAAGAACCCCGATATCTACACGTTTACCTATGTAGTCACCCCTAATAAGAATAATTTTATGACTCTCTAAATAGGACAATGCAGTTTAACTCCTGGTGCCATATTTTCGAGATCTCTTTACAGTTATTGAGTGTTTAAACAACATTTGAACAGCAATATACTGAATTGGTTTAATTTCCAGAGATTTCCCTTTCAGAATAGGTTTTATTCTTGGATTTTATTTCATCTCAATTCTTGTTTTTTTTTTAAGTGAAACTTCTATTGGCGCGGTAGGACAAATTGGCCTGAACGTCACGAAAAGTGAAACGGTGTATTATATTATTATTAAATATTTTATTTATTAATAAATTATTATTAATTATTTAAATATTAATAATTATTTATTATTAATAATAATCAATATTATTTTAATATTATTAAGTGTATTATATTATTATTAAATTTATTATTTATTATTAAAATTATTATTATTTATTATTAAAAATGAAAAATAAAAATTTGTTTGTTATATATTATTTTTATATTAATATATTTAATAATATTTTTCTTTTTCTTTAATTTTTTTATTTTACTTTATTTAATATTTATTTTAATGTTTATTTTATGTGTTATTTATATTTAATATATAATTATAATAATATATACGAGTACATATGTATTATAATAATATTAATAATTATATTATAATTAAATATAATTAATTTATAATAAAAAAATAATATTAATAATGTATTATTAATAATATAATAAAAATAATATAATAATAAATAAATAATTATTGAAAATATTTAATTTAATAATTAATAATAACATAGAAATATTAAGTTTTTTAATATTAAAAAAAAATAATAAAATTATAAGGTGTATTATAACATATTATCATTAAAATTATAATTAAAAAAAAGAGATTATTTAAGGGAGATTTTCTGGAATTAAATTCCACACAACCATTTCCTAATCCTTAAAAAAAATCGTTAGCAAATGGAAAATAAGCAAAGCATAAAATCAACCTTTTCTAGGAGCTAAGAAGTTTCACTTCTACGGCGCGAGAGTCTCACGCATGTTATTTTTCTAAAGCTTATTGGTTGATATTCAGATTTATTAAAATCAGAAGTTAATTGAAACTGTACCTGTTTTATTTTCTTATTTCATATTGATGTTACATTCTTAATCTTTCGAATAGTAAAAAAGGCAATAAGTAATTTATACGTGTATATCAAAATTTAAACTGAAAAATGTAAAAGATTAAGATACTCGTATTTAAAGAAATTTTATATATTCAAATACGTTCCAAAAAGATGGGCAGCACATAAACACCTACGCGTGTTTAGTAGACTCTCTCGATATGAGAATTTAAGAAGGTCAAAAATTCGGGAAAGTCCTTAGAAATATTCAATTATGTTTGTAGAACACGATAAGTGCCGCCCACTGTCTGCTGCTCCTTTATATTTCTCTATTGGGCTGTAAGTCTAAGTAAGGCTTTGGCGACAATTCAATTTTCACTTTACTAAATATTTATTTCTGTAAATATATTAAAAAGACATTTAGTTTGTCCGCTACACAATGACGACCTCCGTGGCTAAGTTAGTAAAACGTTTGTTTCTCAACCTGGAGAATGCGGAATCCATTTCCATCGATACCCATTTTTTTTTTTTCATTTGGCGTTCTGCGGATTGGATTGGATTTTCGGATTGGAAAGGCACAGTATGAATGAAAGTATGGTGGAGTGGAAATGCACAGTGGGAATGAAGGTATAGTGGAGTGAAAAGGTACAACGGGAATAAAAGTATGGCCAAGGGGAAACACACAGTGGGAATGAAGATATGGCGGAGTGAAAAGGCACAGTATGAATGAAAGTATGGCGGAGTGGGAAGGCACAGTATGGATGAAAGTGCAGGGAAAATCGAGAAGAGCTGTCAAGGAATATAATGGGAGTCACGAAACTTAGTCATAAGCTTCATGATGGACTAGTTATGATGAATAAATAAATCAGACTGCAACTATTGCTTCTCAAATGTGGGCCAATATTAAAATAACAACGACATTATAATGACAACGGAAGATAATTCCCATGGGATTAATTAAGAAATATCCCCAAAAAATGTTTAACCACCGTTTTAATCCTTCTTTCCCTGTGATGTGTAACTAGTACACATTGCTTCTAAAAACTATAATATCTCTATAAATATAATGAATACTGGGTTCAAATCTTAGGTATTCTTCCGTAATACATTTACGCATTGAATGAAAAAAATAACATTAATAATAGTTAGCACTTATCGGCCACATTAGAGGTATTTTGTGAAAATCGGGAATAAATTCACCCATACAATCAAACGTTTGATGTAGGTATATTCATTCTAAAAAATCGCTATGGGTGAGGAATCGACGCTATTCACTCTACTTCGATATATGGGAACGCAAGAAATAGAATCTCAGTTCGCAGTTGTGTTTCTTTCTTCGAGGTATAACATACACAGTGTTAGTCCGTCTCCGGTCTCAGAAGCTCTCCATTTGAGGTGGTTTTTTCGTCCATTATCCATTTGAGGTGGATTTTTCGTCCGTTTTGTGAACGTTGGCCGATGTTTTTTTTCATGTTTTCAGTAATTTATTTTCAATTATTATCACTTTTGACTTCAAATTTAATCAATTTAAGCCATGAATGTTCTTATTTTTCCGATTTTAAATCGCTCATTTTTACATGTGCATTGAATACACAGCACAGGAACGCATGTTTTTTTTAGCACAGGAAGGGAAAAAGGTAAATTTACTAGGAGCAAATATCGACCGATTCGGACGCAAATAAGTTAAAATCACGCATTGCAATATTCTCCTGCATTTTGCAAATCCGCTTAACGCTGTTTTGCGTTTTGTGATATTTTGTAACGGACATTTTCAGAGTTTTGTGCATTTATATATCGGGATAAAACAAAAAATACAGTAACATATCTCGTAACATGGAGCGCATTGAGCAGTGTATGGATTACGAGAGCACATTTACAAAATGGAAAACCTCTTTTTGTGACAAATTTTTATTTTAAAAATAATTATAGCAACTCTTTTTACGGAAAAGTTTTTTTTCGTGTAATTGATTTGGATTCAAGCGAGTTTTTTTTATTTCTAGGACGAATAGTTTCAAACCGTTTGATTTATTTTTAAATATTATCTTTAATAAATCCCTTCCTTTTCCTTTGATCGATGTTATATCACTTTATATAAAATTAATGTTCGGATGATTATCTCTCTTTGTGGGGTTTGTAGGCACATGCTCACGTATATGATCACGTATCTGTTCATGTATTTCGTGGGGATGGATAGTCATTTGAATGTTTTTTGGGGACCATGTAACCATGTTGCAAGAGATTGCTGCCTCGCAATAAGCTTGCCAGATTTTATTTGCAATAAAAATGTTAAACTTTAATGCATGTGAGTGAAACGTGAATATGAAAAAATACTGAGCTGTATAAATGCTATAGAAATGCGTGTATTTATAATAAAATATGAGGTAATTATGTATGACAGAATAGAGAATGAAATGAATTAGGAATGAGTGTTACCTCTAGTTTGATGTGTTGTGTAAGATGATGAAGAACATTCTGAGATGGTTTGGGCACGTGGAACAAATGAACAGCTAAAGACTAACAAAACAAATGTGTGTGGAAGAGAAAGGCTAAGGAAAGTATGGTTGGATCAAGAGCAATGTATTTAAAAAGTCAGAAAATCGTAGGATTGTATAAAAGCTGCATGAATGTAGAAGAGGTGAAAGACGTGTGTTATAATAAAAAAAGTATGTCACGTTGTCCTATCTGCCTATCCCAATAATAAAACGGCATTATGAATAGTACATAAAATGAATATGTCCAACAACTTTTGATTCGCATATTTTGGATACAAACAAAAGATTTCTAATGGTCGATGATCACCAAGAATCAAACAGTCTTGTTTGTGCTCCCCTGAAAATGAAGTGAAAGCCTTGAAACCGGTAGGGTTATACTTTAGGAACGTATGTTCCTTAAAGGAGAGATGATGAGGATGATTGTTGATAAATAAAAACTTGTCGAAATCGGAATGTGTAAAGAGGAATTTTATTGACAGACGTCGGTATTTATAATGTTTATTGAATGTGTGCGGAAATGCGCACGCGATATATCGCTGTCTCGTCTCTGCGTTTACAATACGTTTGTTGTCGCGTGTAGGTATCCTTTTAGTTTTGGGAGACAGCGCGAAAGATGTGTTGCTTTCTCCTTTCCTCATGGAATGCGCTCTCGGTTGGTAGCGAGTTGAATGACCGACGCGTGGACTTTGTCCATTGACTGTCTCGGATTGTGAAGGTGTGCAAAGGTCGTCTCGTGGGTTCATTACAAAAAAGTGGAATAAAAAGTGTTTGATAAAATACAAATTCGATGATTATCTTTCGAGCCACATTTAGGGTCGCATAAAAATTTTTGCATTTTTTTTTTCGATTGTCAGCATTTTGTCAAATAGAAAAGCGCAGACTAATTAAAATCCTCAGTAAAAACCTTTCATGTATTCTTTTATAACTAACGAGCAAACATTTTATTTACCCAGTATTTTAATATAAGAAAATAAAATAAAAATGTGTAGGTTTCCAAGCATTGCAATATTGGAACATTCACTGGCAGCGGCATTTCCCTTTTACATTCCCCTTGCATACACCATCCCAAACTAAAAAAGGATTTTGAATTCTGAAAACTCGAAAAATTTTCTCCATAAAGTTTTAAACCAATTTTTATTTATAATTCATTCATCGTCAAATGAAACTTTAATCTAGTGGAGCCCAGATTTTCATTTCAAAAATTTAAATGTAAAATACTCGTATGTATCTCTACTTTATAGGAAAAACCGAAAACAAAGAAGTTTTAATTTTTTTCAAAGGAACATTAACCGAAGTGAAAATTTATATGTTTATAATTATGAGATATCATTGTTTCGTAATGTTTTGAATTAATTCAAATAAATTAAATACAAATTAAGTGTTTTAAATTAATTTAAATCAATTAAATACTTAAGTCAAATTTCGAAAAGTTTAATAAACTTTCAAAACGAGAGTTAAGAAGTACTTTGTAATATAAAACAATTGAAAGTTAATTTAATTTAAATGTACTTTAATTACACTTTTTTGTCAATCGTATAATTGTCACTAAGTAAGGTTAAATTTTCAGATTTGAACTAAACTAACACTTTGGTAATTATTAAAAAAATCTTACGTCGACAGCCGTGACTTAGTTTACTTAAAACGCTTCCCTTCTACTTTAGCATGTCAAGTTCGATTCCCGATAGTACAAAAAAAATGTAAATGGTACAATTCAGACGAAAGAGTTTATTTGGTAACAATGTTCACAAGCACTAGACATATGCAATTATTATTGCCTTATGTGCAATTATTGTTGATCGTCAATATAATTGAATTGCCAGTTAAAATATATCAAAGTGGACATTTAAAAAAAATATATATGAATATATCGATACATACATAGTTGTTTGAAAAGATGTTTGGTATTTCTTGGAAATACTACCTTGATCAAATAGTTTTAGGACCGGCCACCGTGTGGCGCTGTCAGTCACCCGATGGGATTCTTTTTTTTTTTGTTAGGTTACCACATCTATCATTGACACTTTCTTTCAAATTTCAGCGTCATAGCTCGACATTTGTAAAAGTTGCGCTGCACTGAGTACATCTAACTTTGTGCGTGTTTTCGGTTTTTTACAAGTTTGAAAATGGCATTAACTGTGCATGAATGAGTTTGCATTAAATTTTGTGTGAAAAACGGATTTAACGGTCCGCAGACATTTGAAATGTTGTAGAAGTGTTTTTTGGTGGCACGAACGCTTCAGAAGTGGTCGTGAGTCGGTCGAGGATGACGAACGCACTATCAGTCGAAAACCGATGAAAACATCAATAGCATCAAAGAAATGTTGGCCGAAAACCGCAAATTGACCCTCAGAGAGCTGGCAGAGGACTTGAACATCGCTTATTGATCCGCTTAAGACATTTTGATTAGTGATTTGGGCCTCAGACGTGTCGCTGCAAAACTGGTGCCAAAAGATATCAATTTCATGCAAAAAAAGGACCGCGTTGAAATCGCGAAAGACATGATTTCCATGAATTTTTGACCAAAAACAACACGAATACTATCCAGCAGCCTTCGAATTCACCTGATCTGGCTCACTGCGACTTTTTCCTGTTCAACCGACTAAAAAAACCGCTTCGCGGAACACGTTACAGCACCCGAGAGGATGTCATGAAAAATCGAAGACGGCTCTGATGGACATACCGAAAATTGAGTACCAGCGGTATTTCGAGGATTGGATCAAGCGTTGTCGTAAGTGCGTTGCAGTCGATGGGGAGTACTTTGAAAGGGACCATATCGATTTTGATGAATAAACTTGTATTTTCGATTTTATGAATAAAGTCCTAAAACTTTTGGATCAAGGTAGTATGTCTTTAGGAAACAAAATCGTTACTTACTTGATTTCAAAAGTGCTGAATATGTTTATTACAAAAGATAATAGTTTAGCGCATTATTTCGATGATAATTTTTCAAATTACTAGAGCGATTTTTAGCGTAATTTTGAATATGGATTAAATAAATAGTTTTTTTTCGGTGCCCACGTGGGAAAACTGCGTCACAAAAAAATATTGACAATGTATAATGACGATTCAGTAAACGATTGCGTGTGTCAAATTTGGTTTTAAAAAATTCGTATTTACGATACGATACTCGTAGGTGATGTTCGTTCTGGAATACCAATTACCACTTATGTCAATCAAATAAAGGCTTTAAACGAGACTACTAAGCGTTATACAACACGAAAAACAACATGAATACTGTACCATCTTCTTTCTTTTATTTCGATGGTCTTACAGTCTATATCGAGCTTTGGCCTCCGTCAATCTTCGCCTCCAACTCTTCATGTCTTTCGCCACGACCCTCCAATCCTGTGAATGCAGCAGCTGGGTTGCATCCCTCTCAACTTCGTCCTCCCATCGCAGCATTGGCCTGCTTACTCTCCTTCTCCCTCCCTGGTGTCCTTCCAGGATTATTTTGGGTACTCGTGATGACGGCATTCTCTGCACATGTCCGGCCCATCTCAATCTGCTCAGTCTGACATGTACAGATAGCCTGAGAGTTTTGCTGTACCATAAATATCGAAAACCGCTGTTCTGTAATATCAATGTAATTAAGAGTTTTTATTTGAGAGGTAAAAATATTGTACGAAATAACTTCCCACATAATATAGTATATTAATCATAAAGTTGATAGTATAAACTACTCCCACTCGTCCTTAATTTCGTTAAATACACTCATCATTTCTCTTCTTAGAATTGCATTGAAAATAACAGACACTGTCTTATGATCTCATTCTCACGTATTATATTATACATATGTTCTATATTTCAGCAAAACCGCCAATTGCTGTCATGTTCCCATATATCTGAGATGTACTGCACTATTTATCTTTACCTCCTTCCCCACGTCTGGTGCCTCCTTCCTGCAACCCTTATTTCTTCTTCTACCTCGAGTTCTATTTTACCAAGCGGCATTATATATCCTAGCTAACAACTACACGGGGGCAGACAACTTGTTGCCTCCCTTCTCCATAAGCTTGTCGCAGTGCTCATACTAGGAGAGGATCTCATTATCTATCTTAATAAATGTTCTTCTCATACCTTCATTAAATATAATAAAGTATCAAGTGCTTCCAAAATAAACAGAAATACAATAAAGAAGTGAAACATAATATAACTAAACAGTTAACGACCAGTGAGGGTGCAAGAATGGAGCGTAGAAGCTTTTAGCTTGGTGAATGTAATAAGTAAAATTTAAGAAAAAAAAGGCTAAAAGGAAAGTGTGGGAAACTTAAGGTACTTTTTTAAGTAGGAGAAGATGAGTTTATCAGATTTTCACTATGCATGTGGCGTTTAAAAAATGTATAGCAAAAATATCAAAGTGTATTGTGCATTTGTGGTCTGAACTAAACAAATCGTCACATGATAAGAGGTTAACTATGGAAAATATTGAATTAATATGGCGATACATGTAAATTAATAGTATTAATACATTATACGCCGAAAATAGAGCTTGTAGTTGGGTGAACGGTAGCTTGACTGAGTGATTTAATATTTCAAAAGGGGTAAATCAAGTATTGGTTTTGTCACCCGGGTTATTAAGTATTAAGATGAATCCACACGTCAACGTACAACAGAGGTCAATGGGTGGCACACAAATATCAAAAAGATCACTCTGAGATGATTAAGGCATGTAGAACAAATGAATAAAGAAAGACTTACAAACAAATATACAATGCAAATGTAAGTGTAACGCGTCATATAGGAAATTCAAAGAAAAACATGTATAAATCAAAAAAATTATGTGACGGCCTACGTGGCGCAACTTACACACACATATCATGAAGCTATATCCCTTGCAGAGTAGGCAGAGAGGACAGATCTCTAAACTTTTCAATCCAAACATACAACTTTCACCTTTTCCACATTTATACTTCTCGTCATACACAATCTTCTGTTATTAATATTATACTTCTCTCTTTATTTTTTTTCAGAATCTAGTTCATTGGTTCATTCACTTTTTCCTCAGTCTACCTCTTTCACACACACCTTGCACTTCTCACTTGTATACTCGCTTAGTCAATCGTTCACTTTCTCCACACGTCCAAACCATCTTAAAGCTTCACTCTTCATCTTACTTAAGCCATCCATTTTATCCATGCATTTATTTCTGATGTCTTCAAACCGCCTTCTTTCAAACATTATCTCTGCACATATCTCCGCAGCATTAATCTCTTACTTTTGTCCAACTTCTGACTAAACCACGTTTCACTTACATACATAAAGATGGGTACTGACACTAATATGTATTGTCACTTTGCTACTGTTAACATTGCGCAGTGTTTAAAAACCAGATCGCCATCCTTCTCCAGATATATTGGGTTCTAACGTGAATCAAATCTGCAACAACCGAGTTAAAACATGCATCTTACTAACCAAACCACAAATCTGCAACACCCGAGTTGAAACATGCATCTTACTAACCAAACCACAAATCTGCAACACCCGAGTTGAAACATCAATCTTACTAACCAAACCACAAATCTGCAACACCCGAGTTGAAACATGCATCTTACTAACCAAACCACAAATCTGCAACACCTGAGTTGAAACATCAATCTTACTAACCAAACCACAAATCTGCAACACCCGAGCTGAAACTTGAATCTTACTAACCAAACCACAAATCTGCAACACCCGAGTTGAAACATGCATCTTATTCACCAAACCACAAATCTGCCACACCCGAGTTGAAACATGCATCTTACTAACCAAACCACAAATCTGCCACACCCGAGTTGAAACATGCATCTTACTAACCAAACCACAAATCTGCCACACCCGAGTTGAAACATGCATCTTACTAACTAAACCACAAATCTGCCACACCCGAGTTGAAACATGCATCTTATGTTACTAACCAAACCACGAATATCGTACTGGTATGGACGAAGCAAGAGCTATGGATACAAAGGTGTGAAGATCTGTCCTGTCTACTTACTCTAAAAAGGCCATTTTATTGTGTTATGTATGTATGCCCAAATTACCCCAGATTGCTCTCTTTTTCCTGTTTATTCTTACACATAAGCCCTAAGGTCATATTCATTCTGACTCAAATTCGTTTTCCATCATACTCGTATGTCGTCCATACACGCATTCTTTAATTGTAAGATAAGTCAGTTAACTTCTTTAAAAAAAAATTTAAGTCTAGGTTTTTTATTAGTATTATGTTTTATATACGTATGTGTACATGTGATTTAATAATATTTACAAACAATTAACTGTGTATAATATTAAATTTTGATTAAACTTAAACCATAAATAAACTTTCAAAAGATTTAAGTTGTAAATTCGATAACAAACAAACGGCAATAGTTTAAGTAAGTTTCCAAGAAAGTATTAATATACTCGTATACTCGTATGAAGATATTTATTAAACTTACAAGTTCTTAACTTTCCAATTCCAATATTTTATTGTTTATTATTCAATTAATATTAACCGTAAAATAAAATATTTAGAACCCAAGTGATTCGTTTTATATTCATTGTGACGTATTTTGAAGTAAGTTTTTTGTTATTTTTAATCAGCGATTCGCAACGAGGATAATATCCTCTCATCCTAGGGAGGGTGGGTATTTAGTTTTTAGGAGGCATTAAGGTATAAACAATTATAAAAAGGCTATAAGAGTGTACATTAAGTATTTCAATAATAAAAAATCCGAGCTTGACTTAGAGGCTGTCAGATAGTGAATTAAGTATTAATATCGTCTTAAACCAAAATATCGCTTGTAAAATTTCTGCATTTCTCGACTTTCCGATCCAGAGCGTCTTCAAAATATTTGTCGAAGATTTATTTTCTTACCTAAGAAAGTACGATCATATCACTGTACCATATAGGTATCAAAAATGCTTAACTAGTTGAGTGGGATAAAGTTTTGCTACAAAGAAAGTTTTCTGTGAAAGTGCAACTTGCTGGACTGTGGAAACTTAAAACTAAAGTTGCTTTATAAGTATATTTAGTGATATACCTTCTTACGTTAAGCTCGTCTTCGCCACTAATATTTTCTTTCTCAGGGGTGTCGTCGCTGGAGGATTTCGTCGAGGATGTCGTCGCTCATCTTTGGGCAGATTTGCTTTCGTCACTACGTGATGTTAGTCTCATACAAAAAACAAAGAAGTTTTCGATCTTCTAGAGGAGATTGCGCTGGACTGGAATTGATTTTGTCTTCCATAATAGCGTGGGTGATCGAACTGAACAATATACGAAATTCCCTTGTCACCATTGTATAATATCCTTAATTGTCAACGTCGGCGTCGGCGTCGGCGGAAATTCAACGTCGGCAATCAGCGTTTACCGCTTTTCTTTTTTTTTATGTCGTCTTTTACTATACTTGTAGTGATACTCTGGAACTAGTTTCCAAATTAATGTTAAACTAGCTTCTTAGTCAGCATCGGATTAACTGTTAATTTGAAGTCAGAAGTATACTTATATGAAAGTATACTTATATTACTCGACATGAAAATATGTTACAACATGTTTTCATGTCGAGTTTTCTATCCTTTCCACAATCGCTTTATTTTTCGCTTACTTGATAATATTTCAATTGTTTTTTTGATAATTTTTATTTTTCATTAATTTTGCATAAATAAATATTATTTTTTGCAATCATATAATTTCGTTTTTTTTCTTTTGTCTGGTTGATAGGAAGAACAAGCCATCTGGTAACAAATATACCAAATTGTTAGACACTGAAATGTTAAATAATAATTCTCACTTGTTAACGTATTTCATTCACAACTGCTAAACAATTGAAATGTATAAGAAAATAAAGTTTTCAATTGCATCTATGGCATTGTATGTTTATGGAAGGATAAAAGTTTATGTGAAACTAAAAATAAAATTTACATTTTTCGAAATTTACAGCTTTTCACCGATTTCGTAGCACTTAAGTAAATAAAAGCACATTTAATATTTAAATTCAATCTTTGTTTTAATGATCATATTAATGATGATTATCTCTTTTATTTCAATTCTACATTTAATAATGATTATCTCTTTTATTTCAATTCTACATTTAATAATGATTATCTCTTTTATTTAAATTCTACATTTAATAATGATTATCTCTTGTATTTCAATTCTACATTTAATAATGATTATCTCTTTAATTTCAATTCTACATTTAATAATGATTATCTATTTTATTTCAATTCTACATTTAATAATTATTATTTTTTCTTATTTCAAGTATACATTTAATAATTAGTTTCAGTAAAAGTTTAAAAACACGCACATTTTATTTCTAATTTACATTAATACTGTGGAAGTTTAGATACATGGTAATTTGTTGAGTCGAAAACTGTTTATTCCACTTTTTGTAAAGTATAACCCTACCGGTTTCAAGGCTTTCACCTCATCATCAGGGGAGCACAAACAAAAGTCTTGTTTTAACTCCCCTGATGACGAGGTGAAAAACTTGAAACCGGTAGGGTTATACCATTATATGAAGCGGTATAAAAAGTGCAACACTTAACAAATTACAATACTTACACATTTATAGTTTATACAAAACAGATTTTAAACTTGCATTTACTATAGTTCATTCTCCACGCATTTTTTTTCATTCTTTTTATTGTAAGAATTAAGTTTTTTTACGCTAGGTGGGCTTTAATTTATCCTTAAGTGCTTTAAGGGAGCACTTATTCAAAAATGGTTGGCAAACCCTGTTGTAATGATAACGAAGACGAAAATATTTTGGGTATCAACTGATATGAATAGTTTTATTGAAAAAATTAAAATTTTATATATTTTGACTTTCGTAAAATAAAAATATATTGAATTCTTTGCTCTTCGGAGGTCGGCACGCATCATAGATATCTTGACCTCTGACTTTTAAGGGAAAGGAATAAAAATACCTTTGTTCAATATGTGCCTTTATATTAACCAGAAACTACATTCGAAAAGGTTAAAAATATAAATTATTCATGAGAATCATGAATACTGTGTTCAGGTTCTTGCGACCTTTAAACTAGGGAAAAAATAAATTTATTGTTTAATGAATAATCATACTATAGTACTCGTATAAACAGGCCAAAACCCATACGACGGCTATCGCCAAACAAAGAATACGATAATTGAATTTTGAATACAAGAGAGCGAGAGAGGAATACTTGGATTCTATCCGAAAGTAATTCGAAATTTGAATCTCGGTGGGTCCGTGATACTGAACGAATTTTAAATTCCTAGCTAACAATTTTTGAACCGGTGTAAAAGGGGACGATGTATAAATGATATATATATAAAAAAAAATACATTTATGAATATATATTTTCATAAATCTAGAATTTGTTTTACTTCCGTGAATATTTCATGGGTTGCAACTAGTTAAAATTAAATTACTTATATCGCTTTACGAATTCAGACTTAACATTTCTTGTAAACAGGATAGTTGAAATAAAAAAAAGAAACTAATTTATCACCAAGTAACAATATCTTTCACCAACAAAAAATATTTTTAAAAGGTTTTAAGTAAAAATCCTTATTAGCAAAATTGGGTACCAATAGGAATGGTATATTTAAACCCCGAATCAGAAGACAAAAACTCATAAGCTTAACTACGGAGACTTATATAATGCGGTTCAGTAATATGTTTATTTGGAGCGTTGACGCAGTGAATTAATGTTTAAAGAATTAATAATAAACGTGTTAAACAACAAACCAACTAAAGTATTCGGTTAATAAAGATTGTAGGAGAAATTTGTTAGGATCGGAAAAAAACGTAGCACGAACTTGTGTTGTCAATTTAATAAAGAAAGAAGGGTAGAAAGAGTTCTTTGTTTTTATTATATTGTAATTTCGTAGTACGAGTGTTCAAAACTCCATAAGTAGAGTGGGCTCCACGAGAGCTTCCACTGCTGGTTTAGGATGACCATATTTTGATTTGTTTTGTAATATATTAATATATATATTTTTAAATATTATCTATCTAATAATTTATATTCCAATAAAATACTTACCACAATAATAATATAATATCAGATTATGGTATGTCCCTTAAGAAAATTATGAAATCAACGGTCAATATAAAATCTAATTATTATATTTATTCAATAGGCAAAGAAAACACTATTAACACTAATAAATTCTAAGACCAATTAAAAATTACTTATAACTAGGTATGTATGTATTGTAAAAATAAATAAATGACCCTAACACTGATTCAAAAAAATAATAATTATTATGATATATTCTTTCTCACTAAGTGTTTACATAGATATGCAATTGAAAAGTAGATAGCTTACCACTTATTTAGTTTGTCCACACAATGCTCTTCCTTTTCCTATCTTCGTAACTTCAGACATTATGGTCACCGTATTTTTCGTCAAATAAACGGATCATATCAACCAATCACGGCAAAGTTGAACACTACCAGATCACATCAACCAATCACGGCAAAGATACTTACTAATACATTGATGCATTTTGTATATTACGCACTAAGTTACTCAATGTATTAAAAAGTGCAAACTCTCATGAAACTCACTCTACTTGACATGTTTATTGTTCGCTGACGACATGAAAATTTTCAAAAAGATTAATCCACCTCACGTCTGTACTCAGTTACAATAGGGCCTAGACTCCCTAGTCTCCTGGAGTGAGCTAAACCATCTTCTGTTCAACATTAATAAATGTGTCTGTGTATCTTATAGTTGATCGTTTTCACCAATCCACCATCAGTATACTATACAGGGAGTGGCATTAAACAGAGTATTCAAAGATTTGGGTGTCACCTTTGATATTGGACTCACATTCGTAAACCATGTCTCGCGTTTGATATCGGACTGTTACAAACTACTCGGTTTTAAAATGACAGAATATCAAGATAATTTAACAGTACCGATATCCTTCGAAACTTATATAATTATCTAATAAGAACCAAATTAGAATAAGCATCTATAGTTTGGGCTCCTCATCAGCTCAAATGTAAAAACAATATGGAACAAATACGAAATATATCCTTAGTATCTATGGTATGGAACAAAAGACGAAAACCTTAAAATATGCTTATCACTAACTATAGAAGCCTCGAAACAAGAAGGCAATATTTCTATTGAAGGTTTTCCAAAGTTGTTTTAACTGTCCCGTGATTCTAGAAGCACTAAGTTTATATATTGTATATACCTAATAAATATAGCCGTGCAAGGAATCACCCTCTGTTCTACATACCAACTGACAGAACAAATGTCATGCCTTAACATTTAGTCACGCGTGGTATAGAGATTTTGAACCAACTAAGTAACACTGTGGATATATTCTCGGCACCGCCTAGCAGTATGAGAAGGTTGGCTAATATTATTCCTAACGAATAAGCTACCTCTAGAAGCAGACCTTTGTGTAACAAGAAAAATCCGTGCAAAGTAGATACAAAAAATCATTCTAGCTCCTATCTACATTAGCATATCCCAAAACATTTCTAAAACTCTCCTCTTCTATTTAACATCCAGAAGTGCACGTTTCCTCTGGGACCTGGTATTATACTCCGAAATACTATTTTGGCAGCAGAGCTCATAATGAATACAACATATACACAATAGACATAACATCTTCAGCGGTGTGGAAGGCAATAGCAAACCACCGAACTATTTTCCCCAAGGGAATCACATGTATATGATATACTAAATAATTGGTTGGTCACATTCCACAACATTGAGGTCGCAATAAAAAATATTGCTTTACAGTTATGAATCCATCAGATTAGACTGCATATTATGTTACAACAAAAGCGTTACACAATATAATACAATAAACCCACCAGGTTGTACTGTAAACAACGAACAGTTTTACAATACTTAAGAATTATTGAGTTCAACCAAAATTCAGCGAGAAGTTTGAATATTTTTCGTGTCCTAATACGACATTTTCTCTATACGATTATATCCGAGTATTTCTTTAAACACATTTTGTTTTACCGGATTCAAGTTCACAGTGCGGTTAACCGCGACGTTAAGGTTTCGGGTCGAATATGTGACTTTTTGTATATAGCCAAATAACATTTTTCGCCATGTGTAAAATAGTTTTCCCCACAATTTCCCCTTTAACTTGCGGCCCGGGGGCTTGGATTAAGGCCCTTTTCGTTTTTATCAATATTTATATAAAATACAACCTCAGAAATTACATCACAAAACTGGATTTTGCGGCGTATTGTGAGGGAAAATATTTTTTTTCGAAAATTTGTGAGAAAATATGTAATTCGTGTATCTATAAATTTTGACTTGTTGAGTTTCATGTTTCTTTTTCTTTATTTGAATTTTCTTAGATTGTATTTTTTGATTCCACTTTCAAATTTGTATTAACATTTTTTTCAGCCAACGTTTTGGCTTAAGTATTTGAAAGTAAAGTAAGATTCGGTTTTTGTATCATTTATTTATTATTTTTCTTCTTCCTTTTCTTTTTGGCCTGTTGACCTGTTATGGTCCTGTATCGTCGTTTCCCTCTTGTGACGTCGACTGCCAGCTGTCTTTTCATCTTTTGGTAGGGCATCCTGGAGGTCTGCTTGCTTGGAGATACTGTCCCTTGCCATTCTTACGGCTCTTGGTTCCGCCATCCATGTTCGTTCCAGAATCCTCTTCTCTGTCGTCCCCATCTGATAATATCTTCAACTTCGCACGTCCTTCAGATTTCTGTGTAACGTATTCTATCACGAAGGGTGTTGCCAGCGATACTCCTGAGTACCTTTATTTCGCTGGTTTGAAGGATATTTTTGGTTCTGACAGTGTTGGCTCTGGACTCTATGCTGTATGTCATGACGGGGTGGACAGAGGTCTTGTATATCCTCACCTTGCTTTGGATGTTCATGTACTTGTTTTTCAAAATAATGTTCTTTAAATATCCGGAAATAGCTGCAGCCTTTTGTGATTGTTCAAGCACTTATATATTATGATTTTATTAAAGTATAAAAAGTCGTTATAAACGAACTGCTGAAGGGAAAAATAGCGTCTTATCAACATTTATTTATTTTCATTTTATTGTATATGATGCTGTTAAATATATGAACAAAAAGAAAAACGTATTGTGATGAAATGGGCACAGAACTAAAAGTGTGTGAGAATTATCGAATGATCGAGTGATTGAGAGAATTTTTCAAGAAATGTTGGGTAACTGACTACACACTGAAATACTGGAGGCGAGCAAAAGTGTTTCCGTTATATAAAGGGAAGGGTGCAACAATTGAGTCTAGAAATTAAAGTCATTAGTTAACCTACTGAGTATAGGAAGAAAAATATGTCGAATGAGAAAAAATACTGAAAAAGAAGTGTGGAATATTCGGGATGCCTTTTTAAGTGGAAGTGGATGCGTGTATTTGATTTTTTCTTTACGTATTGTGAATAATGCATGGCTAAAAATAAAAAAAAATGTATGTTTGTGAACTTGGGATAAGCTATGAAAAATATCGAATAAACATGATGATAAAAGTAAATTGAAAGGTAACATAGTAATGCGTCATTAAATTCTAAAATTAGAGCATGATTAGAGTGAACGGTGTCTTAAGTGAGTGGTTAAATATTTTCAAATGGGTAAAACAAGAATATTTATTTCACTGAAATAAAATAAATAAATATATAATATGAGTAAAAAAAATGTGCATTAAACTCAATAAAACCCTCAAATAACATGATTCTGGGTTTATCTGTTATTTGTCGTAACCCAAACTAAGTAGGTTGTTGCATCTTTAACCCTTCCTTCCCTGTGATGTGTAACTAGTACACATTGCTTCTAAAAACTTTAATATCTCTATAAATGTAATAAATACTCGGTTCAGATATTAGGTATTCCTTCGTTATACATTTACGTATTGAATGAAAAAATAATATTAATGATAATAATCACTTATCGGGCACATCAGATATATTTTGTGAAAATCGGGAATAAATTCACCTATACAATCAAACGTGTGCCAGTATGTGACGTAGGTATATTCATTCTAAAAACCACTATGGGGGAGGAAGCAACGCTATTCACACCTCACTCTTACTCTACTTCGGTATATGGGAACGTAAGAAATAGAATCTCAGTTCACTCGCTTCTCTCGCTTCAGTAGCTCTCGGGCATTTATTTGAGGTGGTCTCTTTGCCCGTTTCGTGAACGTCGACCGATGTTTTTTTCATGTTTTCAGTAATTCAATTTCAATTATTATCACTTTTGACTTCAAATTTAATTAATTTAAGCGATTGGCTATGAATATCCTTATTTTTCCGATTTTAAATCGCTCATTTTTACATGTGTATTGAATACACAGTACAGGAACGCGCGGATTTTTTTAGCACAGGAAGGGAAAGGTTATACTCGCCATTAATTAAAAAATTAATATGAATTGAATTGTTATTTATATATTTATTCAATTTACGATACAAAAGTGTATTTTACATATAAATCCACATATACCAAGTTAGAACAAATACTTCAAATGAAAAAAAAAATACAAAACATGTCGATACAAATAAAAAAGTAATAATAACAAAGTAATAACATGGTTATTGTTTTATATCATATAATAATAACATGGTTATTGTTTTATATCATATAATAATAATATGGTTATTGTTTTATATTATATAATAATAACATGGTTATTATTTTATATCATATAATAATAACATGGTTATTGTTTTATATCATATAATAATAATATGGTTATTGTTTTATATTATATAATAATAACATGGTTATTGTTTTATATCATATAATAATAATATGGTTATTGTTTTATATTATATAATAATAACATGGTTATTGTTTTATATCATATAATAATAATATGGTTATTGTTTTATATTATATAATAATAACATGGTTATTGTTTTATATCATATAATAATAACATGGTTATTGTTTTATATCATATAATAATAATATGGTTATTGTTTTATATTATATAATAATAACATGGTTATTGTTTTATATCATATAATAATCACATAGTTATTGTTTTATATCATATAATAATAATATGGTAATTGTTTGTTATCATATAATATTAATACGTATAATAAAATTTAATACATCTGGAGTATGCATCATCTGTACTATGTTGTATGTATCATATGTGGAACACTTTGTAGTAAAGTATACAAATGGCTAGTATACGTATAGTCGTATTGACATTGTCGTCTAATCAATTAAACGATAACATACTTATGCTGATTTGTACTGATTTGTAAGTAAAAGTAACAAAGTTATTTACTCGGACACACAAATAATGGAGATTAGTTTTGCATTACATAACGCAAAACACGATTATAACAAAATATTTGTTTATGTCTCAAATGAAAGGAAGAAGCAAAGAGATTCCATTAATTCATTTTCCATGTCAATGGATTTTTTCGATACATCAATATTTACCATAATTTAGACTAATCTTTATATTGCTTTCAGTTGGATAAGTTGACCACAATCAAGGCCTGAAGATGGAAAGTGCAACTTATCAAAACGTTAGCAACGTAATCCAAAACAATCCGAAAAATCTTATCCAACGAAGAACCGCGAAAGATACTCGTATAAGAAATGGCGTTATTGGATAGAAATTTGGATTAGAAATTGCGTTATGGGATAGAAATTTGGATTAGAAATGGCGTTATTGGATAGAAATTTGGATTAGAAATGGCGTTATTGGATAGAAATTTGGATTGGAAATGGCGTTATTGGATAGAAATTTGGATTAGAAATGGCGTTATTGGATAGAAATTTGGATTAGAAATGGCGTTATTGGATAGAAATTTGGATTAGAAATGGCGTTATTGGATAGAAATTTGGATTAGAAATGGCGTTATTGGATAAAAATTTGGATAAGAAATGGCGTTATTGGATAGAAATTTGGATTAGAAATGGCGTTATTGGATAGAAATTTGGATTAGAAATGGCGTTATTGGATAGAAATTTGGATTAGAAATGGCGTTATTGGATAGAAATTTGGATCAGAAATGGCGTTATTGGATAGAAATTTGGATTAGAAATGGCGTTATTGAATAGAAATTTGGATTAGAAATGGCGTTATTAGATAGAAATTTGGATTAGAAATGGCGTTATTGGATAGAAATTTGGATTAGAAATGGTGTTATTGGATAGAAATTTGGATAAGAAATGGCGTTATTGGATAGAAATTTGGATTAGAAATGGCGTTATTGGATAGAAATTTGGATTAGAAATGGCGTTATTGGATAGAAATTTGGATTAGAAATGGCGTTATTGGATAGAAATTTGGATTAGAAATGGCGTTATTGGATAAAAATTTGGATAAGAAATGGCGTTATTGGATAGAAATTTGGATTAGAAATGGCGTTATTGGATAGAAATTTGGATTAGAAATGGCGTTATTGGATAGAAATTTGGATTAGAAATGGCGTTATTGGATAGAAATTTGGATCAGAAATGGCGTTATTGGATAGAAATTTGGATTAGAAATGGCGTTATTGTATAGAAATTTGGATTAGAAATGGTGTTATTGGATAGAAATTTGGATAAGAAATGGCGTTATTGGATAGAAATTTGGATTAGAAATGGCGTTATTGGATAGAAATTTGGATTAGAAATGGCGTTATTGGATAGAAATTTGGATAAGAAATGACGTTATTGGATAGAAATTTGGATTAGAAATGGCGTTATTGGATAGAAATTTGGATTAGAAATGGCGTTATTGGAAAGAAATTTGGATTAGAAATGGCGTTATTGGATAGAAATTTGGATCAGAAATGGCGTTATTGGATAGAAATTTGGATTAGAAATGGCGTTATTGAATAGAAATTTGGATTAGAAATGGCGTTATTGGATGGAGATAGAAATTATTGGAGTAAATGTATTTTATTATCTTATTGACATTCCTATTGTAACTTGAACATACCCTTCTTATTTATTATTATACTGCATTACACTTTAATTGTATCCAGCACAAAACTGTTACGTGGCAATCCCTTCCGACCGACTAGAAAGATGTTAAAGAGACCTTAAGTGAAAAACAGACTGGAATCCTTTTTAAAATAAATTGGGTTCCAGTGGCATTTGAACCCCCCACGTCCGGGCTGGGAGACAGGCGTCTTAACAACTAAGCCACGAAGGTCGTCATCTCTTTTCATTGTCTGAAAATATATTTCCTATACAGTATAATCAACAATCATCATACCAGAAGGCATTGAACTGGTTGAACTTAACTATCCCGCTGCCCCCTCTTATCTCGCCGAGAATTTTCAGCGTGTTTCCAATCATGGATTAGCGCTACGCTCAAACAGAGATTGTTTATTGGCCTTTCCAGTTCACCGCTCCTCTTGCTTTTCGTCGTCCTTTACTGTCTATGCAGTGAGACTCTGGAATCAGTTACAAACCAATATAAGACTCGCTCCGACCTTGGCATGCTTTAAGAAGGGACTGAAAAACCTCTAAATTTCTAGTCAGTAATATAACATGTTTCATTCCTAATTTTTCTTTACCTTTCCTCTCCACCACCCCTTACCTTTCCTTTTGATTAATGATATCTCACTTTATATGAAAAATAATGTTCGGGTGATTGTCCGTCTTTGTGGGGCTCGTTGGCATGTGCTCACGTATATGTTTATGAATTTCGTGGGGATGGATAGTCATTTGAACGATTTATGTGACAACGTAACTTGCTTCATTAACGTTTGTCTGGTTGGTTGGAAGAGATTGCCACCTGGCAATAAGCCCACCAGATTGTATTTGCAATAAAAGTGTTAAATTAATTAGTAAATAAATAATCAACAATCATCATATTTACTTTTCTTTTCACCTTTTTCAATTACTATGACTTTAGATTATGCAGCATTAATTTTCATAATCACTCACCAATATTTTTTTAGGATTTCGCGTTTAGTTTAAGATAGTTTATTCTAACGAACCGTATAAAATATCTTATATAAATAACCGTTATCCTTACGAAATATGTTGTACTCGCGCATTCTCCCCTCGTGTACTGATGTCTTCATTACGAGAATATGATAAATTCTGGTGAGCAAATGACTACCGCTTTCATACGACTCTGGGGTAGCGCGAGGGTGGGTCGACAAAGAAATAGGTGTGCAGAATAAGTGTGTAAACTTTTATATGTATAACTTGACGTGAAAAAAGAGGTTCTCGAGTAAGAACGCTCTTGAGGAGAGTTTGTCCTCTTGACGGTGCTATATATTATAAATTATTATTTTTTTATAAGTATTAATTAAAAAATATAAATTAAATCCATGTCAAATGTTTCGACTTTAATTTCATGATATCCCATATTAGAACTATGAACAATTTACCTATAAACTAGTGAGCTATAATACCATCGATCAATAAGTCCCAGGAATAACCAACAGATGGTGCCTCTAATAACAAATGCATACCATTCTCAGTTAGTACCAGCCTTTAGAAGTTACGTGTCAAACTTTTATGACATTCCGACATTGTGTCATTGAGTTACAGTGGTTTTAGTGACGCTACTTTTGTTATTTTCAAAACAATGGAAAAAACCGAATTTCGTGTGTTGATAAAACATTGCTTTTTAATTTTATTTATCGATCACCTTGAAAAGGGAAAAACCATCAATAGAGAATATTTAATAGCGTTATTGGTGCGTTTGAAGGCAGAAATTGCAAAAAAACGGCCCCATATGAAGAAGAAAAAAGTTCTCTTATATCAGGACAATGCACCGTGTCACAAATCGATGGTAACGATGACCAAATTGCATCAGTTGAACTTCGAATTGCTTCCGCACCCACCGTATTCTCCAGATTTGGCCCCCAGCCAATATTGGCTGTTCGCAGACCTCAAAAAGGTGCTCCAGGGAAAGTGATTTAGTTCCAATGAAGAAGTGATTGCCGGAACTTACGCCTATTTTGAAACCAAAGATAAATCGTTCTGCACGGCTGGCATAGAAAAGTTAGGAAAACATGAAATGAATGTATCGCTCTTGAAGGAGACTATGTTGATGAATAAAGAATTGGCAAACAAATGTTGTTTTAGTAGTTAATCCATGGAGTTATTGATCGATGTGTTATAGGAACGATATGTATCTAGGGAGGGAGTTTTTTTAATCTTTTTTTTTATGTGAGGTTGAAGAATTATGATACATATTTCGTTTTATTATTATAAATCGGTAATAGTGAAAACTGTATCGCGAATCAGAATTGGTTATGAGAAATTATCCATAAACATTATAATAATCACCTTTTTTAGTCAAGTCTATACTTTTATTGGATATACGAAACGCACCGATGCGTTCTTACTAACTTAATATAAGTTAGGTTAAGATGCACCCGTGCGTTCATACTTGGTTGCAGGTTAATTACTTTGTTGTTCCAGAAGCTGTCTTCCACGTGAAGAGTTAAACAAGTTACTGGTATATCAGTAGTAACGGAAATAAATTGGACAGATTCGAGGCCCTAGAAATTTCTAAATCAGTGCATCGAGGTGAACATCTGTCAAACACATATATCATATATAGTACCAAGAATCTCTCCGCTGCTCGCCGAGGTTGTCCCATGCTTCCCCCAGCCCTCAGTCACCAACCCAAATGTTTACCGTTAGAAGCTTGTATCTCGGTACCAGTTCGAACAGCATTCAGTCTTGTTTGTGCTGCCCTGTTGACGAGGCGAAAGCCTTGAAACCGGTAGGGTTATACCGTTACAAAAAGTGCAATAAACGGTGTTTGATAAAGCAAATTACAATGTCTTTAAACCTTCACAATGTTAATGCCTTAACTGTAAATATTATATATAACTAGTTTATTGTCAATTTATTTATATGGTATCAAAGAGCAAGACAAGGCTACAATGTTTTTCTTTGATTCCATTAATTTAGTATTTACATTAAAAATTATTGGAGTAGGCAACGCAACTCCAAGTTTGCTATCATACATATTGGAAATACTACTGGACAGGCAAAATTACATTTTATTTGAATAAAATTTTATTGAGAATCATTTTCCACGTCCATGGATTTTTTCCATACATCAATATTATCCATCATTCGGGCATATAACCTACAACCCATCGTAAGACAAGACTCAGTGAACATATTATTGTATTTACTGAATTGATTGTATTTACTGCCCATTCATTGTATTTACTGCCCATTCATTGTAATTTTTTGTTTGTTTTTAATTAATGTGTACAAAGGGTGGGGGCTAAATATACATCTGATATCTTATTTATAGTTAAGGCATTAACGTTGTGGAGGTTTAAAGATATTGTAATTTGTTTTTATCAAACACTGTTTATTCCACTTTTTGTAACGGTATAGCCTTACCGGTTTCAAGGCTTTCCCCTCATATTCAGGGGAGTACAAACAAGTGTTGTTTGTGCTCTCCTGAAGATGTGGTGAAAGCCTTGAAAGCGGTAGGGTTAAACCGTTACAAAAAGTGGAATAGACAGTGTTTGATAAATATAAATTACAGCATCTGATATCCTCGTGGCCGGACTCACCCTCTATATGTGGGTGTATCTCAACTGGGGCGTATTATGAAATGAGCTCAAACCTTTAAACAATGTTAGCTTTTTTCTTCAATGTATTTTAATCCCCATTAACTAAGCAGGACTAGTTCCATTTTAAAATGCTTATTTCCCTTCAAATGGCATTCTTCTTCTTCTTCCTCTTCCTATAGATCATGATCTGTTTGTTCCGCTTGTTCCCCTTCTTGTGACGTGGATTACCAGCTGTCACGCCATCTCTTCGGAGGTCTTCCCGGTAATCTTCTTCCGGCTAGGTTCCCTTGGAGGGCGACACGTGGAAGTATGTCGTCTTGCATTCTGTTTACATGTTCGAACACCGCCGTTGCCAGTCCCAAGCCCGGATTAGAAAGGAGGAGGTGTTATGGACCAGGTTAGCCACCTATCCATAAACAATTACATAGCTCATAGAACCGCTAAGAAAACCTCGGACAAGGATTGGAACGGCAAGACCTCGGCAAGAATTAGGAATAAGCGAGATTGGAAAAATAATCAAACGTGACGAAACTGGAACATCACGTCATGGAATAGAAGAGATCAGGAGATAATAATGGAACTTAAATGGCATTAAATTAAATTAATTTTGGTTTTTATATACGATACAATTAAAATATACAAAACAAATATAAAATTCTTAGTTGTTCGGAAATAGAACGCGTAAAAATAAAAGCGATCAACTTCAAAATGCCAATCACCAGTTTACCGACCCCTGGAAAGCGCTAGAAAAGAAAGGAGGCACAGATACAGATAGACGGGAAGAGAAAGGGGTAGGAGAAGGAGACAGGAAGCATTACGCATATTGCTTCCATGATAAATGTCACTTGAGAGGTGCCAACGGAAAAGTGGAAGTGGGCGGATATGCGAGGAATGTGTCCACGTCCCCTTATGGCGACACGGCATTATATACTCCCACCTCTATGCTCTTTGCTCTATGGATAGGAGAATAGAGGAGAGGAGAGGAGAGGACACGGGAAACTCGCGCGAGATAATATTATAACTGGTATTATTGTGTAGACCAGTACTTCTCAATTATTTAGCGACAAGACCATCACTAGACCACCATTGCTGTAGGAGTAGGCAGAGGAAAAAAAAGCACCTATACTTTTCACGACATATATGTATTGGGTGTTAACATAAGTTGTGTCCGTTTTTTTTTTCAATTAAAAAATGAGCACCAAAAGTAAAACAATATGGACTTTTCCCATTGATTTAAGATGGCGGTATATTTATAAGTATTAGGTGTTAACATAAGTTGTAAACTTCTGGACTTTTCCCGTTGAATTAAGATGGCAATATACAGTCATGTGACTACAATTCATCTGTTCGGCCAATTCTACGGTGATTTGAAGGGGATCTTCATGAATAATATGGTTTAAGTGGTCTTCATCGAAGTCCAGTGTTCGTCCGGAACGCTCCATGTCTTTCAGGTCGAAATTACCGTCTTTGAAATGCAAAAACCATCGACGAGCTGGCCTTTCATTCGTAGCATCTTCACCGTACACTTTGCAAATATCGCGAGCAGCCTTGGCATCTGTATTCCCTCGATTAAACGCGAACAGAAGGAGGTGTCGAAAATGCTCACTTTCGTCTACTTGAGATTCCATTTTGAAGGCTTGTAATCAAATAAAATAATATATGTAACGTAAAAGCAAACACAATATCTTGTAGAGCAAAAAATTGTCTTTCGAATGATGTATTACATTTAATATTTTGTTTAACTTTTGGTGCTCATTTTTCAATTGGAAAAAAACGGACACAACTTATGTTAACACCTAATATATTTCACCTCTTTTACATCTATTCACTTTCTCGTTCAAAAGCTCCTACGATAAACGATTTATCTTTCTTTTACATTTCGTTCTTTCAAAATATCATACATTTAATCAAACCATACTTTTCTAGGTCTTCGTCTACTTCTTTTTCTTCTAACATTTGCACAACATATATTTTCAGTTAATCTTTCCTCATTCATTCTTCTACGTTCCTAAACCATCTCAGAGTGCTCTCTTATTATTTAGTTCAACACTGTTAAAATTTAGAAGGCGGCTGAATTGACTGAGTGTTTATTTTCATATATTTAATATCATTTGTAACATTTTCCCTGATCGCTGGTATGACAGAACAGCGCATGAGGTGGACACTGGTAATTCGAATGTCACTCCTAGGTATTGTTAAAAAAATGTTTTTATTGTGAAAATCTTGATTGATTTTCTGTAAGTGTGCTTTTAAATAAAAAAAAAACGTACAAGGACATAAATTGGAAAGGGTAAGTTATTTATTAAAACTCCTGCGGTATTTGAGTGTTATGGAAATGTTAGGTTCTGCATGGGTTTCTTGGAACACTGTTTAAGAGGTACTGGTTAATGTTATGGAAAACGGCACTAACGCGTGAGATTTATATAATAGCACCTCTAAATTGTTGCTTACTCCATATCCGTGTCAACGTGATGTGGCAATGCGTTAAGATTAAGTTGTTAAGTTGTTCCTAAAATGAATATCACAAAGCTGTGCGATAAGTTAAGTCAACCCTTTATTGGACAAAAGATCCGGCCATCGAGGTGACAAAACTTGCCTTTATTGCAGGGTTTCGGGTTCAATTTACAATTTCACCCCAATAAAGTGTCTTAACTTTTACCTAGAACCATAAATAACCAACAATGGAAGATGCGAAGCTTGAATGAAAAGGATAATACGAATGGAGACCACGTTATGTGGAGGCTGAAAATATGTGATGGAGATAAAAAAAGCAGTAGCAAAAATAAAAAAAACTCTTCTGGCAAACAAATCTTGTTCTGTTATCATCACGGTCAAGCCATATCCTTATTGAGAAGGTTTTTGGGCATTTTTATAAAATAGAGGCTAGATATTCTTATTCCGAGAGTTGTCAAACTTTAAGAGATCTTTCAGCTTGTCGTTAACGACTGCCACAAAAGTCTCGCAGCTTAGTTATGTACGATATTATTAGAAAGATCTTGGTTAGTTGACATAAATTATCATGTTTGCATGTATACATCCAAATTATGCTGGCTCATTTTAGTTCCCGCACAAAATGAAAGAACGGTAGTTTGTTAGATTAAAATAATGTTTAAAATTGTCACTATCGTCATAAAGTTCTTGTGTTTGGAGTAATTTTTTAGTTAAAAACTTATAGTTCCTGTATTTGGGGTCATTTTTCACTTTAAAACTTAATGTTCTTGTCTTTTGAGTTATTTTTTAGTTAAACACTGTGTTAGAGAAGTAACTGACATGTAAAGCTTTAGAAGGCGCTTGAACAAAAGCCTTTTTAGATATCTTTTTTTTTGTTTATATATGAAAACAACACAAATACACTAACTTCACCTAAAACCGAATATGTTATTATCACATATCGGAAGATCCACAAAAGTTCGTCTTCCATTGGTAAGTTATCAGCGATTTTTATACCAAAAAAGCTTTTTCTTAACATATACAAGCTGCGAGAAAGTGCCTAATCTAATGGCCGCAGTCACCACCTTCCTTACCTTACACTCAACTTATGTTTATGTAACATATTTAACCCTTGGGCGGGCGCATTTAATCTGTGAGATGAGGTACTTAGTTTTTTTTGAGCCAATGGGCGAGGTTTACCGACAAAGAGGTGAGGCTTATAGAAGCTTCCTGACTCCCTACCTCCTCACACAAGCGTATCTTTGTTATTTCTACAGTGCACCGTTGGTCTCTGTGACGGACGTTTTATTCTGCTAGATGAGTTGCGCCCGATTACGTAAGTATTTTTGATAAGCAAAATTTAAATTTCTTTTTATATACCTGCAATAGTTCGTATAACATATATACCATATATTGTAGCCCCTAATTCAATGATATTGATCGTTATTTACTATATGAATACAAATATGGACGCATGGTGTGTGAAAATTGTTATAAGAATTTGTAATTTATTTTAACAAACACTGTTTATTCCACTTTTTTTTTTTTTTTTTATGACGGTATAACCCTACCGGTTTCAAGGCTTTCACCTCATCTTCAGGGGAGCGTAAACAAGACAGTCTTGTTTACGCTCCCCTGAAGATGAGGTGAAAGCCTTGAAACCGGTAGGGTTATACCGTCATAAAAAAAAAAAAAAAAAAAAAAAAAAGTGGAATAAACAGTGTTTGTTAAAATAAATTACAATGTCTTTAAACCTCCACAACGTTAATGCCTTAACTATAAACAACATGTTATAAGAATGTTTTCGAAAATATTCAACATGAGCCTGATCAGGAATAACTTTCTAATCATATTTTGATTACTCCCTTTTGTTTTTGTGAAGACGTTTTATGATCACAAGTGAATTTGAATTTTACATTCTAACATAAATTATGTTTGAAAAAGTGCTAGCACAGTGTTCTCTAATGTTAAGTTATTGCTTTTATTTTAGTCACATAAACACCTGCCTTATAAAGAGGTGACAGTTAATTCCACATACTTTTTATTGTGCTAAATCTTTTTAACAAACCTATTGTGGGTATTAAATGACTGAAAAAAATTATGATGTTGCTGAATTGCATTAGTTAATTTATTTATTTAACACTAATTAATGCCAATTCTCTTTCGGGATACAAAGAGATTGATGACCTTATTTATTTATTTTACACTTTTATTGCAATACAATCTGGCGGGCTTATTGCCAGTCGGCAATATCTTCCAACCAACCAGACAAAAGTTAATGAAGCAAGTTACGTGGTCGCATAAATCACTCAAATGACTATCCATCCCCATGAAATCCATAAACATATACGTGAGAACACGCCAACGAACCCCACAAAGACGGACAATCACCCGAACATTATTTTTCGTATAAAGTGAGATATCATCAATCAAAAGGAAAGGAAGGGATGGTGGAGAGGAAAGGAAAATAAAAATCAGGAATGAAACACGTTATTTTACTGACTAAAAATTAAGAGTTTTTTCAGTTGCTTCTTAAAGCATGCCAAGGACGGAGCGAGTCTTATATTCGTTTGTTACTGATTCCAGAGTCTCACTACATGGACAGTAAAGGACGACGTAAAGAAAGAAGAGCGGTGAACTGGAAAGGCCAATAAACAATCTCTGTTTAAGCGTAGCGCTAATCCATGATTGGAAAGACGCTTAAAATTTTCGGCGAGATAAGAGGGTGCGGTGGGACAGTTAAGGATATTATACAATAGAGACAGTATGTGAATTGGGCGTCTATTTCTAACATTCAACCAGTTCAATGCCTTCTGGTATGAAGTTATATGATCGTACTTTCGTAGGTTGAAAATAAATCTTAGACACACATTTTGAAGACGCTGTAATTTGTCCAGCTGTTCCTCTGTAACATCCAAATAACATATGTCCACATAGTCCAGAATCGGAAAGAGCAGAGATTGTACGAGTAAAATTTTGTTTTTAGTTGGTAGGAATCTTTGCAACACTTTAAGGGAATGAAGGCTGAAGAAGATTCTTCGGCTTACCTCATTTATTTGATCTCGCCATGAGAGAGTGTTATCTTTTAGCACTCCTAGGTTTTTAAAAGTTTTTTCTAATTGTATGATAGAGCCATCAAGTAATATTAGAGGAAGTAAGTCAGTGGAATTTACCGAGAAGCTGAAGACTGCCAATGAGGATCGCTTGAGACTTCTTAGGATTTATGAGTAAGCCATGCTCCTCAGTCCACTCCGAGATCGATTGAAGGTCCGCATTTAACCTGTTCACCGCGTTAAAAATCAAATTCCACGAATCCTGTGCGCGGCACAAATTCAGCGTTTTTTAATTTCTAAGTTTAAACACATATTTTGTTTAGAACCACTGATTACAACACCAAGTAAACATGACACTTAAGTAATTTTCTGATAATAAATAATAGTCATTACTCTTAAGGAGACTCATTAAATAAAGGAGATAAACTTAACATTACGTAAAATAAACAAAGGAATGCTACGATCAAATCAATGCTTCATGACACTCACCCAATCAAATGCATATAGCACTAGTAATGTTTATTTACGTAAGAGAGACTTAGTAATGTTTATTTACGTAAGAGAGACTCATCGCAGGACTCGATCCGCGCGACAGGTCGTTAATGCTGGAAATATTGAGAAACCAAAAAAAATCGGCGCTCTGTTTATTCAACAATATCTCATAAACTAATATATTATTTGACTAGGTTTTCAGAGATGTCGCTAGAATAAAGATTATTTTAAATTTAAGTTCAATTTTTATTCCGGTTTTGTGTCATTTTTTTTAAGTATTTGTGATTTGAAACTTGGATTGTCGTCAGATCACAGGCGTTTGTGCTCCCCGCGGGGAACACGTTAAATTGTTCAAAGCCGCGTGAAAGAAATTTGGATCAAAATGAATAAATATCTGCAGGTCATCCGCATACAGATGATAAGAACATTTAAGAGACGATGTTATTGGGTTGATGAATATAGAAAAAAGGAATGGAGAGAGAATTCCACCTTGGGGAACGCCTGCAGAGAGATCAGTCCATTCAGATATACGCTCTTTAGTTGTGTTGATAAGCTGCCAACAAAAGAGTGAGAATACTGTAAAACAAGTTATCTTCTATTTTAAGAAAAACAATATGAGAACATTTAAAATGTTGTTATTGAAAAGTGCTAATAAATGTACAAATGTTATATAATCATGTTTGAGTGAAGAGTTCAGTTTGATAAGCTTTCCCTTAAGCCTAAGCAGAAATTTAATTTTTAATCTCACAGATTAGTTGCACCCGAACGTGTTAGGATTTGTATTGCGCCCGACGGAGAGTTAATCTGTAAATAAAACAATAACGTTGGTTCAATTTCCCATGAGTAAATGTGCATTCTAAACGACGCTATATACTCGTAAATAATCATTTTATTATTATTATAGCATAATGTGTGTAAAGTTGTAATTGCTAAATAATAATAGTTTAAAATGTATATGCTAGGTGGGTGTGTTAACTTTACATGTATTTGACCGCACTGCAGAGACAATCACATTAATATTTTTATAGAATTTTGCCAGATTGCTTCCGATGTTTATGTGTCCAGTTTTTGGTGTTCCGATATACTCGTTATTAGATCAACCTATGTTTTTGCTGAGAGTTATCACACGACGAGCTACTGCAGCGCGGATTTTCGTGACATTGTATGTTAAAATTGATACTCTTATTGTAAAATAAAGGAATTGTTTAAATTTTTAAGATATTGTTGGTTTGGCTTACGCCAAAACTAATACACGATGGGAAAGGAAATGGTACTTACAGGTTTAGTGGTGAGAGTCGCTTTAGTCGTTTCGAGCTGAAAGGTTGACGTATGTACACCACACTTATTTTGTCACAATGTTTGGGTTGATCCTATAAGCACTGGGTACTGGCCCACATATAGTCAATTTCAACTGCACGTAACACACGCGTTTGTAATATGAGTACATAAATACACCAATTCGAGTCACGTGAGAAATCGTCACTTTTAATTTGCACTGTACGGGTCGATGACACCCCCGACACGCGTGGATGGCGACTGACCGTCTCGGGGATGACACTCGCCGCGCGCGTGGATGGCCATCTGGTCTACCCCCACATCACTTGACGGTCACGCTCCGTCCGCGTGGATCTGAGCTGATTTTACGTCACGCCGGTTTTGGCGTGAACAATTGTATATACATATAAACCATATTTTTTTTATGTTTTTACATAAATTTGTCAAATCTTTATATTGTTAATTATTTTGAAATAAACTTTTGTTACACTTGACACCTTTTATGTTACAAGGCTTCAATTTTGTTACACTTGACACTCCTTATATTACAAGACTTCAAGTTTGTAACACTTGGCACTCCTTATATTACAAGGCTTCAAGTTTGTAACACTTGACAATCCTTATGTTACAAGGCTTCAATTTTTATTTTATTAACAAATCAAAAATATACTTCTATCTTTTTTGTTTATTACTATTTTGTAAAGCTGATTTTTATATTTTATTTTTTTTTTCTAATTGCACGAAAAAGGCAAACCTTTAATGTACAAATGCTTGTTTTAACAAACCTGTAATATACAAATGCTTATGTTGTTTATAGTTAAGGCATTAACATTGTGGAGGTTTAAAAAATATATTACAATACAAATGCTTGTTTTAACAAACCTGTAATGTACAAATGCTTGTTTTAACAAACCTGTAATGTACAAATGCTTGTTTTAACAAGTAAAATGAAGTAACTTGGTAATTTTATTGGGGTTCATCTAACCAGAATGATGTTATATAGATTTAAAGTGAAAATAAACTTGAACCATTTTTTTAAAATTCTTGGTACTAAAACGAATCCAACCGCAACCCTTGGGCTGGTAGCCAGATCATATCAACTTATCAATGAAGATCATCATCTCAATTCCATTTTTCGCGTCCCCGCCATAGTTTTTCCTAATGGTTTGGATAATACAATTAAATAAACAAATGGAAACTATACTTGACATATGTAATTTTGGAAGTGTTGCCAAAAGCTACACAAACATTATTGCAACTTATACGTGACTGGTTTTTTTCGCAGAACTTATTCGCCAGTTGTCTGATTTATATCCCGAGCCATACTGGAACAAAACATGAGAATATATCCCGAACCATACTGGAACAAAACATGGGAATAACACATATATTTGAAGTATTGGAGTGTTTTTATAAAATGTACCGCGGCCTAATAAAATTCCTAGAGGAGAGAAAAGGGTGAACAATGTATGAAAACACTCCGGAATATCCAATACCATTAACATGACAAATGGCCCTCCTTCTCTTTTCCCTTTACGCTTCACACAAGCAAATATCTGTGTTCCCGCTTATTTCTCCATTTCATGAATTGCCGCTTTCACTGGAAGCTGAAAACTCCTGAAAAACATGTTCATTAAAATACCCTTTTGTTATACAAATATTAAAATTCAATAAAGTCTCGCAACGCCCCTTATGCGCTGAATAAAGCACAAAAGCCTAGTCATTGTTCTAATCATTTCGAAATTGTTATCTAAGTAATAATGTTTTTTGAATTTCCATGGGAAATTTTATTCCAGAGTTTCATAAAGGGCTGAAGTAAAATATTATGGAAGGTATTTGCGGAGACAAACACTTGAATTAGACATTATAAATGATTTTACCTGCCAAAGTTAGACTAAAGTGTCCCTTTCGGATAGGTATTGATAACAGATCTCCATACTTTTCTCTTCTAGCGCACAACTTTCGCCTATCTTCTTTTATGATACATAATTCTCACATTAACTTCTTCCTAAATCTAGTCCTCTTGATTCAGACACCTATTTCTCGATATATATTATTCATACATACTTGCACTTCTGACTTTGTAAACTCACTTAGTTATTCTTTAATCATTCATTTTCTCCACGTCTTCAAACCATGTCGAGGCTCTTTTATTCATATTTCCTATGCAATAATGGATTCATTTCTGATGTCTTCAATCCACCTTCATCTCAATAGCACTTTTATCCTTATTGACTGATGCAAGTCTAAGCACCACAGTCTCACAACGTTAATATACTTGTATATTTATAAAAACATTTTGTTCTTTAACCCTTCCTGTCCTGTGATGTGTAACTAGTGCACATTGCTTCTAAAAACTTTAATATCTCTATAAATATAATAAATACTGGGTTCAGATTTTAGGTATTCCTCCGTAATACATTTACGCATTGAAGAAATTTTTTTTTACTAACAATTATTAGCATTTATCGGCCACATCAGAGATATTTTGTGAAAATCTGGAATAAATTCATCAATACAATCAAACGTATGCCAGTGTATGACGTAGGTATATTCATTCTATAACACCGCTATGGGTGAGGAAGCGACGTTATTCACATCTCACTCTCACTTTACTTCGATATATGGGAACGCAAGAAATATAATCCCAGTTCGCAGTTGTGTTTCTTTCTTCGAGGTATAACATACACAGTGTTAGTCCGTCTCAGGTCTCAGTAGCTCTCGGGCATCCATTTGAGGTGGTCGCTACGCCCGTTTTGTGAACGTCGGCCGATGTTTTTTTTCATGTTTTCAGGAATCAAATTTCAATTATTATCCCTTTTGACTTTAAATTTAATTAAATAAAGCGATTGGCTATGAATATTCTTATTTATTCGATTTTAAATCGCTCATTTTTACATATGTATGGTGTGTATTGAATGCACAGCACCGGAACGCGTGGAGTTTTTAGCACAGGAATGGAAAGGTTAAAAGATTTAACCTTTTTAAATAAATGCCAAAATATCTTGAAGAAGCCGAGAGCATCCAGACTTTTAGTAGTATATACGAGTATGTTTCATATATTAAGGATATATTTTAGACTAGCTGTACCCGGTCACGCGTTGCTGTGGCTCAGACTGGTTAAATGGAAGAGAAAGAAAAGAGAAAGCACACGTTTCTAATATGTTTAATTTCACAATGTTTGTGGGTATACAATATTTTTGATGTCTTTCAGCCACTCTCAGAGTGTCGCGTTCATTGCCGTGCTCACAAATGATTGCGTCACTCCAAGAGATCAATTCACGATATGATTTGAATTCAAACGAAAATCAACACAATTAAATTTTACCGCTAATTGAACAGAAAAATAAAAAATAAGTTAAAAAAACTAATTGAAAAACATATTCTTAGAGGTAGATAGATGTCAACAACGCACATTATGAAATGAAAATGGCGGATAAATTAGCGCAGATGACGCTATACAAAAAAATGTATATAATAAAATAACATTTTTAATAATATAATTAAAATAGTAAAGTTATAAATAATTAAATAATTATTGTATTTAAAAATAATTAATTTAATAATTAATAAAAATATTAATATATTTAATATTAAAAAATATTAATTAAATTTTATTGAGTGTAATGTATTATTATGAAAATTATTATTTATTATTGTTTATTATTAAAAATAAAATATTTTTTTATTGAATTAAGAGAGACTTTCTTGAATTAAATTCCACAGAACCATTTCCTAATCCTAAAAAAAATATAAAAATCGTTAACAAATGGAAAAAAGCAATGCATAAAATCAACTTTTCCTAGGAGCTAAGAAGTTTCACTTCTACCACGCGAGACTCTCACGCATCTGTTTTTTATACGTATAAGTTATATTTATTTTAGCGATTCTCCTGATATTTCATTATAACCCACAGTTCGTGAAACGATACTCGAAATATTTCAAAACAGATAAAATGTATATTTTTTACAAATTTAATATTAGTTCTGCCAAATATATTTTCTGCGCTTGCGCTATAAAGTCTAGATTTAGTCATATTAAGATTTTTTCAAGCTGCTATGACACAATGGAACTTATTCTTATTAACTTAAACGTCATCTTGATTCTAGCCTATTTTTCGTCTGTAATAAGTATATCGTAGAATTATTGTTTAAAAGGAAATATTTATTATTTGTTATTAAACATTAAATTATTTAATATTTTATTTATATAGATTTAATTATTACGGGCAAAAGGTGGACATGATAAGGTTCACTAACGATATTGCTATGGTTGCTGAAAGTGAAGAGGAACTACAAGAGGCCTTAACAACTATGGAAAGCATTCTTCAAAATAACTACAGTATGAAGATAAATAAAGACAAAACAAAGCTGCTGACTGTAGGCCGAGCGCAGCACCAGATGAAAATAGTGATGTCGGGTAAACCACTAAAGAACACCAAGGAGTTTGTCTACCTCGGGAGCAAAATAACATGGGACGGTCGGTCCAAGAGCGAGGTCGACAGCCGTATACATCAGGCTAGACTTGCATTTAATAAAAGGTCGAAAATAATAGAATCAAATAATATAGACCTTAAACTGAGAATACTCTTCATCAAGACCTATGTATGGAGTATCTTGATGTATGGCTGCGAGACATGGTGCCTATCCGAAAGAGATAGACGAAGACTAGAGGCTTTTGAGATGTGGTCCTATAGAAGACTATTAGGAATTTTCTGGAGAGACCGCATCACAAATGAAGAGGTTCTCCAACGAATCGAAGGAGGAAGGCACCTGCTCAGGATCCTGTCCGAAAGGCGTGCAAGATGGATCGGTCATATAATACGACAAGAGGACCTCTTGCATGCCATAATGGAGGGTATGACCGAGGGGACAAACTCTAGGGGACGCCCACGCCGAGAGTACCTGGAGGACCTGTTGGTGGACGTGCGCTGCTCAACATATACAGACTTAAAGAGAGCCGCACAGGACAGGGGGGAATGGAGGAGAAGATTTCAAATTGCTGCAAACCAGTCTTAGGACTGCAACCACGGAAGGAAATTATTTAATATTAATTCCGAAACATCGAAAATGCAATGTGACATAACTGTCAGTTTAGTTCGTCCGTGTCGCTCCAGGAGGTGCAAACGTTATTTTTTCTGATTTCTACACTTTTTTATATACACCGATATATAAATAAAAATATATAAACATTGTTGTATACGAATGTCAACTTTTGTCAAAATTTCAAAGCGATCGGTCGAGAACTTTCGGAGATTAGTAGGAACTACTATACGAACATTTACATTTTTATTTATATAGATTAATAGATGAATGAAGGGGAAAAATAGTTAAATATGTGGTATCCTATGTTACATAATGAATATCAATTAATTAGATTTATATGATTGGGGTATTTACTTTTATACTTAAAAAAATACCAAACAAAAAACGTGTTAATCTAAAACTCGTTCGTTTTTTTCCAAAACTATTTATCTTTCTCGTACAGTCGTCGAAAAATGTCCAGATACAGTATCGAAGTTAAGCGGTGCATATCTCTGTTGACCTCCGAAAAGTACAAATAGAAGATAATTTTTATGGTCTATGATTTGGCTCTCCTGGTATTAAAGATTTGATTTTCAAAATTTTATCAAATATTTATACCGTAGGAAAATGACCAACCAACATCTGTAGACTTTGGATTGCTGCACGCTGTCTGAGCGTGTCCAAAAGACCTTTGTTATTTATTTATTTATTTGCCCATTTACAGAAGTACATTAAAAAAATAACAACAAAACACAAGGCAAACCAAATCAAGAGACAATAAATGATAACAAATTACAACTAGAAAACACTTTTTTTTAGTTTAATATCAAAACAAATCAATTAGAAAATATAAGAATTGACTAACGAGAACCTTAAAAATAGGAGATAAGATATATATGATCTCCAAGGTCTGGTTGGTGTGACGCCTGAGTCCTAGCCCTGGGGTAGCGGGTTCGATCCCCAATGGAAACCAGATTTAAAAAAAGGCACTTAAGGTCCCTTTAATATAATTCTGGTTGATTGGAAGAGATTGCCACAGTCAATAAGCCCACCAGGTTGTACTGTGTACAACGAAAATGTTATACAATTCAATCGTCAAAAAAAAAATAAGATTATATTTCTTGAGTTGAGAAAATTGAGATTAAATTGTATAAAATTTTAATTTCATGTATTTGAATATAAAATTGAAATTTCTGAAAGATAAATAATAAAAGGTACTCAATATATATAATAAATTGTAATTTGTTTTAATCAAACACTGTTTATTCCACTTTTTTAAAACACTGTTTATTCCACTTTTTAAAACACTGTTTATTCCACTAAAAAAGTGGAATAAACAGTGTTTGATAAAAATAAATAACAATGTCTTTAAACCTCCACAATGTTAATGCCTTAACTATAAACAACATATATAATAAAATACGGGGGGGACAATGAATGACCGAATACGGAATAAAATTATAAGGGATGGATATGAACTTAAGGGTGATGTTTTGAATAAGATGAAAAAGACTCTGAGATGGTTTGGGCACGTCGAATGAATGAAATAAGCCTGACAAAAAAAATAAATAAAATGCGAGTGGAATGCGTGGTAGAGGTAAACCAAGGGCAGTGTTTTAATTAAGGGTGTGCTATTTTGACACGAGATAATGTAAAAAAAAAACAGGTAAACTGTAGGAGTGTCTGAAAAGGCACGATGTAGATGAGATCAAAAAAGGTGTGCCGCAATAGGAAATTCTTTAAGTACACAGTGTACTTGAAAACATAAAGTTGGTTATAATTCATGAACGATTTTGAATCCTTAATTATTTCTTTGATTTAAGGAAAAACTTTTTGGTGTGAGCCACCCTGTAGAGTGATAAATTATTTTCCTATAACTTATTTACTAATACCGCCGTATTGTTATGTTAATCAATTTATATTTCATAAGTCACTGAAAGTAGACTGAGTATATTTATATAAATTATTCATGTAAACTTCTCAAAAAGAACTATTTGTAATCCCCTCCAACAAAAGTGAATATTCAATTTGGCTTATAAATTATAAATACTATTAAGCTTGCGAGACACTTCTTGTTGTTTTGAGAAATAATATATGTTTTAATTATTTTGATATTATAAATACAATAATAATGAAAAGATAATTTATAAAGCACAGTTAAGAGTCGTATTAAGGGCGTTCTTACTCGTTAATCGAATCCACTTAAATTGACAGATTAAAATAAAAATTTCCAAAATGAGAATTTTAAGAGGACGGTGTGTACTATATTCATAAGATATGGTTAGAAAGCCCTTGTTAGTCTCCAGTAAAAACGACCTTGAGAAGAGTTTGCTCTCTAAATGGCGCTTTATTAATCCTTTCCTTACGGTGATAAAAATAATACGCGTGTTACGGTGTTGGGTAGTGAGTACGCAATAAAAAATTTGCGATTTTAAATCGGAAAAATAAGAACATTCATAGATAATCCCCTTAATTAACTATAATTGAGGTTAAAAATTATTATAATTGAGATTTATTTGCTGAAAACATTAAAAAACCATCTGGCACCGCTCATGGAATGGGCGTACGTCCAACCTATTTGCAAGCTTAGAAGCTACTAGCGGCGCGGAATACAGTCGCATACCCCGGCGCTTACGCATATGCTTGCGGCGTTGAAGCAGTTCAGGTTCTCGCAATTCAGTCTAGTATGCAAGAGTGAGATGCGAATATAGTGTCGCGCTTCCCGCATACTATTCACCTATCGTCAAGACACAAGGTCGAGGCACTCACAGCGTTTAAATGCGAATTTGTTTTCGATCTTTACAAAACACCTGGATGTAGTCGATAAATTCTGATTATTATTAATATTATTTTTTAAATCAATGCGTAAATATATTATGGAGGAATACCTAAAATCTTAACCTTGTATTTATTATATTTATAGAGATATTGACGGTTATTAGAAGCAATGTGTAGAAGATACCCAACACAGGGAAGGAAACGTTAATAATCATTTTACTTTTATAATTATGAGCATCCACACATCTGAAAATATTTGGAAAAATATATTTAAGAAGAAAACAACTGGAAACCAACTGTAGGATACCTACCTAGTAAATAAATAATTGTCAAAATAATAAGTGAATTGTTAAAACACAAATAAATTAAATTAATTATTGTTAATAATAAACATACAGGGTCAATGACCGATGAAGTATTCATAGATTGCTACACGTCAAGAACGGCGACAATGTTTACTATTTTTGTAGTACCCGCGATTTGTCTAGCCATCTCCAAATACAAATAAATAAGCTACCGCCAATTCACGTGCCAGAGTGAGACGGAGCATGTAGCGCGAACTGGTTCACTCATTTGTATAAAAACACCTGCGCTCCGAGAAATAAACATATTAGTATTGTCATTCAGTCTACTGTCAAGACTTGTTATTTATTTACCTGCTGTCCACTTATCGATTTATATCCGCATTCCTGAGTCTATATTTATTGAATATAAATCAAGATCATCATGACTTATCAAGATAAGCAATCCGCTATATTGATGACTCTGTACGAGAAGTAACGCAGAATCAACTAAAACGAAGAGCGATGTCGATATCAAAATCATCAGCACGTCCTAATAGGACACACGCTACATTGATAACGACCATTGTTACACAACCAAGGAAGGATGAACTACGAAGAAACCTTTTTTGGTCTCCCGAAATGTGACAGGAACACATTCAGTTTTAGGTGTGGTGTAGTAAAGTATTCATATTGTGTATTATATATGGTTAAGGCATTAACATTGTGGAAATTTAAAGACATTATAATTTCTTTTATCAAACACTGTTTATTCCACTTTTTGTAACGGTATAACCCTACCGGTTTCAAGGCTTTCACTTCATCTTCAGGGGAGCACACACAAGACTGAATTCTGTTCGAACTAATACCGAGATACACGTCTCTAACGGTTAACATTCGGGTTGGGGATATATGTGTTTGCCAGATGTTTACCTCGATGCACTGACTTAGAAATTTATAGTGCCTCTAATATGTCCAATTTATTTCCGTTCTTACTGATATGTAAGAATTTGGCAACATCGATAGAAAATGTATGGTTTTCACGGTGACAATGATTAGCCATTTCAGAATAAATTAGAGGATTGGTTAAAGCGAATTTGTGTCCACGAAATCTCTTTTCAAAGGATCTTCCTGTCTTTCCTATATAGAAATTATCACATTCAGCACATAAAAGTTTATACACACGACTGTTGGTAAGTATTCAATTTTTGCCTTCCACGTTAAATAAGAGTTTCCGGAGATAGTGTCATAAATGTTGATAAGACCTCTCCAAAAAGCTTGCATTAAACTACTTCTTAAAGCTGCACACGCCTCCCATGTCATTAATACTAAGACTCCTGGTTGGAGAACTTATGGAAATGGTTTAAATATGGTTATCTTTGTTCATTGCTGCTTCGTCAAGGGTCAGGATATGTATTATCATTGCTGTTTCTTCAAAGGTCAGGATAGGCATTATCATTGCTGTTTCTTCAAGGGTCAGAATAGGTATTATCATTGCTGATTCCTCAAGGTTCAGGATAGGTATTATCATTGCTGCTTTCTCAAAGATCAGGATAGACATTATCAAGAATTAAAAAGCCAACCTTTGAAAATGAGAACAACTTAAAAGAAGAAAGAAAAATTTGTCATTTTATTAACTTTAAAATGTCTCAATTAGTTAGTCAGAAATCAATTGAAGACCACAGACAAAAATAAGTTATTCCTTGTACATACATATCGTTCATTGTAGGGTAACTAGACAAAACCAATCGTCTCTATTCAAGTACACAAATTTCACTGTTTTCACTTTCAAACATCTCGTCAAACACAATCCTATTTTATTCATATTATTTTACTCTCACTTTACCATATTTTTTAATCAGGTCCATTTGATACATTTATGTTTTCCTCGGTCTATTTCCTATACGCACACCTTGCACTTCTAATTTGTATACTTGCTAAGTCATTCATTCTTTGTACATATTCAAACGATGTAAAAGCTCCTCTTTTCATCTAAGTTAAAGCATCTATTTTATACATGCTTTGAATTCTGATATAATTTCATTCTGATATCTTTTTCACATTGACACCTTACATTTTTTTTGTAGTGCACGCATCTTTACTGCATAAATTAAACGTTTTTATCTCTTCTGTGAAATCTAACTTTCACTTCGATAAATCAAGGTGGGCACCAACATCTGCATGTTGTTGTACTACATTATTATGCTCTACGTGGTGCATACAATATGCACATACGAGTACTACATTGAAATAGCGCTGTGGTGCATACAATACGATCAATAAGGTGTAATAATATTTTAAAATAATTATAAATGACAATTTATATAGCGCCATTTAGAGAGTAAACTCTGCTCAAATGCGCTCTAACTCGCTACTCGAACACACTATTATTTATATATTGAAAATATTACAAAACAAATTAATATGAGTTGAGTGTTATAATGGAAAAGTAATGGCTAAGCTTAATATTTTATACACTTTCCCGTATCGGCAAATGTCCAGAAAAATAAATTTGGTAAGAAAACTACAGAAAACTTACCAAGGAAAAACGAACTAAAAGAACATTTATGGTAGAATATCTTCCGATATGTGATAGGAGCACATTTGGTTTTAGATGTAGTGTGTGATATATGAGTAATGCTCATATCATATTATACATTTTGTTAAGATTTCCAAACATTGTCTTAAAGTGCTTCTTAAAGCTGCACATGTCACCCGTATATCTAACACTAAAAGGTTGACCATTCTAAGCTATATAACTACGAGTAGCAATGGCAGAAGCTCGACCGTAATACCCTGCCATATTTAGTTAATTTTGGATAGTCAATTTAATAGAAGAAAAGTAGCAAATAAGTATGATTTAATTTATTTAATTAGCACTTCATTACACAAAGTTACAATCAGTGGGCTATCGGCCTCTCATTGCCACAATATCTCTCTTTGTCACAATACCTCTTATTGTCACAATATATCTCTTTGTCACAATACCTCTTATTGTCACAATACGAGTATATCTCTTTGTCACAATACCTTTCATTGCCACAATATCTCTCTTTGTCACAATACCTCTCATTGTCACATTATATCTCTTTGTTACAATACCTCTCATTGTCACAATATCTCTCTTTGTCACAATATCTCTCTTTGTCACAATATCTCCCATTGCCACAATGTATCTCTTTGTCACAATACCTCTCATTGTCACAATACATCTCTTTGTTACAATACCTCTCATTGTCACAATATCTCTGTATGTCACAATACCTCTCATTGTCACAGTATATCTCTTTGTCACAAGACATCTCATTGCCACTATATCTCTCTTTGCCACAGTACCTCTATTTGCCACTTTTTGCTTTACCATTTTTGGTTAAATATGTATGTAGGATAAACGCTGTGAAATAAAAATAATAACAAAAACAAATTTTCATCCCCATAGACAAAACGGATATTTCTATTTATAAAGCTTTTAACAAAAAGACATTTAAGACACGCCAACAAAGCCTTAACAATTGCCAAACTGACTTATTTCGAAAGAAAATAATAGTTGAAACACATCCTCAGAGAAATATACAACATTAATACAATCCTTGGGACAAAAGAGAGAGAATAGAGGCCTTGACACATATGTTTTTGATTTCCTTTTATCAAAAGAAAACGTTAAAGTATATATTTTCTTCTCCTCTTTCTCGATATTTCTCTCTGTCTCTTAGAGTCGCAGAATCACGGAACACGCCCAATATTGAAAACGGATTTTCGAAACGATAAAAAAAAACTTGAAAGAATTATTAAAATGTTGTAACGACAGAACACGGAACACAGAATGGGCATAAACTAAAGTACAAAGCGTTATGTAGCTGAAACTCCCCCGCGCATTATTCCATGTTTTGTATCAAGCATAGCCAACCCTCGGCTCGCAGGCTGTACGTGGCCCGCCAGGATGTTTTGTACGGCCCGTGAGCAATTTTTTTATAAATCTTTTATTTAAAGATTCTAACTTAAAAAGTCAGAAAAAATTATGACAGTCTAGTAACAAAACTCGCAGGCACCGAGCGGTACACGAGCCGCGAATTACGCACATACTCCAAGGTGGTTCTAATCTCGAAAATTTACTTACTAGGTTCGCCTACAACATTGTCACCGGGTCACGCTCTTCAACATGTCCGAAATATATGGCTCTATCATACAATTAGAAAAAACTGTTAAAAACCTAGGAGTGCTAATAGATAACACTCTCTCATGGCGAGATCAAATAAATGAGGTAAGCCGAAGAATCCTCTTCAGCCTTCATTCCGTTAAAGTGTTGCAAAGATTCCTACCAACTAAAAACAAAATTTTACTCGTACAATCTCTGCTCTTTCCGATTCTGGACTATGCGGACGTATGTTACTTGGATGTTACAGAGGAACAGCTGGACAAATTACAGCGTCTTCAAAATGTGTGTCTCAGATTTATTTTCAACCTACGAAAGTACGATCATATAACTTCATACCAGAAGGCATTGAACTGGTTGAATGTTAGAAATAGACGCCCAATTCACATACTGTCTCTATTGTATAATACCCTTAACTGTCCCGCCACACCCTCTTATCTCGCCGAAAATTGTAAGCGTCTTTCCAATCATGGATTAGCGCTACGCTCAAATATAGATTGTCTATTGGCCTTTCCAGTTCACCGCTCCTCTTTCTTTACGTCGTCCTTTACTGTCCATGCAGTGAGATTGTGGAATCAGTTACAAACCAATGTAAGACTCGCTCCGTCCTTGGCTTGCTTTAAGAAGCGACTGAAAAAACTTTTAATTTTTAGTCAGTAAAATAACGTGTTTCATTCCTGAATTTTCTTTTCCTTTCCTCTCCACCATCCCTTCCTTTCCTTTCGATTGATGATATCTCAATTTATATGAAAAATAATGTTCGGGTGATTGTCCGTCTTTGTGGGGTTCGTGGGTATATGCTCACGTATGTGTTTATGGATTTCGTGGGGATGGATAGTCATTTGAATGATTTATGCGACCACGTAATTTTCCTAATTTACTTTTGTCTGGTTGGTTGGAAGAGATTGTCGCCTGGCAATAATCCCACCAGATTGTGTTTGCAATAAAAGTGTTAAATAAAATAAATAAAGGATACCATACGGGAAAAAAACCTAAGAGTAATTTCAACATGAATTCTGTATAAGAATTTTACATAATATTGTGGCACCATGTAACATATGTTATATTAACTTCTGTGATGAAGCGTGTAAAATCTAAGCTTTGTTGATGCTTCATCCACTAAACCAGACATGCAATACATGTATAGCCTTGAGAAACAAAAAGTGTCAGTAACAATACTAAATTTATAGAGTGCCGTTTAGAACGCAAACTCTCGTCAAGGGCTCTCTTAACTAGGGACTCGAACCTATCATTATTGACTGAGTTAATGTATAGATAAAGCAATCGGGATAGGTAGTGGCTGTGGTCATCAAATAATTTACTTCCTCGGATCCGAATTCGGTAAAAAAAACTTGTTTGGTAAGAAAACCGCAGAAAACTTACTCGTACCAAGGGTAGACGAATGGCAAAGAAACCTTTGTAGATTTACCAATATGTGATAGTATTACATTCGGCTTTAGATGTAGTGTAGTTTATGTGTATAGTATTCACATCAACAGTTTATGTTTGTCAAGTTTCACATTATTTTATATTAAAATAATTATTCCTACGAATATTATTGAAAAGTGTTTTTTCTTTCTTTCAAATCTATGAATTACCTTTCTAGATAATAAGAGCTTTATTACATATTAATGCAGTTGATTCAAACACTAATAATGATTATTTATTGCAATAAAAGAAAATGTGGTAGCGCAGGTTGTAAAGCATTGTACCCTAAAGCGCCGTTTGGAACACTTTATATCATTTTCAGACATTAAAATTTTGATATAACTCTTAATTTAGTAAAATAAAGTACACGTGCGGCCCCCGAGCCTTAATCCGATGCCGGATTCGGCAAGTGGCCTAAAAATGTGGACTGTCCCTGTGTTATATACTTAACTCTCAAAGAAAAGAGGCAAATAGTGTCATTGGAAATATTCCTTTGTGTTTTTGGATCTACAAGTATTTAGTCAGGACCGTCATAAAGTGCCAAAAAAATTTAATTACAAACATAATTTTTAATACTTTTAACGTTGATGAATTTTAATTTTTACTGAAAAAAAAACAGCAGTTATTGAGCTAGGACTAAATATTAATGTTCAAAATACAAAGTTTATGTTCTTGGGTCAAAAATATCTGCAGCTAAACGGGCAGCTTATAGAAGAAGTCAACCGTTTCAAATATATTTACCTAATGACTAATTATCTATGTCTTAGAACTACAATAGATAAAAAAATAAAGCGCCGAGTTGAATTGACACCTACAGTGGCAACTTATCTCAGGTTGAGATCAATTTTCTGCAATGATAACTTGAATCTTAAACTTTGACAACGTATAATTAAGTTATGGTGATAGTTAAACTGGTGCACATCCACTTATTCAATTATACCTTGTGTAACCAAAGATGAAAATTGCCATGTTTTCGAAAGATAGGCATCATACGCCAAACCACGCGGTATAGCACTCCGAAACTTAGGCATCATAAGCCAAACCACGCGGTATAATACTCTGAAACTTTGGCATCATAAGTCAAACCACGCGGTATAATACTCTGAAACTTTGGCACCATAAGCCAAACCACGCGGTATAATACTCTGAAACTTAGGCAATATAAGCCAAACCACGCGGTATATCACTCAAAAACTTAGGCATCATAAGCTAAACCACGCGGTATAACACTCCGAAACTTAGGCATCATAAGCCAAACCACGCGGTATAATACTCTGAAAGGATATTATACGACTGATTTGATGAACTTTAAAGTGTTCTTTAAGGTTTCGGTATTTTCAAACTTTATAAGAAGAAAATTCTACAACAACATGGAGGAAGGTCAGTTACCACTTTAAAAACATGATAAAGGAACCCTGGTTTATTTTATAGGTATCCTAATTGTTTTTAAATCAGAAAAGTTTTCTTAAATACACGTTACTATTGGCGCTTTCAAGAAAGGTTTTAAAGAATATTCTATTTATATTTAAAGAAACACTTTTTCAGGAAAAACAAAAGCATTGATTATTGAAAATCGGCGGCCCTGTTTTCAGTGTCCCTTTTTTTCCCGGTTAAACACGCGCCAAATGGAAATAAAATATAGGAAGATAAAGAACAAATATTGAGAAATAGCTCTGAAAAGTGTAAGATAGATCGGCAGCGAGGAAAGAGGGACTTGTTCAAAAATGTTATGAGCCTCCACGTACGGGCGATAAAGCACTCTTTATCGAGTCGGAGAAAAAATGACAGAATGACAAAATATCTACGGTATTTGGTTCCTCACTTTACTAGTTTTATTACTTCAAGTGACGCACATAAGCGCGGTGGGTTTGGTTATACTTATTCAAAGATATATCTTTCTTCGATTCAATATATTTAAAATAAATAAACAATGATTAATGCCACAAATATATATATATTCACGACACCAACATCTTTAACATAATATAAATAAGCATTAGCACACATGACACATTTATTTAAATACGGAAGTTTTTTGACATACGAGTATGTAAGATTATAAATTTTATCATAAAATGATTTGAAGATAAAGTTATATTAATACATAGATCGAATGGCTAGGGTGGAGCAACAAGAACTGCAATTTAAAATTTTAAATACATTCTGCAATCGGATACCACTGCATGATTAATTTAAAGGTTATGTCAATGACGTATGTTCATTATAAATATTATAAATTTTAAATACATTCTGCAATCGGATACCACTGCATGATTAATTTAAAGGTTATGTGAATGACGTATGTTCATTATAAATTGTATAAATTTTAAATACATTCTGCAATCGGATACCACTGCATGATTAATTTAAAGGTTATGCCAATGACGTACAGCACCCGGCGATAAATAATACACATCGGGCTTAAGAAAGATACTGTCGGCCATAATCAGCTAACTTCGGCTTTGTAGAGAGAGCGTCGTGTCTGTCATTCATACACGTGCTCCATCGCGATTTGTCCGTCGTTATCAAGCGTTCTAGGGATAGAGACGACGTTCTACAAAGCCCAAGTTAGCCGATTATGGCCGACAGTCTCCTTCTTAACCCCGATGTGTATTACTTATCACCAGGTACTGTATGTTCATTATAAATATTATACATTTAACAGCTAAAAATTTTAAGTAAATTTAAAATTGCAGTTTTTGTTGCTCCACCCTATGAAACCTTTGGTCATCACCTTTAGTGAAAGGAAATCGATATCATGACATGATTCAAACTTTTTTGGCATCAATTGAACGATTCGGACTTGAAAGACATGTGGTTTTAGCAAGATGGGGCGCTACTTGTCATACTGCTGATGAAACAAACGAACATTATAGTAAAATAATAAAAATGCTTTGGTACTTAAATACTGTTGTGGACAACCTTTGCAGATGTGATACCGTCTGATTCGATTAAATATGTTTTTATGCCCTATTTACTTTGTTTTCTATAGTTTCACGCCTTTCTACACCCCTTGATTATCTTTCATAAGTAGTCTTTATAGACATTACTTAGCTTTTTCAAAATATCTTTACCATAAAATTGTGAAAAATGTGACGTGATTGAAAAATAGATGGTATAAAAAACCTGGGAATTATCTGGATACGTGTTGGAAATTTAAATATAATATTGGATAAAATGGCAACAAATCAAGATTAATCTCAAGAATTAAATATTAATCATTTCAGAATTGAACCGTGCTAATATGTGGTACAATTATAACACTAGATCTTAATTATTCAACCGTGCTTATATATGTGGTACAATTATAACACTAGATCTTAATTATTCAACCGTGCTAATATATGTGGTACAATTATTACACTAGATCTTAATTATTCAACCGTGCTAATATATGTGGTACAATTATAACACTAGATCTTAATTATTCAACCGAGCTAATATGTGGTACAATTATAACACTAGATCTTAATTATTCAACCGTGCTAATATATGTGGTACAATTATAACACTAGATCTTAATTATTCAACCGAGCTAATATGTGGTACAATTATTACACTAGATCTTAATTATTTTTCAATTGCTTTTTTTCTGAGCAATGAAACTCTGTTGAGGAAACTTAAAACTATGCAGAATATGGACATGAGGATTATTTTTAAATTATACTTCAACATAAAAATTAAGGATTTGTTGAAAAAAGTTGAAATATGTACTTTTATATTATACAATCAATATTTTAATCGTTTTTTTTCTTCTTCCAAATACATACTAATTTTTCGCCAAAGTTCGTGTTTCTTAGGAAAATCATTTTGCCTTCATTTTGGAGCAAAATGTTAAATACTTACCAAATTTTACCCAAAAAGGTGTAATTTATATTAGTTAAGAATATCACAATTATCCCTTGAGATATCGCAACGACTTTCAGCTTCTGAAAGTCAAAATTACAGAAAGTTAAAATAACTTACTGTTGTACAATGGTTTCAAAATGCGACAAACAGCCCGGCCCCGTTAACTGCAAAAAAATGACATATAAAACGACGCAGTTATATTTTGGGAAGTACTAAAGTCTAAATACTTACGACGCAGTTATATTTTGGGAAGTGATAAGTTCTAAATACTTACGACGCAGTTATATTTTGGGAAGTGATAAGTTCTAAATACTTACGACGCAGTTATATTTTGGGAAGTGATAAGTTCTAAATACTTACGACGCAGTTATATTTTGGGAAGTACTAAGGTCTAAATACTTACGACGCACTTATATTTTGGGAAGTGCTTAGGTCTAAATACTTACGACGCACTTACATTTTGGGAAGTGCTAAGGTCTAAATACTTACGACGCACTTATATTTTGGGAAGTACTTAGGTCTAAATACTTTCGACGTATTTATATTTTGGGAAGTGCTGAGGTCTAAATACTTACGACGCACTTATACTTTGGGAAGTGCTTAGGTCTAAATACTTACGACGCACTTACATTTTGGGAAGTGCTAAGGTCTAAATACTTACGACGCACTTATACTTTGGGAAGTACTAAGGTCTGAATGATAAACCAGACAAGATTTTTTATAAATAATGTGTCTCTGTTTTTTTTTACAAATATTTTTCTTAATTATGTATTATTATTATTTTTATTTACAATATTATGTCTTCCTTAATTTTGAAATCCTTTTTCCATGTTAATACTTATATGGTATTTTTGTTTATGATATATTAAATAACTATACAAAAAATACAGTTTAAAAAGCGCCGTTTAGAGAGCCAACGGCGCTACAGCTCTGAATTCTAAAACACTTTATTGACAGATTAAAAATTAAAAGTATACGAGTATAAAATTTGTGTAAGAAAAGAGGAAGGTAGTGGCTATGACTAAAAGATTATGCACTTTCCCGAAGCTGCATATGTTCCGAGAACATCGTGAGATACCGGAGAAAACTTGGCAAGAGAACACGAACTACATAGAAACTGTTTTATATCTTCCGATATTTATGAAAATAACATATTCAGCTTTAGGTGAAATATTCATATAGCATCACTAATGTTGATTACACCTTCCAAAAAGGGTCGCTCGTCTTTAAGTGCTTTCTAAAGCTACACACGCCTCTCAAAAGCCTCGTGGACTTATTTGAACAAAAGTTAAATGAAATTAAATAAGAAAATAAATACTCCTCGGTTTGGTTCTCTCTTGCAAAAAACAACGTATAATTTCACGTAATTTATGGGTAAGATACAAAGTATCATATTTCTTCCACTTTATAAATGAAAATATTTCTAGCTTATCGATAACCCTGACAAAGCTTTTTAATATGCGAAAAGTTGCTCCAGTTCTGGCTTATACGAGAATTCTACTCCTCAATTCATTTCTGTTTACTCCAAGTTCCCTCAGCTTCCACACATTCCAGTGCCTCTAGAGCTGTGCACACATCACGAGTGGGGGAACGGGAATATGGTGAGGAGAGCGTAGCACCAAGAGTTTGAAGAAGAAATTATTTTTGCTAAAATACTCCTGCAACATTACATGCAAGCCACAACGCATTCTTGTAGTAAAATATTTTTCCTATGCAGCTAAATTAATTACCAAGAAAACACTGTAAAATGTATTTACAATGAAAATTCCACAGTACATCATCATCTCTTGCATGGTATCCTTTAAACGCTTTACTTTAACCACAAGAATGTAGCTTATGGAAAGAGATGAGGTAAAAATTAACTGAGAGAAACTGCAAACAATAGATTGGCGTGGTTATCTAATCAATATATTGACTCATGAAGGTTGAGCTGTAAGTGACATTAAGCAAAGGGTAGGGACAGGGAGTTAGGTATTAGAATAATTTAATGTTATATATACAACAACCGCGCTTTATAAATGGAAGCAAAAATAACAATTGATAATCGATAATGTGTCGATGCATACTTTTATGATCGGAAAACAGAGTTGGACTTGGCAAAAGAAGGATAAAAGGGGTTTTTAGATGTGAAAATAAATAAGTAATAAAAAGTCTGGTATCGTGAATATATGTCAGAGTGGGAATAAAGTCTGGTATTGTGAATATATGTCAGAGTATGGAATAAAGTCTGGTATCGTGAATATATGTCAGAGTATGGAATAAAGTCTGGTATCGTGAATATATGTCAGAGTATGGCATAAAGTCTGGTATCGTGAATATATGTCAGAGTATGGAATAAAGTCTGGTATCGTGAATATATGTCAGAGTATGGAATAAAGTCTGGTATCGTGAATATATGTCAGAGTATGGAATAAAGTCTGATATCGTGAATATACGTCAGAATATGGAATCAAGTCTGGTATCGTGAATATATGTCAGAGTATGAAATAAAGCGGAACGAAGACGTCAGAAATGAATACATGGATGTAATGAATGTTATGAAAAGATTTTTAAGATGGTATAGGTTAGGTTTAAGATGGCTTAGGTTAGTGGAGATAATGAATGATGAGATAGTTACTTAATGAGTTTACAAGTCAGAAGTGCAAAGAAGTAAACCGAGGAAGATAAGGCTGATTCAAACAGACCATATTTTGATAGAATGTAATGAAGTATAAACGCGTGGGGTGGGAATCAAATTAAATTCAGCGCGACGCCTTTTGATCAATTATTGCGCTCTAACAATATCTTTTCAATTGACTAAAAAATATTTGAATTAAGTTAAGAATGAAAAAAACACTGAGAGATTTTCAAAAAAATCTGAACATCAATGGAGTGGACGATACAAAACATCCGTGTTATGAAAACAAGTATTTCAACAATATGGCCACGAAGGTCGTAATTATCGGAATATAATTCATGTAATAAAATATGTTAAATAAATTTTGAATGAAAATCACACTGAGTCCATTTTCAAAAAAATTCAGTACCAATCGAGTCGAAAATGCAAACATCAGTGTTGTGAAAATAGTATTTTACTACCTAGGCCACGAAGTTCGTAATTATCGGATGATAATTAATGTAATAAAATATGTCAAATAAGTTTTCAGTGAAAATCCCACTAGGTCCTTTTAAAAAAAACCTTAGTGTCAATCGAGTCGAAAATGCAAAACATCAGTGTTGTGAAAATAAGTATTTTACCACCTAGGCCATGAAGTTCGTAATTATCGGAAGATAATTAATGTTATAAAATATGTCAAATAAGTTTTCATTGAAAATCCCACTAGATCCTTTTAAAAAAAAACCTGAGTATCAATCGAGTCGAAAATGCAAAACATCAGTGCTGTGAAAATAAGTATTTTACCGCCTAGGCCACGAAGTTCGTAATTATCGGAAGATAATTAATGTAATAAAATATGTCAAATAAGTTTTGATTGAAAATCTCACTCGGTCCTTTTAATAAAATATGAGTATAAATCGAGTCGAAAATGCAAAACATCAGTGTTGTGAAAACAAGTATTTTATCAACTAGACCACGAAGGTCGTAAGTATCGGAAGATCGTTAATATAATAAAATATGTTAAATAAGTTTTGAAAGAACATCACACTGGGTCCTTTTAAAAAAATATGAGTATCAATCGAGTCGAAAATGCAAAACATCAGTGTTGTGAAAACAAGTATTTTATCAACTAGGCCACAAAGGTCGTAATTATCGGTAGATAATTAATATAATACTCGTATGTAACCAGGCTTAGTTGGTTAGACGTTCAACTATTTTCCGAGTTTGATTTCCGATGGGACCAAAACATATTTAAAAAAGCGTCCAGTCTAGTAAGAGAGTTCATTGGTATCAATAATTATAATCGGTGTCCTGAGTACGTGTATGCGTGTTATTGCCTCTTCGCAGGTGACAGTGTTGCTAACACCGGCGAGCACAGACGAGTTAAATGTCTTCTCCAATGATTTTAATCGTGAAAACTCGATAACTCTGGGGCTGAAGACAGTTTTATCTCCAGGCCACGTTCTTCAATATATTTGGATCGTCAATTCAGATATGTTAAAGGGTATCATAGGAAAGTTGAAAAAATGTTTTAATAAATATCAAACATTACCTTCATAAAAAGTGCATCTTTCTGCTTGCTAACGAATTGATTTTTGTAGAAGAATTTATCACCTTAGATTACTTCTCTACAAAACAAAACATTTACTTATTTCTCGAATTGCGTTCTGCTTCGTATTATAAAATTTTAATGCCCATTCTATACAAATTGTGTAAATATTCCTGTAACGTTTTTAAACCAACCCTCCCTGTTGACAGTGAAGTGAAAGCGGGTGTCAAGACCACTTGGAGTTGCGGAGACGTTTAAAAAGAAGAGATTGGTATAAGGCTTAGCGTCCATAACGGGAAACAGTTTATACAGAGATTATATCGTTCATATTTCCCTCAATGTTATCATCATATCAAGCTTATCAAATTACACATTCCTTGTAAGCCTACTCAGCAATATATTTTTCTCTAGGGGCTACAACAGATTATTTGCATAGGAACACAAATTGAGCAATAAGTATAAGAACAGTTTGAATTTTAATATAATTGGAAGTATTTAAAAGAATATGGAAAATACCTGAGCCATTTGAGATTTGCAGACGATATCGTTATATTCTCACAAAACCCGAATGATCTTCAGCACCAACTGCAAGAATTGGCAGAGGTCAGCAAAGGAGTTGGTTTAAAATGAATATTTCAAAAACCAAATATATGATGAACGGCTTTGCTACCACAAAACCAATAAACGTAGATGGAAAGCCGCTAGAACTTGTCCAAGAATATGTGTATCTGGGCCAACTTATTTCCTTTGTAGGTGGCATATCCGAGGAAATAGCACGAAGGACAAAACTGGCGTGGAGCTCATTTGGACGTTTGAACAACATCTTCAAAAGTAATCTCCCAATATCCTTGAAGCGAAGGGTCTACAACCAGTGCATTCTTCCAGTACTTACGTATGGCTGCGAGACATGGGCGCTCACAGTAAAGAACACGCAAAAGCTCCAGACCGCACAAAGGGGCATGGAGAGATGCATGTTAGGATATACTAAAAGAGACCGTAAACGAAACACCTGGATTCGCAATATAACAAAGGTACAAGACGTTATAAAGGTGTGCAAAAGAATGAAGGGGCAATGGGCCGGACATGTAGCCAGAATGTCAGACTCCCGATGGACATCCTAAATAATCCAATGGTATCCAAGAGGCATAAAAAGGCCTAGAAGAAGACCGAAGGTACGCTGGATGGACGAAATCAGGAAGCATGGCAGCATCACGTGGCATCGGCGAGCAAAAGACCGAACTGTTTGGAGTCAACTTGGGGAGACCTTCATCCAGCAGTGGATCGACCCTGGTTGACAATGATGATGATGATGATTTAGAAGAATAAAGTGAAGATTTTCTTGCCTGGATAAATTAAGTCAGTTAAGCTTTGATATTCGATGGGTAAGTCTCAAGGAGCGCCTTGATTCCTCGTGGGTACATACATGATAAATTTTGTAATAATACATGTCTGTCTAATTTTTCTCTGACCATGAGAGCTTTCTTGACATTTGTTTAGTATCAATCTTGTTTTATCGCCTTGTTAAACTTTGTGTTCATCTGAATCACGTCAATAATTTTCAAAAGGATTCCACTCATAATTAGTTCATATTGGGACAAATGGGCTTCTCCGATCTATTGAAATTTCCAATCAATAGAAGTTCCGATAATTTTGCTGTATTTGAAGTTTTAAATGAGAAACTGGCAATGTGTTACTTCAGGTTTTAAGTCACTTCAGGTTTTAAGTCACTTCAGGTTTTAAGTCACTTCAGGTTTTAAGTCACTTTCTAACTGCGAGTCATTTTCATTCTCCAGACCTTGATCACCGCTATTATTGTGATCGTTCATTCTCTCTCCATAGTCAAACCCTCGCAATATTCATTTCTTCGTCTAAACTACTGTATCTATATATTTCACGTAGCATTTTATTTTCAAACACTGGGATAACTTCAACAGATTTAATGATTGTGGTCCATATGTCACATCCATAGAATTGTATAAAGTAAACCAGGGGGTCATACATTTGAAGTTTCAACTCTATGGAAAAACGCTTGCATTGGTATTTATTGTATTACACTTTCATTGCATACAATACAATCTAGAGGTATTATTCATCATTATCATCATCAATGGCACTACAGCCCATTGTGGGCCCCGGCCTCCTCCAGCAGTCGTTGCCATTCCCCCCTATCCTGGGATGCACTCCTCCAGCCCCTGATGCCAATCACGTTTGCATCATTCTGCACCCCATCCATCCACCTAAGCTTTGGTCTGCCCACGCTACGTCTTCCTTGGGGCTTGGAAAAGAGTACTTTGTTAGGCATTTCCTCTTCTCCCATTCTTGCTACATGCCCCGCCCAACGTAGCCTCCCAATTTTGATGTATTTTATAATGTTGGGCTCTTTGTATATGCTGTATAACTCCTCATTATATCTCACTCTCCAAGATCCATTTTCCTGTATTATTATTAGAGGTATTATTGCCACGTGGTAATCTCTTTCAACCAACTAGAAATATGTTGAATAAGTCTTACATAAAAACCAGACTATTTTTTTTTGAACCAAGTCTGAGTTCCAATGGGAATCGAACATGCAACTACCGTTTGTTAGTAAGTGACAGACATATTATCACGAAGCCAAGGAGGTTGTCTTTTTATCGTACCTATCTTTTTTTAATAATTTGGCAAAGCGGTGTTTCCTAATCATTACGATCTCTTGAATAGCGCTTTTTTATTAGCTCCACAGTCTGGAAGTGATCCGCTAGGAATAGAACTTGAAACGTTCGCTTGCTATGCATGAATGTTCACCGTTAGACTAATACTGCTAACAAACCTAATTTCACATCATCTTCCTATCGAAGTAGGCAGAGAAGACAGCGCCAGACTTATCTATTACGACACACATTTTTTAATTTTATTTCACATTCATATATCTTCTCATGCATCTCCTACAATTTATCTGATTTTTTACGTCTCATTCTTTGAAAATATAAAACACTTGATTCTGTATCACGACTTTACCTCACATTAACATTGTGTATTTGTTTTGTTTGCCTTTCTTCAATCATACACTTTACACGCCTTAACCACCTCAGAGTGCTGTTCTTCATTTTCCTTTTTACAATTTGCTTTAACCTTTCCTTCCCTGTGTTGGGTATCTTCTACATGTTGCTTCTAATAACCATCAATATCTCTATAAATATAATAAATACAAGGTTAAGATTTTAGGTATTCCTCCATAATATATTTACGCATTGATTTAAAAAATAATATTAATATTAATCAGAATTTATCGACTACATCGAGGTGTTTTGTAAAGATCGAAAACAAATTCGCATTTAAACGCTGCGGGTGCCTCGTATTGACGATAGGTGAATAGTATGCGGGAAGCGCGACACTATATTCGCATCTCATTCTTGCATACTAGACGGAATTGCAAGGAGCTGAATTGTCTCAACGTCGCAAGCAAAGGCGTAAGCGCCGGGGTATGCGACTGACGTTCCACGCCACTAGTAGCCTCTAGGCTTGCAAATAGGTTAGACGTACGCCCGTTCCGTGAGCGTTTTTTAATGTTTTCAGATGGTTTTTTAATGTTTTCAGCAAATAAATCTCAATTATTATAATTTTTAACTTCAATTATAATTAATTAAGGGAATCATCTATGAATGTTCTTATTTTTCCGATTTAAAATCGCTAATTTTTTATTGCTTACTCACTACCCAACACCGGAGCACGCGTATTATTTTTATCACCGTAAGGGAAGGGTTAACTACAACCATTAATTCACAAACACAAAAGTGGGTACTGAAGTACTTTTGTTAACATTGACAGATTTTGAAACTGTTCAGTTCGAATAAATATATGTTTAAGTGCTCCATTGAATTTGTTTCTTATTGCAATATGCCATTCGATATCCATCATAACTCTTCAATCTTCTGAAAAACTTCACAACATCGTTTGTTTTCCGATTCACGCATATCGTGAGACATGGAATCTTATGAACGCTCACCTTAATACAATATATTTCAGGAGAGGCAGGGGATAAAAACATAAATGGATGAACTTTTCAGCTTTCCACCACTTCAACATTTCTTCCCCCGTCAAAACATAACCACTCCTAATAGCTGGGTCGTGTGTTGAGGAAAGATTTTTGTTGTAATTCCCTTAAACACAAAAATAAACAATGTATCATACGGCTTAGCGAAAGAATAACTTTCCGAACAAACACTGAGAATTCGGGGAATGTTATTTCATACACTGGTACTAAAATAAGAGGAAACGAGGACGGATCTTTGCGTTACAATACGTTATGGATTTCACTACAATCTGTATTTATTTTTTATTCTTGAACAAGAATTGTTCAAAAATTTAAGAAATACTTTTTTGCTTGTTTATTACGTTTGAAATACAATTACAAACTAATTTTAACCTAATCTTATTTTTACGAGTATAAACATTTTACGATTGTTTGTCATTTTGATTTTAAAAACTGAAAGACATCATGATTTCTCGTTAGCTTATTATAGAACTTTTTTTATATATCAACTACGGAACGTTTTTAACACCTTTTCAAGTATACTTGGCAGCACATTTTAACATTTCTCTTCCGGTCCTAAAAAAAAATGCGCGTTGCGGTGCTGTGTATTCAATACACATGTAAAAATTAACGATTTAAAATCGGAAAAATAAGAATATTCGAAACCAATCGCTTAAACTAACTAAATTTGAAGTCAAAAGTGATATTAATTGAAATTAAATTGCTGAAAACATGAAAAAACATCGGCCGACGTTCACAAAACGGGTGAAGCGACCACCTCAAACGAAAGCCCGCGAGCTACTAAGACGAGACTCGGAACACTAACACTGTGTAGTGTAGGTTATACATCGAAGGAAGAAACAACTGCGAACTGATATTCTATTTCTTGCGTTCCCATATACCGAAGTAGAGTGAGAGTGAAACGTGAATAACGTCGCTTCCTCACCCATAGCGGTTTTTAGAATGAATATACCTACGTCACACACTGGCACACGTTTGATTGTATTTAATTGAATTTATTCCCGATTTTTACAAAATACCTCTGATGTGGCCGATAAGTGTTAATTTTTATTATTATAATTTTGTCATTCAATGCGTAAATGTATTACGTAGGAACACCTAAAATCTGAACCCAGTATTTATAACATTTATAGAGATATTAAAGATTTTAGAGTCAATGTGTAATAGTTACACATCAGAGGGAAGGAAGGGTTAATGTAACTTGAGAAAATAAACTGTGACTAAATTATTTTAATAAAGATTATTTAACCGTGCACATGTAGAGTCTACAAAGCATATGTTTACTGCATTTTATAATTATCTTCCATTTATACTGCACAATTTGAAGTTTCCTAAATTTACTTTTGACACGAGAAAATGAAACAGCATTTTAACGTTACGTTTGGTGCCGTGAATAAAATATGGAAATAAAAGTTAGGAAATTCAAAAACACAGGGATTAAAAAAGGTAAAAAGAAAGCATATGCGATATGTAAAGTGAAAAAATCAAAACGAGCAGATAAGTTGTATTACTTAAAAGGTGTATTTTCTGATGATAAAAGGGTTTCCAAGAATATTAAACAAAGCACTGCGATGGGATAAAAGGTCAATGGGGCACTAAAATATATATAATCGAATTTTATCAATTTTACGATATGTTAATTAATTATTATTTTTTTTCATTATTTTGTGCACATATAATAAATATAAGAGTGGTACATCTTATAAATTGTCATCATTTGTATCTCACCTTTCTTACCTTTTCCTGGGTTCAAATATCACCAACTATATTCTTCCATTATTTACCTCGTATGTCACTCACTCTAGACATATTTGTTATAGTCTTTGAAAACTATTTTTATCAAACAATCTTAAGATTTCTTTTTTAATTCTTCTTGTATCATCTGACTATATACCAATTTTTAGTTTCATTATTTTGTTTAAATGGATTCCGACAAACCAAAAAAAAGTGCTGAAGAGGCACTTAGTGAAAACCAGACTGGAATCCTTTTCTTTTAAATCTGAGTTCCAACAGGTATCGAACCTGAAAACTCCGGGTTGGTAGACAAGCGTTTTACCAACAAGATCACGTACGTCGTGTATGAATGTGGATTCGGCAAAATTTGTGTGGAGATACGTTGGATTTTTCTTCCCCAAAATGTATATAGTATGACGGTATGAATCAATGTATTTTATGTTCAATATTTATTTAACATTTGATAAGGGTTAAACTCAAATATATCAAATAAGAAAAAATATTATATTAAAAGTCTAAATATTGCATAACGTTAATCATGCTTCGCTGCTAAGTAATTCTGTTAAACCTACCAAGTTTTTTAAGGAGTTTAACACTCAATTTACCCACCGAGATATCAACCGAGAAGATATCGACCTCAGAAAATTTATTAAATAAGGTCATTCCGTGTGCGAGTGGTAGTAATCTTAACAGCACAGTTCGTGAATATGGCACCGAAAACTAAACAAATAATTGTCACATACATTAAACAAAATTTGTAAATAAAGAAAGGATTCGCTGTTTTTCCTGTTAGCCGCCATTTGTACGTGTGTCAACAGGTACGTAGATCTTTTCTTACGCTTAAGGAATAATATCAATGCATATCCATTAGAATAAAACTATCCATGTCCAAACAGTTGTGCCTTTGGTCACAATAAGTTCTGCTTTGTTGAAGCACTAAATTCGGCAACACGTGGACCCCATAAACCTCAACGATGCGACGCAAAAACTAGTAAATATTTTGTTTACCCTCTCTTTAGGGCGGGAACGTGCCCTTAAGTAAAGCGGAGTAGGGAACTCGATATGGGCGCTGGCTACAGCTAAGGTTGGATACAATCGGGACTGATATAAAAAAAGGTTACAACGGGGACATGTTTACTCTTGTTAAATAAAGTCTGTAAGTCTGAAAGAGAGAATATACGTAACTGGGAAATTAAACATTAAATAACTTTGTTACTCCATTTATTACGAGTATATTAATTCCAGCGACACGTGTTTCTATCTCCCATCCCGGGAATTTATTTAAGTGAAATGATCCCGGTATGTTACAAGAGCAATACATAACTTCAATTAGTTTCCTGATTCGCAAGAAGTGTTTGTATGGTATGTATATTAAACCCAAAGGGGTAAAAGGTAAGAAGGGGTGATTTTTACGCAAATAATAAAGTCTAATTAACATTTAAAATATGACACAATAACTATACAAAACATCCTAATTACAAATATTAGATAAATGCAAAGATGGTAACAAAAATAAATAAGTTATGGACAAAAATACAAAAAACTCCCTTTAATTATTAAGTTTTTTTTTTAATTTTTACAGAACACTTTAGGTAATTCGGTTATTTTTACAGAACATCTTAGGTAATTCGGTAATCAAGCCCATTATTATTGACAGCTTAAAGATATTATAAAAAAATGTTCAGTGTACGGATACGAAGGCTGTCCCTGTGATTATATTATACGCAGCTATATTAAAAAAAAACATATTCAGTTAAAAAAAACATCAAAGGAAATGACCTAAAAAAAAACCTTCCAACATGTAATAGTAACACATTCAGCTTTAGGTGTGCAACACATTCTGCTTTAGGTGTGTGTTGTGTTCATATACAATATCATAATACATTTTAACTCAAAAAGAGTTTTCTTCAAGTGCTTTCTAAAGCTGCACACTCCACCCATATCTCTAACACTCAGAGGCAGACTTTTCCATACTTTTCCCTCATTCTTTTCCTGTAGGTCAAGGGTCCATACCTTAGATTGGGGGCCACCGTAATAAAGTCAAAAAATGTATTGAGAATTTTTCGTACTTTTTATAGAATCGAATTTCATTCGATAACCTGAATGAAAACCCTCAGTTGTCAAGACCTTTCGTAGTATTGCACCACGCAAATTGGCGTATGATGCTGACGTTTCGAAAGCGTTACAGTTTTCATATTCTGTGCTCATTTGTAATCAGTTTTGAAAACTGCTACGGTTTTTAAACGTAGCACCATAAATCAAACTTATATTTTATATATAACTGATATGAAGAACCGCAAAAAACTCGATACTTTCTTCAAAAAAACTATTTAAAAAAAAAACATTTTTGCAATGCCACACTTAGCACGTTTTACGCTTAAACCGATTATCATCACCGATTCTCTAACACAGTGTGTAGTTCAATAAAATTTTGTAAACGTATGCTTTTGTATTACAATTTCGTAAGTAATGTAAAATATAACCTGGTTAGTTAAATTACCATGTCACAATATCTTTCAACCAACTGAAAGCATGTTTAAAATCTATTAGTAAAAACCAGACTGGAATCCTTTTTTTAGAAAGTGACTTTAAACTGGTGACCTCCGATCCGGAAGACAAGTGAATAATTGAAAATATTTGAATTTAAAAAGAAATCACTCTCCTTCCCTTTGTACCCTATGGCATTTGATGAGAATCCATATTCTGGATTAGGGGCCGTCAAATAAAACCCAAGTGCTGTATTTTTTTACTGTTCATGGGATCAAATTTCATCCGATCATCTGGACCAAACATATTCGATATACGATCCTCCACACCTTTTACGCTAAAACGTCATTGTACCTTATTCTTAAATAAAGCCTTCCTTCAATTCCGTTAATATAATACGAGTATAATACGACACGATGAATTCGTTCTTTATTAAATTTATTTTAATTACAGTTTTGTCAAAATCTGATTTCTAAAGAAAGTGTTTAAATTTTTTTTGAAATAAATTGGAATTAGTCGAAATTTCCTTTAGAAAATTTTCAATTGGAAATTCTATGAAGAACGTTGGAGTGTAGGCGGCTTATTAAATTGACATAAAAAAACTGGACACGGGATTATGAAACAAATCAGATTTACTCGGAATAATTCTTCTTTGAAGGGTTTTTAACCCTTCCCTAGCCGTGGTATCTTATTAAATACACAGTATCATTTTATTATTGTCGCTCCATTATCTAAGAGAGGGGGTTAATATCGTTACATTTTAAAGTACACTAAGGGCTGATTCACATGGTACATACTCACAACAAAGTCTCAAAACTTACCCTGCTTCAAACAGCGACATAAAAATGTTCTCTATTTATTGACGGAATATTTTTTTCTAACTCATTTTTTCTTATTCTTTTTTAGTATTTGATGACATTTGTAAATGTAATATTTGGTTTTTGTATTTTTTTTTTCATTTGAGTTAAATGTAATTCAGTCTTTTTGTTTCTTTTTAAAAACATGATTCTTACATTTTTCTCAGTAATTGATTTAAATGTAAGTAACTCTTGTATGTTTGTTGGAATTCATTGCATATGTCAATAAAATGGCCATTTATATACTTAACTTAAAAATGTCTAAATTAATGAAGAAGTACGTGAGAATTTTTAACGAAGAAATTATAAATACTTAACAAACCGTAAAAATGTTCATGTTTTGACATCGAGATGCAAGGAAAAGCTAAGGAGGGTTTTGAAATCGAGATGCAAGGAAAAACTAAAACGGCTTTTGACAACGAGATGCAAAGAAAGATGCTAAGGAAGGTTTTGACAAATGACAAGTAGCAAACCCAGGTTCATATAATTTGAAAGCGTTCACTTGAACTCCACATTGGTATTTGTGAATTTACCTGAGATGGTATTTGTGAATTTACCTTTTTTTTCTGCCATTCATTTATTTTCTTTTTTTTTTCTTCTTAATCTACATGTGCAAGGATGTGGGCTGAAAAACAAATGGTTTTCTCGCGGCTAGGCTCGCCCTATATTGGTAGGATGTATCTTGGCCGGGAAGATGTTATGGGATGAGCTCAGACCTTTTGATAGCTTATCTCTTAAAAGTATTTTCTCCTATGTATCTTGAGATCTACGAGTATATGTGATTTTGAAATTTATTTAAATATGTACATACTATGTTGCCATCAATAAACCTAAATTAATTTATTTATTAAAATATTTTTTTCTTCACATACAATCACGGAATTTCCCTATTGAAGTAGACAGAGATAACAGATTGCTAGACTTTTCTACCTTAACACACATCTTTAATCTCTTCTACATCCATAGAACTTCGACGATTTCTCTGACTTAAATATCTGGTTTAAATTTTCTTTCCTTCAAAATATAATTCACTTGATCCAATCAAACTTTGCCATGGTCTTCCACTCACACGCTTTTCACTCACATTTGCACTATATATCTGTTTTGTTAGTATTTTTTTATTTCATTCATTACTCATGCCCAAACCATATCTCAACGTGCTCTTTGTCATCTTGCTTAACACAGTAGTCTTAAGTTCACATTCATTCTTTATCGCTTTATTCAATATTCTGTCATAAATTTCTACAGCGTTTGTTCGGCTCCTTTTAGTATTTTTCTACTTCCACTTTATACATCAGTAAGTAATATTACAAATAAAATATATGAATTACATGACATTTTAGTATTTTTTGTTAATACGCCAACCTCTTGATGGTTAGTTAACACGGGATAAATCCACGTGAATGGTATTTTATAAAATGATACATTTTTTAATATTCTTTGGGTATTTTAGATCCACACTGTAGCCTACAAATGTAGCTTATATTGAAATTACGTGGAACTGGAATAAAGGGAGAATGTATTTTTAAACGTTGTGTTTAATGAAAAAGAAATTTACACTGAAAAAGTACTTATATTTACAGTCGACGGATAAATAGTTTTTACACACATACGTATATACTATCACGGCATTTCCTTGTTGGGGTAGGTAGAAAGGATATACATATATCCAGATGTACATATCTTGACAAACATATTTCGCTTCTTCTACACCCATACACCTCTTACAAGTAGTACGATTTTTCTAACTTTTAACGTTTTTTTTTTTCGTTACAAGTATCATTCACTTGATCCAACCAAACTTTTATTAATATTCTTTTAATATTGTTCAATACTATCATTTGATACCTTTATAATTATATTTATGTTCATTTGGTTACTATTTAATTCTTACAACTTTAAAATAATGTTTTCTTACTTGATATGTTCAACTATAGGTCATTAAAGGTAGGAAAAAAAACTCTTCGATTGGACATCGCTTTTTGGAATACTGTTGGTTAATTCATTTTACTCATTCATCGTGAATAGTCCTGATTTGTATGAATCAGATCTGAGGCAACGCACCCATACATTGTTCTAACAATCCATATGTAGAACCAACTTTATGAAATCCCGATAGAAAGAGCCGTCTCTGAAATTAATGAAAAACGACAAAAAATATGACCGAAAAATTAAGAAGAAATATAGCATATTTTAAAAAAAAGAGCTAAAAGTGAGTATAAGCAAGAAGAAAAGATAGCTACAACTCCTACTACTTTCCTTATTTTATGTTGTTTTCATTCAAAATATAATTTACATGATCCAACCATACTTTTTCTACTCTTCCTTTTGCATTGTTAAATATTGTCATTTGATACCTAAATAAGTATTTGTTTAGGCTGTTTTTGTACGTTTGGGCACTATTTCATATTTTCAGTGTATTTTTTTCAGCAGTAATAGAATTAAAAATGGACAAAAAACGTAAAAACTCTCATTGACAACACGAAAATTTATATACAAAATTGTACGCTATCGTATACACAAACACAGCTTTCAGATTTCATCGAAAGTTTCAACGTCAAAAGCTAATAGAAAATCGGAAACAAATTAGTATTCCGATGTTTATTTGAAACTTGATTATTTATATATGTAAAGGGTCTTTCAAATTAAGCGGTTTTTTTAATTCTTGGATAAAACACAGATGGCGTCTTGAATTTGCCTGGGTCTTGTGACATTTGAGAAGAGTTTGAGAAGTACGATATTTATAAAAGTGTAGTCGTATACAGTACAACAACGCGTTCTAATTGATAATTATTTTTTGTATTTTAATCTCCGGAAACGGTGATGTTAATTGGCCACCAAGATCATGTGATCTGACACCGTTGGACTATTTTCTCTGGGGTTAAGTGAAAAGCTAAGTCTATAAGAATGACCCCCTACCAATTTCTGAGCTGAAGGACGAAATTATTCGCGTTATTGATGAGTAAGAACCGCAATTATGCCAAAATGTCATGGAAAATTTTGACAAAAGAGTGGACATCTGTGGAGCTGCAAGCGGGGGACATTTGGCGGATATTGTTTTTTGTCTTTATGATAAATGTTATACATTATACTTTAATGACTAATAAAAAAAATTAGAAATCAAAGCAAATTGTGTTTTATTAAAATAAAACAGAATTAAAAAAACGGCTTAATTTGAAAGACCCTTAGTATAAATATTTTTTTCTCTATCCACATTGTAAAGGATATCTCCTGTTACGCAAAGAGAGTTGATTTTTCAAAGTTATAATTTTATCAGAAAACCAATTCTGTCACGTTTCTTTTTATATTTTTTTGTAAAAGGAACAAAAAAATCTGAAATGATCTTTTTATTAACAGTGACGTATTATATTGAAATTTGTTTTACAGTTAAGACTTGTTGTTCGAGTTTTTTTTCAAGTTCAAAGCTACGCACTTCCTTTCTGAAGCACTTGAATAAATATTTTTATGGATCGCAAGTCGCAAGACATAAAAGCACAATCTTTTTATTCCGTGATTTTCTTCCTTAGATACAGGCCGCTGTATGAGGTTTAGAATTTCTCCACTAACAAAAAATCCGAAACATGTTTATTTAACAGAATGCTCTATTGATACACGTTCCTGTGGTAAAAATAAGATTTATTTTTCCTATAGTAAACTTGACTGGAATATACGAGTATCAACAATAATTTTTTCCTCAATTTCATGATATCTCTGTGCTGTTCTATTCCACGAAAAACATCTCAATCCACATTTTCATAGAATAATATATACAAAAACTGATATTTTTTTCCTTTTATTGAATGATATTCTTCAATATATCCAAATTGGTGATCCGGACATATTAACGAGACAATATTGTTTTTATCAAAGTTTTCAGCTTAAATACTATAATACTCCGTATTACAATTACATCGATTTTTATAAAAGCATTTTTGACTTTGATGTGGGAACAGATTGTCCTCGAGTGGGTGGTTAAAAATATTATTAACTAAAATGTATAGAAATTATCGTCAAGTATTTTTATTTTTGAATTTATTAATTTAAAAATAAAACGTGAAAGGACCCTGTTATATTGGGAAGATTTATAGTTTAATCCCTACACGGAATATTAACGCACTTTTTAATTAATTAACGGTTTGCTAATAGTTAAAGTTTGCATTACCTTACCAATAATGTTAACGATATTGGAATTCCACAAATAATTTAGTTCATTACAAACTTACCAATATTTTCAATATGAAGTATTTACATAAATGTTTCATCGACATTTTTTGAATTACGTACTTTATATTATATATTTTTCCCAACTTTTCTGTACGAGTTAATTATTATCTAAAAAATTTAATAATATACTCGGATTATAAATACTTCGGGATTGTGGAATTTGAAACGCTTTTCCTGTTTGTATTTGTGTATTTATATTAAAATAGTGTTTTTATTTGATTATTATTTCTTTATAAATAAACAGTAAAATGTACCTTATAACAAAACGGTACAATGTACATTATAACAAAACTGTGCAATGTGCCTTATAACAAAATGGTACGATGTACATTATCCTCAGTGAGATACAGGCAAACACCTAGTTTACTGGAGATACGACAAATGAAAGGTGACAAACCCCGATCCATTAAAATAATGTAAGTCCAAATTAAATTACCTGTTTTTTTTTCGCAAATTATGTATATTTCTTGTCATGTGTAATAATAAATAAATAATAAATAAACATTATAACAAAACGGTGCAATGTACTGTCAGGACTGTATTTGATAAATTACATAGTTCACATCCCCAATACTAAATTCGCAACATTTCATGCTCCTGAAACATGTTTCTCGAAACAAAATAATTTAGTATATTTCTAATACTGTCGCTAAGATTAAGTCAATAGAAAAAAAAGGTTATCTTAAGTGCTCACCGCTTTGGAGTACAAGATTATATCCTGGATTGTAAAGAATCCCATGGTTATTGTTTGTTTAGGAAAAGGGGCCTATAATAAATTAAATTTTGTTTTGGTGATACAAATGAAATAGTGCACCGCCAACTTAGGTGGTCGGCTCGGGTTGTAAAACTACATTCGGATTGTAAAGAATTCCATGGTCATTGTTTGTTTAGGAAAAGGGTTTAAAATAAATTCAATTCTGTTTTGTAAAGATGGAAATTGTAAGGCCATCGGTAAACGACTGAGAAGACAAAAGCAGGGTCATAAAAATCCAGTGCTCAAGGAAGCAATAAATTCTGTCTAGACGATATACCCTTTTGATGAATTGTAAGAGACACCGATCTCAATTGTATTTTAAAAGTAAAGTATCATATCTATGACGTTACTATCGAAACTATTATTTTAAGTGAGAATGAGTACGTGTAGCCTCTCTTTCTCGCAAGTGCCTATAAAAGGCCCGAACTTCCACGAGGAGCTTCCTTCTGCTCTTCGAGCCAAAATAAAACGAGATTATCACTCAAATACTTAATATAAGTATACACATATAAATAACACAACCACACACATGACACAACAGTGGAAAAGGTATTCCCTCAAATCACTGACAAAAGATCGATGACGCAGTTAAATGCGCACGTTTTAAAAATTTAGTAAAAGAAAAAGAACTCGTTTCTCTCTCTCTCTCGAGGAGCTTCCTTGTGCCTTCAGATAAGATACGGTTAGGACGTCTGTCCAGAAATAGTGTTTCTACCGAGGACAGCCTGACTAGTTTTTCTTCGTGTATCGCAGAAGCCCAGGACGCCATCTTTAATTACGGGTGAATATTATTCCTTTTAATTTCAATGCTGGATTTCGTCGCCACGCTAAAAACCCACCGAGTAAAGTAATTTCAAATTGTTATTGAAATCTCCCTTGCTAAATACAACACATTTTTTTCTTGCCAATTTTAAACTTTTTTTCTTGACATTCGTCAAGTTTTTTTTATATATTTTTTTTCTTTTTTTTCTTTTTTTTTTACAATATAATAAACTGTTTCATTCCAAATTATACTTAATTAATTGTGTCGCCTGTCCCTGCGAGAGTTGAGAGAGAGTTATTCAGAGTCAAAGGAACCCAACAAACCCCAGAGATCTAAAGAGTTCTTGCCTCTTTAAGAAACCGGCGAGCTGAACGGGAGTGTCATACCTCATATGATGGTAATGTTTTATAATTAATTTAAATATTGAAATGTGTACAACCTAATATTGTTTTAAAATAGGAAAGAGGTGTGACAGTACCTTATAGCAAAACGGTACAATGTACATTATAACAAAACGGTGCAATGTACCTTGTAGCAAAACGGTACAATGTACTTTATAACAAAACTGTGCAATGTAACTTATAACAAAACGGTACAATGTACCTTATAACAAAATGGTGCAATGTACTTCATAACAAAACGGTAAAATGTACCTTATAACAAAAAAATCGGATAATTTTACTTTAAACATTATTTAAAAATTGGTAAATGTATTTACGTTTAAATATTTTTTTAACCTTTTATTTATTTAACGTGTGTATTTTTATACTAATGTGAGTAAAGACTTTTATCCTTTCCTTTAAACAATACACACCCTACCTATTCTGAGCAGTAACGTTTATATTGATTTATTAATGTGAGTATAGAGTTTTATCCTTTCCTTTAAACAATACACACCCTAAACTATTCTGAGCAGTAAAGTTTATATTGTTTTTATTTATGTGAGTATAGAGTTTTATCCTTCCCTTTAAACAATCCACACCCTGACCTATTCTGAGCAGTAAAGTTTATATTGTTTTTATTAATGTGAGTATAGAGCTTTATCCTTCCCTTTAAACAATACACACCCTGACCTTTTCTGAGTAACGTTTATATTGTTTTTATTAATGTGAGTATAGAGTTTTATCCTTCCCTTTAAACAATACACACCCTGACCTATTCTGAGCAGTAACGTTTATATTGTTTTTTTACTGCAAATAACATAAACCACATTTGTTTTTTTTAATATTTACATATTTAACTGAAACATCTTGTATTTCTGTATTCACTAGAACTTGGAATTATTATACTTGTATTTTGTACAAAAAATATTGTGTTTGTCCATTGTTAATAAATTATTTATTAATAAAACAATTTATCTGACTTATTTGTAACACATTTTTCTCTTGTTCTCTCAACATAAGATAGCGCTATCAGCCATGATTTTACCCAAGTGTATTTTTACTAGGAATAATAAACTATATGTTAGGTCATTAGAAAGTGGAAAACTTGCTCGATAGGGGTTTATATTCTTTTGTTTAAGTCCAATATATAATAAACACATCAGGCCTGAACATTCTTGGTTTGTATGTTTTACATAATTATTTGAGCTAACACTCCCATAATCCGTTTTCTATCACGAATGTGTTCTGTCTGTAGAGACCGCAACCATTGGTTGCCTACATATACTATTGTATATGTCGAACCAACTTGCAATTAAAAATACCTGCAGGTAGAGCAATCACACTATTTCACCGTGTGTTATTTTAAAGATATTTTTCACGTTTCACTCGTTTAGAAAAAAATAATTCAGTAAAATCCTGTAAATACGTTCGTTCTTAATTTTATTTATGGCACTAATTTGCTTTAATTTTATTCATAAACGTTTTTATTACAATTTATATCAAATGCCTCATAACTATGGTGTTTTTTTCTTTTTACTTGTTGATTTTTTTGTTCATTGTGTGTATTAAAGAAACCTGTTATGTACAGAAGACTAAAACATAATATAAATAAATAAAATTTAAATAGAGCGTTTGGAATTGCGAGAGGTAGATACGACACGTTTTAACAGTGTTTTATAAGATATTCGTAGATGTTTTTATGTGTCGCTCAACTCTTTCAGAAAAAAGACTCTTAATGAACAATTTACAGGATAAAGTCGCATCCCATAATATTTTCCATTTTTCATGTTACTTATAAACAAACGTGGATTAAAATTCAAACACATTTTATCAAATGTCTTGTTTATTTTTTTGGTTTTTCGTTCTTTTTTACTGTTTTGTTTATTGCGCTTAATAAAAAAATATCTATTATGCAAAATATGACAAAATCAAATAAATGGAGTTCAAATTGTGAATGCTGAGACTTCAATTAAAATATTTTATTAGAAGAAACTGATCTGTCGATTAGTCCGCCAGAACTACGCACTGCTTAAGTGGAAAGAATACAAGACTTAAAAACAAATATTTAATAATCAAAATAAATCGAATTGTTAGCGCTTCATAAAGTCAAACTGTTTCTAAGACGAGGAGATTGTTTTTAGTATAGTAACAAAATTATTCGAATCTCCAACAAAATTGAGGAAAAATAAAATATTATTTTCTTTTTTACTAAAAACTGAATGATTTACAATAGCGTAAATACTATGAAACAAACAATAAAACAAAAGGTCTTAAAGTAATTTATGCATTTACAAGACCACAATGAAAAGATAAAAGTCTAATTTATAGTTCAGCTTAAACAATAAAACAGCAGAGATGTTTGTAAAAACATTATCCGATACGTTTAACGTCGCGCAAACTATTAGGTGTTAACATAAGTTGTGTCCGTTTTTTTTTTTCAAATTTAAAAATGAGCACCAAAAGTAAAAACAAAATGATAAAAATTATACGTCATTCGAAAGAAAATTTTCTGTTCTACAAGATATTGTGTTTGCTTTTCAATCGTCGAACGTCGATTTTTGTTGTTTTCACTCAAAACATGTGGAACCCAAGCGCCGAACTTCTGAACTTTCCCCATTGATCTAAGATGGCGGTATACAGTCATATGACCACAATTCATCAGCCAATTCTACGGTGGTTTGAAGGGAATCTTCATGAATAGTATGGTTTGAACGGTCTTCACTGAAGTCCACTGGTCGTCCGGAACGCTCCATGTCTTTCAGGTTGAAATTACCGTCTTTGAAACGCCAAAACCATCGACGAGCTGTCCTTTCATTCATAGCATTATTATCGTACACTTGACAAATATCAGGAGCAGCTTCGTCAGCTTTACTCCCTCGATTGAACGCGAACAGAAAGAGGTGTCGAAAATGCTCACTTTTGTCTAATTGAGATTCCATTTTGAAGGCTTGTAATCAAATAAAATAATACATGTAACATAAAAACAAACACAATATCTTATAGAGCAGAAAATTTACTTTCGAATGACGTAAAATTTTTACCGTTTTATTTTACTTTTGGTGCTCATTTTTAAATTTGAAATAAACGGACACAACTTATGTTAACACCCAATACGTTAACTGGTTTCCTACGAAAAAATGTTAAAACTATTTTGTACATTAATTTGCTGTATATTGTATTAATTAAAAATAAAATTTAGATGGTAAGGCAAGTTAGATAAATTATTTAAATATTTGCCATTTCATTTTTATTCTTATGTTATGTATCCCTACCAATGTTAATATGCTTATCTTATCATATACTCTTATCCACTTCCAATAAATATTATAAGTTATCATGCAAACCAATGTTAAGCTTATCTATGTTAACCATATCTCTGTACTATGTAATCTAGAACCTATAAATATTAGTGTTATCACATGTATGTCAAACTTAACTCAATGTATTATGTTTAAATTTATTATCTTGATAAATCGCCTGATATCGATTTGACCTTAAGGGCAAAGATAACATACCCAACAAATTCCTTCTTAATCTATCTAAGGATTGTGCGTATGGTTATCTTTGCTTTAAATAGGACGTCATATCAGAGGCAGCAATCATTATTCTTAAAGCCACTACGATGTTAACATCATCGTTATTATTACTTCTATAATACTGTTATACTTCAATGTAATTCAACGATTATACAAATAAAATTACACAGTTGAAATTCTAAAAGTGTTTTCGTTGCAAAAGGCCATAACACTTATACTCAACTTATATGTTTTATTTCACAATAATGCACAAAAATTCCACCAGATTGTTTTACAACGGAGTGTTCAATAAATAAGGTCTACCATAAATTTTTAGTTCTTATGCTAAGAAACCGGTTTTATTCATATTTTATCAAAAGTTTTAGCTTTTACTTTGTCGAACTTCTTATTAACTTTTCTCCTCCTATGCTAAAAAAAATCCGTGTGTTCCGGTGCTGTGTATTCAATGCACTTTTAAAAATGAGCTATTAAAAATCGTAAAAATAAGAATATTCATAGCCGATCTCATAAATTAATTAAATTTGAAGTCAAAAGTGAAAAAATTGAAATTTTATTGCTGAAAACATGAAAAAACATCGGCCAACGTTCACAAAACGGGCAAAGAGACCACCTCAAATGGATGCCCGAGAGCTACTAAAGCGAAAGAAGTGAGCCAAGTGAGATATTATTTCTTGCGTTCTCATATACCAGAGTAGAGTGAAAATGAGACGTGAATAACGTCGCTTCCTCACACATAGCGGTCTTTTAGAATGAATATACCTACGTAACGGACTGGCACACGTTTGATTGTATTGGTGAATTTATTCCCGATTTTCACAAAATATCTCTGATGTGGCCGGTAAGTGATAATTATTATTAGTATTATTGTTTTCAATCAATGCATAAATGTACTACCGAGGAATACCTAAAATCTGAACCTAGTATTTATTATATTTATAGATATATTCAAGTTTTTAGAAGCAATGTGTACTAGTTGCACATCACAGGGAAGGAAAGGTTAAACAGATTCCATTTGATAATTTAAAAAATCCCACTGATTTGAAAAGCACTCCAAGTATGGTTAGTGTTGGTTACATTGCTTTTAACATTATCATGAGGAGCTATGTAAGAGGATGTCAACGTTTTAAGAACCAATGTGTACTAGTTACACACCACAGGGAAGGAAGGGTTAACATATTAAACAATAAATCGTTCAGTTTTTACATTTATTCTTGCAACATGTCTTTCTACCTCCCACCCTACGGAGAACAGATCAGAGAACCTCGGGACGGGAGATAGCAACACATGTATTGAGGATGAATAGAACCAGTAGAATAGCAAAGTAATTTATTGTTTAGTATTAATTTTATTTCTAGTGTTTTAAAACTAACTTTCTTTTCATACATACTTGTATACAATGAGGAGCAAGGCCGCGCGGTAACGCACTGGACTTCAGTGCGGAAAGTCGTCGGTTCGAACCCCGCGCTGTACTGCTACTCCGCTCGAACGACACAGGCACTTTTTTCGCCTAGTGTTTAAGGGTATAACGATACATATGACTACTTCTGTTATATATATTCTTTAAAAAAAATGTAACTGAAAACCACGGATTACATTTTTTTTATTTTTACGTTTTTTTTTTGCATTTGTGAGTTATATGCTCTGGTTGAGATATTTTTTTTACTTTCGGAACATTTAAAAATACCACAATGCCTCCCTTGCCACCCTTATAATTCTGTACACGTCAACGCCCCCTCCAAATTAAAATTGTTCCCCAGTGGAGTGATATTGTCCCCGTTGGATATACCCGCTCTAAATAGTTCTATTCAAGAATAGGATACCACAAATATTCTCATCTGTCGATGACAGGCGTAATTCTCGGGCATAGTGAACATAAGCTGACCTAGTTGAAGTTGTCCAATATAAATGATGACCTCCATGGCATAGTTGGTAAGACGCTTGAATTTCACCCGGGAGTTTCGGGTTCATTTCCCGATCGTATTGGAAAAAAAAGAGTGCCAGTCTAGTAAAAAGGGTTCGTTTGGTAACAATACTCACATGTGTTAGACGAGCGTGAGTGTTGTGGCCTCTTAATGTATAGTTTAATATTACAAACACATTACTAAAAGAGAATTCTGTGACAGCTTAATTGCAAAGATTATGGATTTATCCCACATTTTTATAGTGGGTATGCTTAGACATTACTCTTTCATTGTAAGACAAGTGCTTTGAATCTGTTTATTCATTACGGAAATTGCTCTAGTTCGGAAATTCTAGGATGAGTCCTGTGACAGCTCACAAAATTGCCCCAAAATTGCTATTTATTAGAATTGAGGCTTATATTAAAGTTGATAAAATAATTAAAACTACTGAACATCGTTACAAGGTTGTATTGGGGCAAATTTGTGAGCTGTCACAGGACTCATCCTGGAATTTCCGAACTATAACTGGAAAAATATCAAACCCTTAGTTGATTGGACGACAATTAATTACTTAGTCGTGAATTTAAGTTGTTTTCGGTGTTTTTTTATGAAATGAGCTGTAAAGAGCATCACAACTTGTACACCAAATGACCTTGTTGAATGAATTTTCTAATATTGATATCTTCCACATATCCGTGGATAAATTAAGAATTGAACCTCTTTAATAAACTCTGTAGTTATAACCGAGTCACTTCACAGGGATACACGACTAAAATTGTTCGTGTTGCCATTATGGAATATTTAGACTTTATTACTTAATTTTTTTTTCAAAATGAGAAGTAAAATAAATTACGGAGTTTCGTAGCTCCTCAAGGGGTTGTAAACTTGAAGTCTCAATAAACGGGGCTGTCAACAATATTATCAACACGCCCTTAAATTAACATATATCGTAAATTCTGATTTCAAGGAGTGCGACACATATCAATTAAACATAAACATGTTTGCAAACATTTTTTTTTACTGAATGATAAGTTTAGTTCAGCTCAATAAACTTTTAGGTTTTAACATAAGTTGTGTCCATTTTTTTTTCTAATTTAAAAATGAGCCCCAAAAGTAAAACAAAATGATAAAGGTTATACGTCATTCTAAAGAAAATTTTCTGCTCTACAAGATATTGTGTCGAACGTTGATTTTTGTTGTTTTCATTCAAAATATGTGGAACCCAAGCGCCGAACTTTAAGACTTTACCCATTGATTTAAGATGGCGGTATACAGTCATGTGACTACAATTCATCTGCTCTGTTAATTCAACGATGGTTTGAAGGGGATTTTCATGAATAATATGGTTTGAGCGGTCCTCACCGAAGTACACTGGTCAGGTCGAAATTATGGCTTTCAGGTCGAAATTACCATCTTTGAAACGCAAAAACTATCAACGAGCTGTCCTTTCATTCATAGCATATTCACCGTACACTTCGCAAATATCGCGAGCAGCTTTGGCAGTTTTATTCCCTTTATTAAATGCGAACAGAAGAAGGTGTCGAAAATGCTCACTTTGGTCTACTTGACATTCCATTTTGAAGGTTTGTAATCAAATAAAATAATATATGTAACGTAAAAGCAAACACAATATCTTGTAGAGCACAAAATTTTATTTCGAATGACGTATAACCTTAACCATTTTGTTTTACTTTTGGTGCTCATTTTTAAATTTGGAAAAAAACGGACACAACTTATGTTAACACCCAATATTATATTCTTAGTAATTTGTTTTATCAAACACTGTTTATTCCACTTCATAAAACGGTATAACTCTACCAGTTTCAAGGCTTTTATCTCACTATCAGGGGAACACCAGCGTGGATGGAAGATCGGACTCAACAAAGGAAGACGAACTACAAAGACACCTTTTGTAGGTCTTTAGATATGTGATAATAACACATTCAGCTTTAAGGGTAGTAAAGCGTTTTGATTTAGTGTTTACATATTATCACACTTTAATTAAAACTTCTCCAAAATTGGTGATTTCAAGTGCTTCTTAAAGCTGCACACGCCACCATATCATACATTTGAAAGCAGACAAAGATCGATCAAATTGAAATATTATTTGAGAAAAGGAACGTTAATCAAACAGAAATTTCAGCAAATCATTGAAAATAACATAAAAATAATAAAATTCTTGTATTTAAAAAATAAACTTGTTAAAAAGAGGAGAAAAACAGTGTTATTGATTAAAACTCATAAAAATAAGCTAGAAATAATTTGGAATATTGTGAACAGCTTTGGGAATATAGATCGTCCAGCCAGAAGAGTCATTTTGCAGTAGTGTTAGTAACAGGGCGTTAGTAAAAAACTTGTTACTTTATTTTTTTTATGAATTGGAAAAGCAAAAAATATAAAAATAAAATTTTATATTCAAACGTTGAAACACAAACACGCGTTTTGTAAATTAAAAATGCTGTCAGCTAAAATTGTAAGAAACATAAAAATAAAATGAAAGTAAGTTTATTTCACATATTAATTGTTTAGGCACGGCAGATTCTAGGAAACATTAAATAACAATAATGGAATTTTTCAAGATTAAAAATAAATATAACATAAGTAAAAGTATTATAAAGTAAAAATGTTCGTGAGCTTTAATTAGATTGCACATAAAAATACAGTTATTATTGTATGTAAGATTATTTAATATATTAATGTACGAGTATCATAATTACGAGTACAATGCCAAATAATAAAGTTTTATAAAAATAGTGGATGGAGTGATACTAAATTCTTGGAAACTTTAAGTAATAACAAAGTACATTTTAAACTTTCGAAAAATTTTGCATCATACATTACATTAGATAAAAATCGCACTCTTAATTTCGACATAGTAGTGCTTTTCTAATCACCGAGTATTTTAACAACAATACAAACGTGCGCTCTGCGCGAACCAATCGTCTGGCATTCTTAAACCAGTACCACAACATAAGTTGCGTAATACAGAGAGTGTTACTCACACTATTGCAAAATGACTCTTCTGGCTGAATCTATACCCGAATAATAAAAAATCATATGATTCATAATTTGTTTTAAAAAACCAAACAGGGAACAACAAATGGCATCTGGCAGCTACAATAGTGCTCGAATGAAAAAGAAAACCATTTTTAAAAAATATACGATTCTGTATCATCAATTTCCTTCGAAATTCGTTATGGGTTCCTTAACATGTAGAAGGCGTTCCAGTTTAATGTTCCTTTTTAGTAAAAAAAATAGATTGGTTTTTTCATGCGGACATGCATTTATTTTCCTCGTGAAAAATAAACTCAACCCTGGAACGTTACACCTCCGCCGCTTGCGTCCAAATAAAAGGATGAAAAAGACGAAAAACAATTTATTCCGGTGGCAGCGATAATTATTATTCCCTGTCGCCGTTATTGGGACGGAAACTGCAGGTCCTCGTACTGGGCGGTAGGTAGTAGGAGGTAGGCGGTAGGTGGTATCCTGTAGGTGGTAGGTGGTAGATAGTTTATGCTTGATCATGTTAGTTTTGTTGCAGCGGTCGGATCGCTGCGCGTGTCGTCCGATCTGAATAAATGCGAACCTTGGATTTGGGAAAGTTAAACGCGACCGGCTGTTCGTAAAAGTTTATTCACAAATAAGAATCTTCACTTATCAATGGTTTCAGCTTTAAGTTTGTAGAATTGAGTATTTAAATATTCAACAATAAGTAACTTTCTTATTCCACAAATTAGATTTATCCGCACTGAATGTGTTTCTATATCCTACTCCGAGCCTCTCTTCAGGCAAAATTATTTTATTTTAAGCCAATAGACCACATACACACATTTCAGATTCTTCCTCCAATCCCGAGGCTTTCTCCAGGTGGAATCATTTTAAACGTTCTTCCTTTGGGCCAATAGACTACACACCCTTCCGATGTCGGTGGTCACAAGTATAACAACATGACACAAGTTTGAAAATTTTCACATTTGTTTGCTTGATGTATGGTGATTTATACATGCTCTGACGACCCAATAGTGAAAATGCGTCAAGAGTTTGACGCAGAAATATTTGGTTCAACGCTGTCAGCTGATACGAGACTGGTGACTTAACGGACTGAAAAATGGAAATGTTTCCCATGATCCATTTACATAATTCATAGTATTTTCATTAACCTGTTAACATGATGCTAAATTGAACGATGGTCTTATTTAGAAATGATTTGTTTTGATTAATTTCAAGAAAGTGTTATTTCACGTATAGAAATACATATCATAAAGTCAAATAAATTACTTTCTCAAATCGTAAGATCGTTAATGATTTCTTTATAGTTATCATCACTTGGTAAGTTTTGACGGTTTTCTTACCAAATATATGCAGAAGCGGAGAGTTTCTAATTTAATGGTCACAGTCACCACCTTCTAATTCTCCCACATCATTTTTTTTATACTTTTAATCTGTCAACAACACTAAGTTTAAACCCCGAGTTACAGTGCCCATGAGAAGAGCTGTCTAAACGCTCACAATATAAATTTACCTCTATTATGAAACATAATTTATCTAGGGGTTTTTCGTTTCAAATCACCCAAACGACGTGGTTTTTGGATTTGGTTGGGTTTGGATTGGGTTAGGTCCTTTTCGCTTATTTTTATCCGAATTCCTTAAAGCATATTTATAAAGACTTTTCGACTAAGTGATTATCAGGATGTTTTTCAATGCGACTAAAAACTCTCACATTTATTTGTAGCGGAGAACTTGTCACGTAGAACCGTATTCAACATTTTCAGCTTTGTACCCTGTGCACAGTCAAGTGTATATATCGGGCCTGCACTAGGGCGCAGAGTTGGCCCGTAAATAAGGTGGTTTGACAGTGTAACCGCATAACGTCGGCCGCTTCATAAATGTAGCGGACACAATAATAATACACGACAGTTTTTTTAATACTTTTCCTACACTTTATGGCGCGTGAAACAATGAATAAATAAGTAAATGTGGAGCGCGAGTAACTGCAAGCTCCAATCTGTGCGACCTCGTTTCGTTTCGCAATTATGAAAATACAGTTTCAGCGAAAATTAAGACATAATTTTACATTATTAGATGTCAACCCTTTTTTCGTAAAATACTGAAGAGAATATATTAATTTATATTGTTATTTGTTTCATCAAACACTGTTTATTCCACTTTTTGTAACGGTATAACCCTACCGGTTTCAAGGTGCACACCTCATCATCAGAGGGCACAAACAAGACTAAGTTATGTTCGAACTGCCACCGTGATATACGCTTCTAACGGTAAACATTTGAGTTGGGGACTGGGGGCTGGGGGAGGCATGGGTCGACCTCGGCGAGCAGCGGAGAGATTCTCGGTGTATACGTGTTTGCCAGATGTTCTAGAGCCTCTAATATGTCCAATTTATTTCCGTTACTACTGATATATAAGAATTTGGTGAAAACCATGCATTTTCTATCGATGATGCCAAATTCTTACATATTAGTAGTAACGGAAATAAATTGGACAGATTAGAGGCTCTAGAAATTTCTAAGTCAGTGCATTGAGGTGAACATCTGGAAAACACATAACATAACATATATACTAAGAATCTCTCCACTGCTCGCCGAGGTCGTTCCATGCCTCCTCCACACCCCAGTCCCCATCACGAATGTTTACCGTTAGAAGCGTGTATCTCGGTGCCAGTTCGAACATAATTCAGTCTTGTTTGTGCTCCCCTGATAATGAGATGAAAGCCTTGAAACCGGTAGGGTTATACCATTACAAAAAGTGGAATAAACAGTGTTTGATAAAACAGATGACAATGTATTTAAACCTCCACAATGTTAATGCCTTAACTATAAAAATCATAATATATTAATTTATATTTTTATTTATGACTTCTTTTCAAACATGATAAAGAAATATGTTAGAATAACAAAAATAACAGTTTATAGATACCCACTTCAATCTTCATATGAAATATCTTCATCTTCCCTAATAAAAATGACCTCCGTGGCTTAGTTGGAAAACGTCTGTCTCCCAGCCCGGACGTTGTGGTTTCAAATAGCGCTGGAACCCAGATTTTTTTAAAGAAGACTCTAGTCTGGTTTTCACTTAAGACCACTTGAACATCTTTCTGCATCTTATACAGGCTTATGCCACATGGTATTTTAATAAACCCGCCAGGTTGTACTGTATACAACGAAAGTGTAAAATAATATAACACAATAATGTTTCATTTGTTTATGCTTAGATAACGATGCCCCGCTGAGCGACTAACTGAGTTTTCTCATTTTACACCATACATAGCACCACAATTCAAATACTTATATAGGTTTCGTGGTAACTTGGGCGAGTGCCCTAGTTTCTATGTCATAAAGAAATACAGAAAATACGTAACATCGTACAGTGCGCCTTTTTAATTTGAAGGTGAAATCTCCATTACAGATAATATTTTTCATTTTCTTGCCAATTCTTCATTATGACCTGGAAAATTGTCGAATTTAGACATGCAATATTTTTGCTTTAAACATTCAATATAAGATAAACAACTGATATAGCTCAGGGATTAGTATAGCTCCTCGGGTAAAAAAATCTTATCCAACTTTCAGAATAATCGTTTAATTTTACGATTCTTCAGGCGTTAAATTTTTTCATTAAAACGTAAAAAGAAAAAATACATTTATCGCATCCCTTTGTTTAAATTCTGTTTTTAGTCATCGTTTCTGCAAAAAATAAAACTGTTAACTTTTGTTTTAATTTATTTAAAATCTCGAATAGCTGATCTCCTTTTATTCACACGAGAGGAGATATTGTTTGAGGTGGTGTGGTGACAACCCTTTCACATTGCATTTCAAATATTTGTGCATTTTTATTCAAGTATTGGAAATTTGACGCGTGGGTTTCAAAGCTATAGTTGGAATTCAGTTTATTGAAAAAATGTTAATAAAGAATTAAAAGGATGTTCAAAAACACATAATGTTTATTATGGGTTAAAAATATTTTATTAAAACCTAGTCAGTTAAATTTTCTCTAAAACAAGATTTTGGGTTTTTATTTATTCAGATTAAAAATAAAATATAAACGAATTTTTAGCCACTCAACTGAAATCGGTTAATAACTAAGAGTTTATGTTTTTTTTCTATATAAATGAATGTGGCAATAAAACTGATGGATTCAAACATTGATTCTTCTTGGAACGAGTAGATACGACTTTTCGTTTCTTTATGTTTCGTTGTTCTCGTCATGAATAAATTCTATCGAAGAATAAATATACAAGACATGTGTGAGACCGATAGCCGATAGTCACCTAAGGAATAGAGACCAGAGCAGACACATCTAGAACAACATCTCTCCTGAGAACCTCGGAAATGAAAACACTGAGATGTATAACCGGAAACACACTAAGAGATAGAATCAGAAACACCGAAATAAGGAGACAGTGTAGTACGGAAGACATCGTCAGGTGGGGAAGATAACGAAGGCGATACTGGAACGAACATGTAAACAGAATGCAAGACGACAGACTACCACGTGTCGCCTTTCAAGGGAACCCTGCCGGAAGAAGATTACCGGGAAGACCTCCGAAGAGATGGCGTGACAGCTGGCAATCCACGTCACAAGAAGGGGAACAAACAGATCATGAACAGAAATAAGAATAAGCTTAATATTGAAAACTATTTAAAAAAAATTTCACTAATTTGACTATTTTTTTGCGAGAAACAAGCCCTTCTAAAACATGTTTTGTTTGCAAACTTATTTCATAAATTACAAAAAAAAAAAACAATAAGTTCCCCATAGCTTAGCAACAAGCGAAATTTCAGCCTGTTTTGAACTCTTGGGTAAACATATTTTACGCTTGGTTGACTTGACAAGCGGAACAAACATATCATGATATATAGGAAGAGGAGGAAGAAGAAGAATAAAAATAAAAATCGAACAAACAATTATTCATTCCATCGAAGTATTAAGATCTTAATAAATTTTTAAGTACAGAATTATCGAAATTTAAACAAACATGTGTATATACATTCTTACGAAGAATCGAAATCTAAAATACAAATATTCAATATTGTAAGTGTTAATTTCTTAATAAACATACACGTATCGTTTTATCAACATATCGAAATCTAAACAAACATACAAGTATCCGTTCCATTAGTTGATTGAACAATGGATATTGATTGAACATACACGTATTCATTATGTTGAAGTATTGAAATTTAAACAAACAAACATACAAGTATCCGTTCCATTAGTTGAACATACACGTATTCATTATGTTGAAGTATTGAAATTTAAACAAACAAACATACAATTATCGGTTCCATTGATTGAACATACACGTATTCATTATGTCGAAGTATTGAAATTTAAACAAACAAACATACAAGTATCCGTACCATTGATTGAACATACACGTATTAATTATGTTGAAGTTTTGAAATTTAAACAAACAAACAAACAAGTATCCGTTTTATCAAAGTACCAAAATCTAAATAAAAATTAGTGCATTTTATCAAATAATCAAAATCTAAACATACAAATGTTCATTTTATCAAAAAATCAAAGCCGAACCATGCTAGTTTACATTGCATAAAAATATTTTTTTTGCCTGTTAGCCTTTTCAGTTCACTAATCTAACATTTTTCAGGTTGTTCTTTACTATAATCAAAGTTAAGCTTTGGAATCCGCTGTCGACTTACATAAGATTTTCTTCATCGTTGCTGCAAAGATCGACTCAAAAAGCTTTATATTTCCATTCAGTGACGTAACTCGTTTCCTAGTTGTCCGGTATACTTTATTTGTATTTATTAAATAAATAAAAATTATATTTCTTACAAAGAATACAAATTAAGTTAAAGTCAATAAAATAATTGATTATTTTTGTACACAAAATAGAAGAATAGGAATTCGTTCCTTTTGGTATTTGAAAGGAAACCCTTCTTCCCAATATCCCTTAATGTCCCTTTACCGTAGATGAAATTGTTACATTTAAACCATCTTATGACTTTCGTCTCCTTTTTTTCCTCGAATTCACTTTTAAACCATGTTGTTTTCTTTGTATAAAGCTCGAGAAAGTAAATTTTTAAACAATTTTCTCCCATAACTGGAAGGAAAATTGTTCAACTATTTTCTGCTTGATAGAAAATAACACTTATTTAGTTAAAAACTTTTCAAATTATACATCGTTGAATGGAGTTTAAGTAAAATACTGTAAGAAGCCGAATAAATGCTGTATCAATGCATACATTGAGAATAATATTATACATGAAGTGACAATGTTTGACACAAATACGAAATGAATTGATTAGGCATAATACACTGAGTAAGATGAACAAGAACACTCTGAGATGATGTGGGCATGCGGAATGAGTGAAAGAAGATATACTTACGAATAAATATATACTGCAAATATGAGTGAAAGACGTGGTATAGATAGCCCAAGGAAAGTGTGGTTGGATCATGTGAAACATATAGAGAAAAAAAGGAATGTAGAAAGTTGTGAGAGTTGTATGAGAATGTGTATTGATGCTGAAGAACTTTTTTATACAGTACAACCTGGAGGACTTATTCTCATGTGGTAATGCTTGTAATCAAAAAGCTCTTAAGAGAAAACTAGACTGGAATCTTTCTTTTTTGATCTGGGTTCCAACAGGAATCGAACTCATTTAATCTAGGGCTAGAAGACAGGCATCTTACCACATAGACCATGAAGGTCAAGAAGACTCAATTTTCAGCGCCTTTCCAATCATGGATTAGCGCTACGTTCAAACAGAGATTGTTTATTGGCCTTTCCAGTTCACCGCTTCTCTTTCTTTACATCGTTCTTTACTGTCCATGCAGTAAGACTGGAATCAGTTACAAACCAATATAAGACTCGCTCAATCCTTAGCATGCTTTAAGAAGCGACTGAAAAAACTTTTAATTTCTAGTCAGTAAAATAACGTGTTTCATTCCTGATTTTTCTTTTCCTTTCCTCTCCACCATCCCTTCCTTTCCTTTCGATTGATGATATCTCACTTTATATGAAAAAGAATGTTCGGGTGGCTGTTCGTCTTTGTGAGGTTCGTGGGTATATGCTCACGTATACGTTGATGGATTTTGTGGGGATGGATAGTCATTTGAATGATTTATGCGACCACGTAACTTGCTTCATTTACTTTTGTCTGGTTGGTTGGAAGAGATTGCCACCTGGCAATATGCCCGCCAGATTGTATTTGCAAAAAAAGGGTAAAATAAATAAATAAGGCCATAAATCTCTTCGTATCCCGTAAGAGAATTGGCATTAAGGTATATATGAATGTTTATTTCAAAACTCCATTGCATACACACTCATAAATTCATTTCATTTTATGTTTAACTCAAAAGAAACTAGAAAAACATTCGTCTCTACAATATTTCACTCTCCTCTCCTCACCATACATCTTCGCAATAACCCTTTCAATCGCAGCGACCATTATCATAAATCGGGTTTCGCTTTAATCGAGCTGCCCCCCGACCCATTACAACGGATTGATTCCAATAATTTATATAATTTCATCAATATACAGAATCAGGTTCCTCTGATCGGAGTATGAACCATCTATTTTATAATTTAGAGACCCGACGCCTCTTTTGATGTGCGAAATAGGCTATTTACTTTGATATAGGGAATAAACTTCTATCTATCATTTGTATATATTATTACCTTTGCTGTCATTTTGAAATACTCGTCTCGTGATATGTTTAAAGCGAGGTTTCCCAACATTTGTTTAACTAACACCCCCTAAGATAATTCGACACCCTTCAAGTATTAGCTTTGATATTTTGATTTTATATAATAAAGATGATGTCAGAAAACGCGTTCAATTATAACGAAATTTGAATTAATTAATTTCGTTAAAGCAATAAATTGTGTAAGTTATAATACTATTAGAAACTAAAAACCATTTCGAACTATAAAATAAGTACAAAAATATTATGAAAATAATTAAATAGCTTTAATTTGTACTTGGCTCCTCTAATAACTTAGAGGAACAATGTAAAAATTACTGCACCTGATCATCCAAGGCAAAATAGAGGGTCGAAGAGGTGTTGGCAGCAGGCAAATCTCCTGGCTCCGCAATATACGTGATTGGACTGGCATAAGGGGCGTTGGAGATCTTTTTCGGGCTGCCGGGAACAAAGATGCTTACTCTCAGGTGATAGTCAACGTTGGGGGTACCTGACATGACACTGGGAAGAAGAAGAAAAAGGCTTCACCTAACGAAATACTGCCAACATTATTTAAATTTTTTACCAACTTGGCTAAAGATGATGCCCAAATATAACATGGATTCAAAAAGCTTTATATTTATAGTTGGAAGTAAACAAATGCGGTTGAAAATAAAAATATCTTGTTTGATTTTGTGCCTTTCATTATGTTACTAGTTGCAACCCTTGAAATATTCACGGAAGTACAACAAATTCTACATTTATGAAAATATATATTCATAAATATAGAATTTGTTTATATATATCATTTAAACATCGTCCCCTTTTACATCGGTTCAATAATTGTTAGCTAGGTATTTAAAATTCGTTCAGTATAGTTTCGATCTGTTCATTTATCACGGACCCACCGAGATTCAAATTTCAAATTACTTTCGCAGATAATCCAAGTATTCCTTTCTCGCTTTCTCGTATTCAAAATTCAATTCTCTTATTCTTTCTTTGGTGACAACCGTCGTACGGGCTTTGGCCTATTTATATTATGATACTCGTAACGTGTAACGAGCATTCATTTATCAATTTTTTAATTGACTTTTTTTGAGAATTATGATGTGTGTGCTTGCACATTTATGTGTTATTATAATTTTTTATTTTGATTATATATCTTTATTGACTTTTAATGTAATTTTTATACATATATTTTTATGTTGAATATTTTATCTTTTTCAATGAATGATGCACTCACTCATTCTTTGAATGTTGTTAAAAGATACAATTTAATTGTTTTATGTGTATCGTTAAACACGGCACATCTGGTGGGCTAATTGCTATGCAGCAATTTCTACCAACCAACCAGCTCATTTTACCGCAGATAAACAAAGCTAACAATTCTTATTATCAAACTCTCACGTCTTCTAAAACTCATTAAAGCCATACGTCGAGTGATTTTTGGTACGGTTATATTGCTACTACAAGCAATGCATATTGATTCCTTATTCATGAAGGAACAGCTTTCATCAACTCCCGTTACACGGGCCTTTGAGGTATGGCGCTCATTTATGTACGAGTAATCTGATACTTCAGAAGACAAGCTCCAAACTTCTCTCGAAACCTTCTCAGTAGCAGCGTTATAAAGTTCTGCAAATCTTGAAGAAAAAATCAGAAATTACCTATACCAAATAACATAGCTTGGATATTTTTTATTTTATTTATTTATTTATTTGTTTATTTATTTTCTCAAAACAGGCTTAGCCCAATTACCTTGAGAAAAACAATAAGTGTTAACATTAAAAATAAAAATAAAATGTATAGAATAAAAAAAAATTAAAAAAATGTATCATATATATGATTCACACAAACATACACATTCAAAGTCACTTAAGTACGTTGATGAGTGCTTTCTAACGCGCTCAATACTAGAAGAAAATTTACTTATGCTTTTGGTATTGTGATATTAAATAAGTCAATATCCGAAGCAGTCCCCTTCAGAACAGTTAAGGCCCTTCCAACAGCCATAGCGGCTGGGAGACCCGTTCTTGCGTATGTTATTGAGAACAGTTCTTGCCGGCGCAGTCTAGTGTAATTGTTAGGAACATTTAACGCTAATCTTTGAAGTAATGCTGGACAGCTCACAACTCCTCGAACGAGTTTGGCAACGTATACCGGGAAACGCAGATCTCTTTTTTACGCTCAAGGAGTTTTACCCAAGCATGCCCAGCAGAAACTGAGTAGGATAAATCCATGGATTCCATGGAACCAAACTCACTCATATAGAGATATCGTAAATATTTTTTTGTACTTTCTCCACCACGAGGGAGTTCTGCGCCCCCACCGGGCTCCAAATATTACACATACATACTCGTATATGCATACCATCACGGGCAGGCAGAGAGAAAAGAATTCCCAACGTTCCTATCTCGACACAAAATCTTTGCTTTATTGTTTCATCACTGCTTTCTGTTCTTCTTTCGATAAATACTCTTCCACTCTATTTTTTTCCTTTTCAAACCAACTTTTAACTTCACTGTCTTATCATGGATCCCCTTTTTACCAATATATTTTCCACACCCGTCCATTCTTCTAAAATGTTTAATCCATCACTTGTCATTTTCAATTTTTCCACACTCTTTCTGAATTCCTCTTTCTTCACGTCATTTTACAGTTTATGTCATCTGCTTCTCCCAGCTGGTACTTATTTATGTATGCACCAGATCGCCACCCGTTTTGCATATTGAGTTTTTATTTTCAATCATAGCTTTCAACACCAACCACCTGGAACATTTTATGAAGGTAAAAATAAGAAACCTAAATATTTTTACAGAAAAGTTCAAAACCGTTTTATTTCTTAAATGCAAACCAATCATTTTAACAAAAATTGGAAAAAAATGTTTTTTTTTGTTCAAATACTTTCATAAATTTGTTATTTTTTTCGTTAAAAACTAGTCGTTTATAGCATATTCTTAAGAAAATCAATACACACGGTGTACATTTTATTAGTTTGTCTATGGTGTAAAAGGGAATAAAGTAATTAAAGACTTTATAAATGTAATTTATGGTCTTATAAGAAATATAGTAAGGAGCGAAAACACAAATGTTATCAATGGTTAAAAGGGGAAAAGAGAAGGAATAACAATATAATTGTTATATATGGTCCTGTGGGATAAATAATAAGCAGATATTATACAAATGTTATTGTTGATCGTATGGGGAATAAAATAGGGAATGGCTTTACTTATGGTATTGTTGGTCTTATGGAGAATAGTGTGACTTTATTAGGAAGACTATTAAATTGTTATTGTTGGTATTATGGGAAATAGAGTAAGGAATGGCTATACAAATATTATATGCAATCTTACGGAGAAAAGAGTAGGGAGTGAATACGAAAGATATATTTGTACTTATGTGGACATACATAAACAATGGGTTAAGATATATTTGTACTTATGTGAGCATACATTAACAATGGGTAAATATATATTCGTACTTATGTGAGCATACACTAACAATGGGTAAAGATATCTTTGTACTTATGTGGGCATACAATAACACTGGGTAAAGATATCTTTGTACTTATGTGGGCATACATTAATAATGGATCAAGATATATTTGTACTTATGTGGGCATACATTACAATGGATGAAGATATTGTTGTACTTATGTGGGCATACATTAACAATAGATAAAGATATATTTGTACTTATGTGAGCATACACTAACAATGGATAAAGATATATTTGTACTTATGTGGGCATACATTATTAATGGGTAGATGTATCTTTGTCCTTATGTGGGCATACATTAACAATAGGTAAAGATATCGTTGTACTTATGTGAGCATACACTAACAATGGATAAAGGTATATTTGTACTTATGTGGGCATACATTAATAATGGGTAGATGTATAGTTGTACTTATGTGGGCATACATTAACAAATGGTAAAGGTATATTTGTACTTATGTGAGCATACACTAACAATGGATAAAGATATATTTGTACTTATGTGGGCATACATTAACAATGGGTTAAGATATCTTTGTACTTATGTGGGCATGCATTAACAATGGGTAAAGAGAATGAACTGAATTATTTACAATATTTTTATTTCATTTCCTGAACTTGAATGCTTTCTTATTCAATTAGTAAAATAAATTAATTTTCTTGTTTTGTTTAAGTAACTCCGAGGTCTCTTTGTAGAACTCCATAATAAATATACTCGTAAAATAAAAACACCATCACTTTGTTTAAAGTGGAATAATGCAAAGTTTTATATTGGTAGGGCAGTTGTAACTTAACATATTTATGCCTCAGTATATTCTGGTACATTTCTTTCTCCTTTACCACGTTCATACTCTTCATAATGCATACTCTCATACTATAAAGACTGAACTGTCCCTCCTTTCCCAACTTGATTCATTTAATCATTGTTACGTCTTTCTAAATTTTTCCAAACTTCTCGTTCATTCTATACTAATTTTAAATATTATCTTTGGAAATAATTAATTTTTTTACGTGGTTGAACCATCTCAATTTTCTTTACTTCACTTGAGTGCTGAGTATTATTTCAACACACACCATTTTCTTATTCTACCATCCATTATTTTTCCGCTATTATTTCTACCGTATTTATCTTATTTTCATTTCCAACGCACAATGGCTGAGACAAAGATTCCATTATGAACTGCAGCCAGTTTTACTTCTTTTGAAAAGCCGTAATTTCTTTCTAATATGCATTTCATAAATTTAAAGCTAGAAAATTTCATAAAATAAAACATTTAACGTTAAAATTCTTCAACAGTTGCTCTCTTTGAAAGCTTTAAGAAAAACAAATTAAAAAACGTAAAAACGATGGAATGATTAAAGTCAAGTTGAATTCAGCTCATTTCAAATCTCAATACGGTTATTTTGTATCGTTACAATATTTCCAATATCCCTGCGGAATACTATGCTTTGCAGTTAAAATGAGATTTTTTGCTTAGAAAACAACAGGGTGAAAATAATCTTGCGGCAGCTTCTAAAACAAGAATCTTACGGTAGCTTCTAAAACAAGAATCTTGCGGTAGCTTCTAAAACAAGAATATTGCGGCAGCTTCTAAAACAAGAATCTTGCGGTAGCTTCTAAAACAAGAATATTGCGGCAGCTTCTAAAACAAGAATCTTGCGGTAGCTTCTAAAAACAAACTTCAGAAAGCTAAAAAAAAATTATTGACCAGATACTTTTATTTTTCTTCTTTTTTTTATAAATTTCATTTAAGGTTTCCATAATAACTGTTCCACATATCATGATTTGGATAGTTAAGTTTGAAAACATGTGTTTATATTTGAATATACATAGTTATATTTGAAAATATACTGCTATATTTGAAAAGCCATAGTTATATTTCTATATATATGGTTACCTTTGAATTTAAGGTTTCCAAAATAACTATCTCATGCATTGGGTTCTAAAGTTTGAAAATATGTGTATATAATAGAAAAAACCATAGTTATATTTGAAAATATACGGTTATAAAACAACTATTTGAGATACAAAATTACTATTTTTATAGATTAGTAAGGAGTGGAAACAACTTGCCAAGTAATCTTTTGTTGTTTAACGGGCTATGCCTTTTGAATAGGGCTTCGGATATTGACATCTTCAATATTTCAAAAAAAATGTATATTGTAAGGATGCCGAGCTTCCTTAGTAAATGGTTGGTTGTTTAAGATTACCAATGATTTCTTATTTAATTATTTTATACTATGCAAAACTGTTTTTAAGTTTTTTTTTAAGTCGGGCTTTACTGGTGTATGTGAGGTACACAAATATTAAATCACTTAATTTACAGAGTTGGATAGAAGAAAAATTTGAAATGGTTTGGTGATATGGAAAGAATGAATTTTAAAAATATGTTTAAAATAATTTAAAATATCTAAAAAGAATAGAAATATATGAATATGCAGAAAGAAAGAAAAAATGGAACGAGATAGTTCAATTTTTTATTATTCAAATGTAATTTAATCATATTTTCTTTCAGAAATGACAAAATAAAACAGTGTATCTTATTTAAAAGTAAATAATATTATCTCAAAAAACAAATATGTCTTTCTTCTTCTTACGAAACAATTTTGTTTTTATTTATTGTTCTTAGAAAATAGACTTGTTTTTATTTATTGTTCTTAGAAAACAGACATGTCCTCTTACATTTAATTCTGTAGTTTTTTCCTTTATCTAAGTATTTTACCAGTTATACATTGAAAGACTATAATTATTTATGTTCAAAAAAGTGCTTTCGTTTGGGCAGTATGAGCCCTTATTTCAATATCACTACTTTTGTACCACATGTTTTACAGGTCTTTACTTTACTTTATGTTTTCCATACGTGTACTACTTTTAAGACATTCAGACATTTGCAGAGGCTTTTCGATTTAATGATTATGTCTAAGAACTTCCTTCCTCCTCATACCATTACATAAAACTGTTAAAAACCTAATAGTGCCAATAGATAACACTTTCTCATGGCGTGATCAAATAAATGAGGTAAGCCGAAGGATATTCTTCAGTCTTCCTTCCCTTAAAGTGTTGCAAAGATTCCTCCCTACTGAAAACAACATTTTACTCGTGTAATATCTGATCTTTCCGATTCTGGACTATGCGGACGTCTGTTAATTGGATGTTGCAGAGGAACAGCTGAACAAATTACAGCGTCTTTAAAATGTGTGTCTAAGATTTATTTTCAACCTACGAAAGTACGATCATGTAACTTCATATCAGAAGGCATAGAACTGGTTGAATGTTAGAAATATACGCCAAATTCACATAATGTATATATTGTATAATATCCTTAAATGTCCCACCCCCTCTTATCTCGTCGAAAATTTTCAGCTTTTTTATTAGCGTTACGCTCAAACACAGATTGTTTATTGGCCTTTCCAGTTCGCCGCTCCTCATTTTTTACGTCCTCTTTTACTGTCTATGCAGTGAGACTCTGGAATCAGTTACAAACCAATATATGACTCACTTCGTCCTTGGCACGCTTTTAGAAGCGACTGAAAAAACTCTTAATTTCTAGTCAGTAAAATAACGTATTTCATTCCTGATTTTTATTTTCCTTTCCTCTCCACCATCCCTTCCTTATCTTTTGATTGACGATATCTCACTTTATATGAAAAATAATGTTCGGGTGATTGTCCGTCTTTGTGGGGTTTGTGGGCATATGCTCACGTATGTATGTGTTGATGGATTTCATAGGGATGGATAGTCATTTGAATGATTTATGCGACCACGTAACTTGTTTAACCCTTCCCTTACGGTGATAAAAATAATACGCGTGCTCGGGTTTTGGGTAGTGAGTACGCAATAAAAAATTAGCGATTTTTAATCGGAAAAATAAGAACATTCATAGATAATCCCCTTAATTAATTATACTTGAAGTTAAAAATTATAATAATTGAGATTTATTTGCTGAAAACATTAAAAACCCACCTGAAAACATTAAAAAACGCTCACGGAACGGGTGTACGTCTAACTTATTTGCAAGCCTAGAAGCTACTAGTGGCGCGGAACGTCAGTCGCATACCCCGGCGTTTACGCCTTTGCTTGCGACGTTGAGACAATTCAGCTCCTCGCAATTCAGTCTAGTATGCAAGAGTGAGATGCGAATATAGTGTCGCGCTTCCCGCATACTATTCACCTATCGTCAAGACGAGGCACTCGCAGCGTTTAAATGCGAATTTGTTTTCGATCTTTACAAAAAACCTCGATGTAGTCGATAAATTCTGATTATTGTTAATATTATTTTTTAAATCAATGCGTAAATATATTATGGAGGAATACCTAAAATCTTAACCTTGTATTTATTATATTTATAGAGATATTGATGGTTATTAGAAGCAACGTGTAGAAGATACCCAACACAGGGACGGAAAGGTTAATTAACGGTTGGTTGGAAGAGATGGCAGCCTGAAAATAAGCCCGCTAGATTGTATTTGCAATAAAAGTGTTAAATAAATCAAAAATAAAAATTAATAAATATGAACGATTACGTTTTTATTCGAAAATCATGTATTATTCACTTTGTTACGTGACTCAACCGTCTTAAGTCTCTAAATGAACGTGTTACTAAACTGATTGATAATTTTGATTTCTTTCTTTATTTGTCGCCCATGTGCCGGGCACACAACACAAACGCCGGAGAGTCGGCCCGTCCCAGCCCCACCAATCTCCGACTGCCGGTTCTGATGCATGGAAACATTACCCAGATTTATTGCGGCCTTTGATAAAGCCGCGGGTGCCTTTTTGTTCCGTTCAGTCTAACGGGATGTTATTTTTCTTGGCGTTCACAATATGATACAATATCGTCCGGTAACCGAGAAAAATTGTTAGATTGAAAATAATGTAAGAAATATTGCTTGTTAGGTTTCTTTCACAACATGATAATACATATTACGATATGCGTTAACGACACCATGGCCTAGTTGATAAGATGTCTGTCTTCCGAATTGAGGTTTGTGAGTTCGAGTCCTATTGTAACCCTAATTTACAAAAAAGGTTCCAGTCTAGTTTTTACATAAGGCTTGTTTAACGTTCTTCTAGTTTGCTGAACGTGGTTGACACGAGCCAATAAACCTGTCAGGTTGTTCTGTAAACAATGAAATTGCGATATAATAAAAACAATCAATGCGTTTTTTATTGATTCTTTAATATATTTTTCATAAACATTCCGAAGACGTTTTGTACATTTACGTTAAAACACAATAATCACCTGATCATATGCTTTTTTCATGTGCTTTTTCCACACGTTTTGTACATTAACTTTCATTAAAACACAATAATCACCTGATCATATGCTTTTTCCATGTGCTTTTTTCACATGTTTTGTACATTAACGTTCATTAAAACCCAATAATCACCTAATCATATGCTTTTTCCATGTGCTTTTTCCACATGTTTTGTACATTAACGTTCATTAAAACACAATAATCACCTGATCATATGCTTTTTCCATGTGCTTTTTCCACATGTTTTGTACATTAACGTTCATTAAAACACAATAGTCACCTGATCATATGCTTTTTCCACATGTTTTGTATATTAACGTTCATTAAAACATAATAATCACTTGATCATATACTTTAACATTCATTTAAACACAATAATCACCTGATCATATGCTTTTCCCATATGCTTTTTCCACGTGTTTTGTACATTAACGTTCATTAAAAAAGACAATTATCACCTGATCATATGGTTTTTTCGTGTGCTTTTTCCACGTGTTTTGTACATTGACGTTCACTAAAAAACAATAATCACCTGATCATATGCTTTTTCCACTTGTTTTGTACATTAACGTTCATTAAAACACAATATCACCTGATCATATGTTTTTGCTACATGTTTTGTACATTAACGTTCATTAAAATACAATAACCACCTGATCGTATGATTTTTCCAAGTGTTTTTTTCCACATGTTTTGTACATTAACGTTAATTAAAACACAATAGTCACTTGATCATATGGTTTTCTCATGTGATTTTTCCACATGTTTCACGAACGCAAAATATATTTTTTAATTTTTTTCCATACATTTTTCCACACAAAGAGAATATCTGATCCACGCACCCTCTACCACTTACGAGTATAAATGCACCCTGAGCATTCCACACTTTCTTTTCTGTTCTCACACCTTCCATAAGAACTTTTCCGTGCAGTTCACATACTACTTTCAGCAAACTAATGGACCTGTAACATTCACAATCTATTCTTGCATCCTTACCTCTATTTAAACTCCAGTATTTCGATGTGTAGTCAAATGCCTAACATTTGAATGGTTGAACTAAAATAGACACTAAGTACCAAAAAAAAAACAAAAAAAACTAAGTATGCAGTTTCGTTCTATATGTCATATATAATGAAACTGCATACTTAGTTTTTTTTGTTTTTTTTTTGGTACTTAGTGCCTATTTTAATTCAACCATTCATTTCTTGAAAAATTATCTCTGCCACACGATCATTTATTTATCCCTTACAATTTTAGTTCTGTGCTCACTTCATCGTAACCTGATTATGTTCCTTCTTTCATGTTTTTAAAGCTGTTTGTACTTTATCAGAATATCATTCACTTGGTCCAACCATACTGATCACTCAAGAAAAGTATGGTTGGATCAAGTGAATAATATTCTCAAGGAAGGAAACTAAGAAAGTCTGAGTAATCGTAGAAGTTGTATGGATGTTGAAGATGCTAATGATGTGTGCCAAGATATGAAAGTCTGGCGTTCTGTCCTCTCTTCCTACCCTGACAGGGAAATATCGTGATATGCATGTGTAAAAAAATATATAAAAATTCGAACGAAAATACTGTTATGGTCACCTTGTTAGGATCACCTTGGCTGATTTTGATACTATCCGGTTCAAGAACATATATGTAAGTACCTTATTGACATTGTTTTGTATCGCTACCCATCGTTTGATATCCCTCGTAACTATTAACTAACTACAGCATCTGAAAAATAAAAAAATAACCTATTTATACATATCCTACGACCTCCGTGGCCTAATTGGTGACGCTTTTCTCCCTACCAGCGGTTTGCTGGTTCTATTCTCGTTTAAATTCAGATGTTTTTGTTAAAAGGTTCCAGTCAAGTTTTCATTCAAGGCCTTTTAAAAATATTTCTAGTTAGTTCGAAGTGATTAACACATGGTAATAAACCCGCTAGATTGCACTGTTAACAGTTGAAGTGTAATATAGTGCAATATCGTAAGACATGGAATCTTCCGAACGCTCACCCTAAAACTATACATGTTGGCACTTAAATACTGTAAATATTTAAAGATGTTTAATATTAAATTTTTTTTACATTTTCAGATTTTTGTTTCAATTAAGTATATTATTTTAATTAGTTCGTAAATAATGAAATACCTTTCAAATATCAAAAGAATTCTGAGTCAAAACACTGTCGTATTTTCAGTTCATGTCTTATTTTTCCCCGAGTATCTTTGTAATATAATATATAATATCATAGTTGGGTAACATAAAATAAATAACAAAAAAAAATGATAAAATGTTATTTCCACAATCACCGAGTCATGTCTTGAAGAGTCCAGAGGGAATAAAATATGAGATAAATTAATATTGATGAAGAAAATAACGTAATTGAGATAGAAGAGATAGAAATTAAAGCAGATGGGAGACACAGATCCACTTACAGAGCATTCGTGGGACTTCATTTTGTTGATAACAGTATTAATAATTATTATACGTTTGTAGTCTAATAATGAGTTTTGTTTGCTTAGCCATCTGGTATCTCAGCGCAACTATGAAACGAATTTAAAAGAGCGTGCACCCTGTTATATAATGAGAAAGGGAAAATTTTAAAGAAACTGCACCCTGTTATATAATAAGAAAGGGAAAATTTTAAAGAGACTACATCCTGTTATATAATGAGAAAGGGAAAAATTTAAAGAGACTGCACCCTGTTATATAATGAGAAAGGGAGAATTTTAAAGAGCCTGCACCATGTTATATATAACATATTAAGATATATATATTAAGATAAAGTGAGAATTTTTAAGAGCGTGCACCCTGTTATATAATGAGTAAAGGAGAATTTTAAAAAGCTTGCACCCAGTTATATAATGAGAAAGGGAGAATTTTAAAGAGCGTGCACCCTGTGATATAATGTGAAAGGGAGAATTTTAAAGAGCGTGCACTCTGTTGTAAAGGGTCTTTCAAGTTGAGCGGTTTTTTTTATTCTTAGATAAAACACAGATGGCGTCACGAACTTGTCTGAGTCTTATAACATTTGAGAAGTGTAATGTATGACATTTATGAAAAGGAGTCGTATACAATACAACAACGCGTTCAAATTATTGAATTATTTTATGTATTGCAATCTCCTGAAACGGTGATGTTAATTAGCCACCAAGATCATGTGATCTGACACCGTTGTACTATTTTCTTTGGGGTTACGTGATAAGCCAGGCCTATAAGAATGACCCCCGATCAATTCCTGATCTGAAGGAAAAAAATATTCGCGTTATTGATGAGTTAGAACCGCGATTATGCCAAAATGTCATCAAAATTTTTGACAAAAGAGTGGACATCTGTAGAGCTGCAAGAGGTTGACATTTGACGGATATTGTTATTGTGTTTAAATGTCATACATTATACTTCAATGACCAATAAAAAAAATTTTAAATTAAAGCATATTGTGTGCTTTATTAAAGAATTAAAAAAAACATAATTAAAAAAACCGCTAAATTTGAAAGACCCTTTATAATGAGAAAGGGAGAATTTTGAAGAGCGTGCACCTTGTTATACTCGTATAGTGAGAAAGGGATAATTTTAAAGAGCGTGCACCCCGTTATATAATGAGAAAGGGATAATTTTAAATAGCGTGCACTCTGTTATACAATGAGCAGGGGAGAATCGAAAAAATATATACATTATTGAAAATAAATTTACAACTTTATTTTATTATATTTCCTTTCCCCCCTCCTTGATCAAATTGGTTGTCATTAATAATTTTTTTTTATAAATATTTTTTTTTAAATCTGCCATTAATTCAAACAGTTTTATGAAAGAAAGAAACCTAATTGGTTGAAACCATCTTTTCAAAAAGCAAAAATCTAACCAGATGTTTTTAGACATAGACTATAAATTTATTAATTAATTTATTTATTACTACACATGACAAGAAATATACATAATTTGCGAAAAAACAACAGGTAATTTAATTTAGACATACATTATTTTAATGGATCTGGGTTTGTCGCCTTTCATTTTTCGTATCCCCAGTAAACTAGGCTTTTGCTTGTATCTCACTGAGGATATTAAGCATGAAAAAATAAATCAATACTTCTTTCCGATTTTTGATTACACAAAAACAAAACCCCGTTGCACGTTCTCATCAACCTGACAAACAATGGCACTCAATTACAACTGGAAACATCATGAGGAATCAAACTCTTCACACATCATCACTCCAGAAATACCAAAAATGTTCATCCCATAATATACCGCACACAATCATAAGAATAAAAATTAACACAAAAATATACAGAAACACAAATACAAAACAACAATAAGAAACCTACACTCAAGAGCCCACACAAATCTTATCCACACGTCATTATAATAGAATTATGTGCACACCCTAAAAAGTACCAAAATATTCGAAATCTAATGAATCGTATTACTCAAATAATTTAGTCTAGTGAATCTTCTATTGAATATACGATTACATGTGTATACTTTCTTAGAGACGAGTTAAAATGTTGCTTACTTTTTTATTTCTTTTAAGAGCTTTTCTGGCAAACAGTTGAACAATTTTTGCATATTATACGCTAAGTGCTCGACGTTCCAATGTCATGCAAGGTCAATGCTACCAACAGTTTCTTTGTCTTGCAGCTTACATTAAAACTTTTACTTATTTCGAATTTTTGAGAAATATTTACATTTTATATAAATATGTACCTTGGATAGTTAATTTTTCTACTTATATATTTATAATTCAAAATTATCATTATTTTAAGTTATTAGTGGTTTTGGGCATAGTGAACTTGGTAAAATTTGTTAACTTAAATATTGGGTGTTAACATAAGTTGTTACCGTTTTTTTCCAAATTTAAAAATGAACACTAAAAGTAAAACAAAATGGTAAAAATTAGACGACATTCGAAAGAAAATTTTTTGCTCTACAAGATATTGTGCTTATTTTTATATGAGTTTCGGAGTATTAGTCAACTGATTCAACGATGTAACGATGTAACGATGTAAATGTAACGATGGTCGCTATCAGTGTAGCACGTATCCTATTAGGACGTGCTGATGATTTTGATATCGACATCGTTATCTTCGTTTTAACTGATTCTGCGTTACTTCTCGTACAGAATCATCAATATAGCGGATTGCTTATTTCTATAAGTCATGATGATCTTGATTTGTTTTCAATAAATATAGACTCAGGAATGCGGATATAAATCGATAAGTGGACAGCAGGTAAATAAATAACAAAGTCTTGACAGTTGACTGGACGACAATAAAATGTATATTTATTTCGCATAGTGCAGACAATTTATACCAGTGAGTGAATACATGGGATATATATATATATATATATATATATATATATCTGCCTCGCTCTATCACATGGACGGGAGGTAGGTTAATTATTTATATTTGGAGATCGCTAGCCAATTTGCGCGCTGTAAATAGTAAATATTGTCGTTGTTTGAAGTGTGTAACAATCATTGAATTCTTGATCGGTCAATGACCCTGTATGTTTAAATCAACAATAATTAATTTAATTTATTTGTGTTTTAACAATTCACTCGTTATTTTTGACAATTCATTTAGGTAGGTATACAGGCAGGTACAAGGTGTTAACATAATTTGTGTCCGTTTTTTTCCAAATTTAAAAATGAGCACCAAAAGTAAAACAAAATGGTAAAGGTCATACGTCATTCGAAACAAAAATTTTTTGCTCTATAAGATATTGTGTTTGCTTTTACGTTACATATATTATTTTATTTGATTAAAAGCCTTCAACATGGAATGTCAAGAAGACGAAAGTGAGCATTTTCGACACCTCCTTCTGTTCGCGTTCAATCGAGGGAATAAAGCTGCCAAAGCTGCTCGTGATATTTGCAAAGTGTACGGTGAAGGTGCTATGAATAAAAGGATAGCTCGTCGATGGTTTTTGCGTTTCAAAGACGGTAATTCAGACCTGAAAGACATGAAGCATTCCGGACGACCAGTGGACTTCGATGAGGACCGCTTAAACCATATTATTCATCAAGATCCCCTTCAAACCACCGTAGAATTGGCTGAGCAGATGAATAGTAGTCACATGTATATCGCCATCTTAAATCAATGGGAAAAGTCCAGAAGTTCACAACTTATGTTAACACCTAATATTTTAAATGCAATTTTGAGAACAAATCCCAACTAGATTTAATTTATTTTTCTCTCTCTAGTCGGAATCCTAACGGCTAAGCGTCGAGATCTTAACAATTAAAACCGTACAATATTTCTCCCACCATTTTGGTCTCAGGCCTGATCTAATCAGTCCGATGCAAAGTGGCGTGTGCTCTTCATCTCCTTTCTGAAACATTGCCCAGCATGCCAATCTTCTCGAGACTTGCATCATCGTGTATTCAAAGAAACGCAATACTCTTTGTTGACATATTGTGGAAAGACAAGTGTTTATATAGAGTTCAAGTAATATCAACTCGATTATTGTCCTTTCTGTCCGAGATATTCAAAGTAGCCGTCTGCAACACCTTGTCTGGAAGTTGTAGAAATATATATAGAAAATCACGACAAAACTATTATTTGTTCAACGGAATTTCGTGTTTTTGGTTCCAAACCCGTAATTTTGCTATTTTTCGAAAACAGCAAAATATCTATAAACATTTCTGAGCAATAGATTGAAAATTCATACTTTTCACTCGAAAAACTGCCTTTGACGACCAAGTTGAAGAAATATATATAAAAAATCACGACAGAATTATTATTTGTACAACGGGTTTTCGTCTTTTTGGTTCCAAACCCGTAATTTTTTGATTTTTCGAAAACTGCAAAATATGTATGAACGTTTCTGAGAAACAGACTAAAACATAATACTTTTCACTAGAAAAACTGCCTTTGACGACCAAGTTGTAGAATTATGTATAGAAAATTACGACAGAACTATTATTTGTTTAACGGGTTTTCGTGTTTTTGGTTCCAAACCCGTAATTTTGCGATTTTTCGAAACCTGCAAAATATGTATGAACATTTCTGAGTAATAGACTAAATCTTCATACTTTTCACTAGAAAAACTGCCTTTGACGACCAAGTTGTAGAATTATGTATAGAAAATCACGACAGAACTATTATTTGTTTAACGGGTTTTCGTGTTTTTGGTTCCAAACCCGTAATTTTGCGATTTTTCGAAACCTGCAAAATATGTATGAACATTTCTGAGTAATAGACTAAAACTTCATACTTTTCACTAGAAAAACTGCCTTTGACGACCCAGTTGTAGAATTATGTATAGAAAATCACGACAGAACTATTATTTGATCAACGGGTTTTCCTGTTCTTGGTTCCAAACCCGTAGTTTTGCGATTTTTCAAAACCTGCAAAATATATATCAACATTTCTTAGAAAAAGACTGAAACTGCAAACTTTTCATACGAAAAATTGCCTTTGACGACCAAGTTGTAGAAATATATGTAGAAATCACGAGAGAATTTTTATTTGTTCACAGGGTTGGAGTGTTTTTGGTCTTGCAATTTTGCGATTTTTCAAAACCTGCGAAATATGTATCAACATTTCTTAGAAAAAAAATTAAAACTTCATACTTTTCACTCGAAAAACTGCCTTTGACGACCACGTTGTAGAAATATATGTAGAAAATCATGACAACATTATTATTTGTTCAACGAAATTTCGTGTTTTTGGTTCCAAACCCGTAATTTTCCGATTTTACAAAACCTGCAAAATATGTATGAACATTTCAGAGTAATAAAATAAAACTTCATACTTTTCACTCGAAAAACTGCCTTTTACCACCAAATTGTAAAAATATATGTAAAAAATCACGACAGAATTTTTATTTGTTCAACGAGTTTTCATGTTTTTGGTCCCAAACCCGTAATTTTGCGATTTTTCAATAATTTGAAACTAAATTTTGCAATTTCAATGAATTATTCTACTTTTCACTAACAAAAGACCTATTTTTGTACAAAAAAACTAGAATTATAATGAATCAAGACTTACGTGTGATAGAAATCACATTTGCATTAATTATGATATTAAAAGTCAAAACCTGAAAAATATGTATGAACATTTCGTAGTAATAGACTGGACACTTCATACTTTTCACTCGAAAAACTGCCTTTGACGACCACGTTGTGGAAATATATGTAGAAAATCACGACAACATTATTATTTGTTCAACGAAATTTCGTGTTTTTGGTCCCAAACCCGTAATTTTGCGATTTTTCGAAACCTGCAAAATATGTATGAACATTTCTGAGTAATAGAATAAAACTTCATACTTTTCATTCGAAAAACTGCCTTTTACCACCAAATTGTAAAAATATATGTAAAAAATCACGACAGAATTTTTATTTGTTCAACGAGTTTTCGTGTTTTTGGTCCCAAACCCGTAATTTTGCGATTTTTCAATAATTTGAAACTAAATTTTGCAATTTCAATGAATTATTCTACTTTTCACTAACAAAAGACCTATTTTTGTACAAAAAAAACTAGAATTATAATGAATCAAGACTTACGTGTGATAGAAATCACATTTGCATTAATTATGATATTAAAAGTCAAAACCTGAAAAATATGTATGAACATTTCGTAGTAATAGACTGGACACTTCATCAAAATATCTATAAACGAAAACAGCAAAATATCTATAAACATTTCTGAGCAATAGATTGAAAATTCATACTTTTCACTCGAAAAACTGCCTTTGACGATCAAGCTGTGGAAATATATATAGAAAATCACAACAGAACTTTTATTTGTTCAACGGGTTTTCGTGTTTTTGGTTCCAAACCCGTAATTTTGCGATTTTTCGAAAACTGCAAAATATGTATGAACGTTTCTGAGTAATAGACTAAAACTTCATACTTTTCACTCGAAAAACTGCCTTTGACGACCAAATTGAAGAAATATATATAGAAAATCACGACAGAATTATTATTTGTTCAATTAGTCAGATTTTCATTCATTCTTATATACATTATACGAGTAATTCACGTTTCTGCTGCATACAGAAATAAAGAGAAAGCTTTTGCTTCGACAAGCCTCATTTTAATATTTCCGGGCATTTATTTCTTTAACACTTTTATTGCAAATACAATCTGACGGACATATTGCCAGGTGGCAATCTCTTCCAACCAACCAGACAAAAGTAAATGAAGCAAGTTACGTGGTCGCATAAATCATTCAAATGATTATCCATCTCCACGAAATCCATAAACACATACGTGAGCATATACCCACGAACCCCACAATGACGGACAATCACCCGAACATTATTTTTCATATAAAGTGAGATAGCATCAATCAAAAGGAAAGGAAGGGATGGTGAAGATGAAAAGAAAATAAAAATCAGGAATGAAACACGTTATTTTAGACACTAGAAATTAAGAGTTTTTTCAGTCACTTCTTAAAGCATGCCAAGGATGTTGCGAGTCTTATATTGATTTGTCACTGATTCCAGAGTCTCACTGCATGGACAGTTAAGGACGACGTAAAAAAGAGGAGCGTTGAACTGGAAAGGCCAATAGACAATCTCTGTTTGAGCGTAGCGCAAATCCATGATTGGAAAGACGCTGAAAATTTTCGGTGAGATAAGAGGGAGCGGTTTGACAATTAAGGATATTATACAAAAGATACAATATGTGAATTGTCTCCATTGTAAAATATCCTTAATTGTCCCGCTGGGCGTCTTTTTCTAACATTTAACCAGTTCAATGTCTTCTGGTATGAATTTAAATGATCGTACTTTCTTAGGTTGTAAATAAATCTTAGACACACATTTTGAAGACGCTGTAATTTGTCCAGCTGTTCCTCTGTAACAGACGTCCGCATAGTTCAGAATCGACATTCATCTTCCCTTTAATATTTTACTTGATAACCTTCATGCATGAGATTGAAACATGGACGTGGAAAATAAATTAAAGTAGTCGAATAAATGCGGTGGTAATGGGTGCGCTGAGAATATTGATGTTTGAAAAAATAAGAAATAATAATCGGAGATGAATGTGAGCTGTAAACTGATATTTTTATATATATTGGTCAAAGAAATGTATAGTTGGACCAAGTAAATAAAGTTTTGAAAGAAGGAAAGGTAATAAGTAAAAGAAACAACAGAACTGTAAAAGAATATTCGTTAGTTTTGGATATGGACGAAGTACTCGCATGTCGTAATAAAAAAAACTAAGCGATTCATTTTCTGTCAGTGTTTCTGATTTCTTAGTTAGTATTATATAATTTCAGTAATAAATTATTTTTTTGTTGCAATGGTATGAATATTCGTTTTCAAAATATATTGTATTGAAATCCGAACAATACATTAAGAAATATTCCACTGTTTTAAATAGTTGCTATATACGAGGCATATCCAGAAACTAAGTGTACTGAATTTTTGTAGGTTACAATTTTTTCTATTTAAACAAAAAAAATACGTGGTTACCGTAGTTCATATGTAAGTTATTTTTCGACATAGTCGCCATTCCTCTCAATGCAGGTGGTGAAACGGGGTATCAACTTTTTGATGCCTTCCTCGAAGTAGTTTCCCGCCAACCCCTCAGTCCACTTCTCCACCTCCTCCTTTACCTCCTCGTCGGTTGAAAACCTTTTTCCACCCATATGCAGCTTCAGGGAGGTAAAGAAATAGTAATCTGAAGGTTTTAGGTCAGGGGAATGCGCGGGATGGTTCAGGACATCCCATTTAAACGAGGCGAGCAGTTCCTTCGTGGCGTTGGCCGTGTGTGATCTGGCATTGTCGTGCAGCAGGCAGACTCCCTTTGTCAGCATGCCTCTCCTCTTGTTCTGAATCGCCCTCCGCAATTTTTTTAGGGTCTCACAGTATCTTGCAGAGTTGATGGTCTCCCCTTGAGGCATATATTCAATTAAAATTATGCCTTGACAGTCCCAAAACACGGATGCCATGATTTTCTTGGCTGAAATTGTGGTTTTGAACTTTTTGGAGGAGGGTGAAGAGGTGTGACGTGACCGTTTTAAACTCGCGACACCACTTGTACACACTCGTACGATTCATAGCTTTATCACCATATGCCGTTTTTACCTCATTACAAACCTCAACCGGAGGTTTTCCCTTCCAAACGGATGACGCCGTGTATTTCGCACTTGGCGGGAGATTGGATTGACATTTTTCACGAAACGTGTTGTCGCGTCGACACTTCTCAACGTACTGACCTCGAACCGGTCTTGTTGCGGAGGGGAAGGGTCAGGCTACACGAAAGTGTAGCCAACATGTCGAAAATAAAATCCATCCGGTCGTGAGAGCCTCAGTACACTTACTTTCTGGATACGCATAGTACTATACGGAAACAGTGCTAACACTTGTTCTCTTAAAATTTTCATGTGAATGTAACAGGTTTATACTTTCGAGGTATTTAAATTTTTTCACCCTTTATTATATCATATATTTGTTGGGAAATTATGTAAGGTAAAAATGTAATTGAGTTTAAAAATTTAAAAAAAACCTACTGTACGCGAAAAGGCCAGTCACTCCAATTAATACAAATTACTGAAGATTTTTTTGAGATATACTTCAACAATTTTATAATTATTTATCTGAAAAAAAAAAGCTAATTCAATTGAAAGTGGACTCTAAATGTTCATTTATTTTTATCAGCACATACTATAACGCCGTTTGCCTGTCGGGGTAGGCAAGAAGGACAGAACACCAGACTTTCCAATCTCGACACACATCTTTCATATCCAGATACCTTCTCAGATAATTATTACGATTTCAAACTACGTTTCTTTTTTCCAAAAACTATTCACTTTATCCAACTATACTTTTTTTGGCCTTCCTCTTACGCGTACCATTCACATTTACATTATGTACCAGTTTTGTTAATCTTTTTCATTCATTCGTTCCGCATGTCCATTCCTTTTCTTTCGTATTATGTCATACGTTGTCACCCTATGTGATCTATGCCATGTATTATGCTATACGTATTTCTACAATATTTATTCGGCTCTTTTTCCAGTATTTTCCCCCATCCACGTTTGACTCCCATACAACAAAGTGAAAAGAACTAAACTACTGTCGTATACTATCATCTTAGCGTATTTAGTATAATATTGTATTCCATTTTTATTGTATACAGTACAACCTGGTTTACTTATTGCCATGTGGCAATATATACCAACCAACCAGAAATATGTTAAAGAAGCCTTAAGAAAAAACCAGACTTATGTCGTTTTTTTGAATCTGAGTTCCAACGGGAATCGAATCCGCAACCTCCGGACTGGAAACATGCGTTTTATCAACTAGGCCACGGAGATCATCACATCGGTACTATCCTATTCGAATAAATATGTTTTAGTGCCCATAGGCTTTATTTTTTTTCGCTACTCGCCATTCGATATCCATCTGAACCATAACATCAGCTGAGAAAATACTTCTTAAATAGCAGAATATTCCAACTTGCTCAATTTTTCATGGTACAGACGTTGATCGCATTTATTTGTCCTTTCACATTTTTCTATTAACATAAATTTGGACTTCCAAACATTAATTCTCAAATCTTTCCCTTCGCATCTATCATACAATTAATTTCTCTAAAATGATGAAAATAACAAAAAAATTAATATAATGAAAAAAAAAAACAATAATTTTATGTCGTCGTAAAAAAACGCCTTTCTTTTACAGTTCAAGCATTCACTTAAACGTGGCAACGAAAGAATTTTAGTTTATAAACAAATTACGCCTAATTTAACGTAAATTATTTGCGGTCCACTCGATGTGACGATGAAACTAATGTCTTAAGCATTCCTAAATGTCATCACCCATAGCAACGTTTAAAAGAATTCCGAAATGTCATCACCCATAGCAACGTTTAAAAGAATTCCGAAATGTCATCACCCATAGCAACGTTTAAAAGAGAACTCAGAATAGCCTGTTACCCTAAATATTAAATTATATCTAACGATTCCTTCGGGTCTTCCCATAGTTCTACAGATATTGTTTGAAGTTTTTTTATTTATTTTTTCAACGAAGGCTATACAGACGTTATTTTGGTTTAGTCTGGAATATATATTATAAAGCTTTCATCGTATACAATACAGCCTAGCATGTCTATTGCCATGTAGGAACCTCTCCTTAGCAACGAGGTTAAGTTAATGGTTTCTTTAATAAAAAAAATAACACCACAAATGTTGTCTTAGAAAAATAAATGGGCCAACGATAATTGAACCCATAACCCCCGACCTGGAAAGAGAAATCTTATCAACAACTAGACTTAAGAAGGTGCCAAAATATGTAATAGATTCAAACAAGTCTTTATTTAACCATTCCTTCCCTGTGATGTGTAACTAGTACACATTGCTTCTAAAAAAATTATATCTCTATAAATATAATAAATACTGGGTTCAGATTTTAGTTTTGCTCCGTAATACATTTACGCATTAAATGAAAAAAATAATATTAATAAAAATTAGCACTTATTGGCCCCATCAGATATATTTTGTAAAAATCGGGATTAAATTCACCAATACAACCAAACGTGTGCCAGTGTGTGACGTAGGTGTATTAATTCTAAAAAACCACTATGAATGAGGAAGCGACGCTATTCACGTCTCACTCTCACTCTACTTCGGTATATGGGAACGCTAGAAATAGAATCTCAGTTCCTCACTTCTCTCGCTCAGTAGCCAACGGGTTTTCGTTCGAGGTGGTCGCTTTGTCCATTTTGTGAACGTCGTCCAATTTTTTTTAATGTTTTCAGCAATTTAATGTCAAATATTATAATTTTTAACTTCAAATTTTATTAATTTAAGCGATTGGCTACGAATATTCTTATTTTTCCGATTTTAAATCGCTCATTTTTACATGTGTATTCAATACACAGCACCGGAACGGGCGGATTTTTTTAGCACAGGAAGGGAAATGTTAAATTTGTGCTAAAAATGTGGTTTAAAGTACAATATATTAAATCAAGGTTTACAATATAAGTTAAAGATAAACAAAATTTTAATAAGATGTCAATAGTTGCGGATTTTACTTTGTGGAGCTCTATATTAGAATATTTGGCATCGCAATAGGATAATTAATTACGTGTAGTGGGTATACATGTAATTAGCGGAATAAAAAAAAAAAATATTCTTAAATAAAATATTTTGGTACAGTAACAGCAGTGTTAATTTCTATTTCCGATTTTAATTTTTAGATTCAAAAGAATCGATAAAGTATTATCAAATGAAAAGACAAAGAATCGATAAAGTATTCTCAAGTGAAAAGACAAAAATGATGGACCGAGCGCCACAGAATATAAATACATTAAACAGCTATTCTCAAAAAGTTCCGGATTTCTCAATTAAAATTGAATAATTTGTGTGGAAAGAGAAGAAAGTTTTGTTAATTTCCTCCCGAAGCGCCACACTTTCTGTAGAATCTGTGATGGGGTCCAGATTGACAGGAGGGCAGATGCTTCTCAGCGGAGAAGAAACTTTAGATATTTATGTTGATGGTGTAGGAAAAGAAGTATGCTGGAATATGAAATATATTACTTAAAAATCCATGAAAAGTATCATTTTTTTTCAAATGTATGCCACACAATTTGAACTTGTTTTGGACATATATTTTCAACAAAGACCTAACCCATTTTCGTTTGTTTATTATTGACATATTAAAAAAAACGTGGATTCAATTCACCCACTCGTATACAACCCTTCAACTTTTACGACTTAGTGATTCAGATATATATATCTGAATCACTAAGTCGTAAAAGGAGAGCGTGGTTGTGAGACAATAATATATATGGTATCATTAAACGAGCCTTATGGATAAAAACCGATAGAAAAGGCATGGAACTCGTTAATAATAATAATAATAATAAAATGATAATGCATGTGGCATCGCTTAGAAAGCAAACTATTCTCAAGGATAATGTATGTAGCATTGCTTAGGGAGCAAACTATTCTCAAGGATAATGTATGTAGCATCGCTTAAAGAGCAAACTATTCTCAAGGATAATATATGTAGCATCGCCTAGAGAGCAAACTATTCTCAAGGATAATGTATGTAGCATCGCTTAGAAAGCAAACTATTCTCAAGGATAATGTATGTAGCATCGCTTAGAGAGCAAACTATTCTCAAGGATAATGTATGTAGCATCGCTTAGAGAGCAAACTATTCTCAAGGATAATGTACTAATATGTAGCATCGCTTGTATGTATGGATAATGTATGTAGCATCGCTTAAAAAGCAAACTATTCTCAAGCATAATGTATGTAGCATCGCTTAGAGAGAAAACTATTCTCAAGGATAATGTATGTAGCATCGCTTAGAGAGCAAACTATTCTCAAGGATAATGTACTAACATGTAGCATCGCTTGGAGATAAAACTATTCTCAAGGATAATGTATGTAGCATCGCTTAAAGAGCAAACTATTCTCAAGCATAATGTATGTAGCATCGCTTAGAGAGAAAACTATTCTCAAGGATAATGTATGTAGCATCGCTTAGAGAGCAAACTATTCTCAAGGATAATGTATGTAGCATCGCTTAGAGAGCAAACTATTTTCAAGGATAATGTATGTAGCATCGCTTAGAGAGCAAACTATTCTCAAGGATAATGTATGTAGCATCGCTTAGAGAGCAAACTATTTTCAAGGATAGTGTATGTATCATTGCTTAGAGAGCAAACTATTCTCAAGGATAATGTATGTAGCATTGCTTAGAGAGCAAACTTTTCTTAAGGATAATGTACTAATATGTAGCATCGCTTGGAGATAAAACTATTCTCAAGGATAATGTATGTAACATCGCTTAGAGAGCAAACTATTCTCAAGGATAATGTATGTAGCATCGCCTAGAGAGCAAACTATTCTCAAGGATAATGTATGTAGCATTGCTTAGAGAGCAAACTATTCTCAAGGATAATGTATGTAGCATCGCTTAAAGAGCAAACTATTCTCAAGGATAATGTATGTAGCATCGCTTAGAGAGCAAACTATTCTCAAGGATAATGTATGTAGTTTCGCTTAAATAGTAAACTATTCTCAAGGATAATGTATGTAGCATCGCGTAAAGAGGACTATTCTCAAGGATAATGTACTCGTAAGTAGTATCGCTTTGAGAGCAAACTATTCTCAAGGATAATGTATGTAGCATCGCTTAGAGAGCAAACTTTTCTCAAGGGCGCTCTAATTAGGTATGCGAACATATTATTGACAGAATTAAAATTATACAAAATAAATATATACAATGTGAGTGAAGCACACCGCACACTAAGCAGCAATAACATTCGAGAATCGTTACCAGACAAACCGTTTTATTAAATAATTATTTTTTTCGGGTGCCCTTGGGAGTCGAAATCAAAGTCTCCAAGTGAATGTCGTGTGTTTAATCAACTAACCCACGGAAGTCGTCAAAATGTAGATAAATTACTTATGTGCACAAATATTAAGCCAATAAAAAAGCCGTTGTCGTTTCTAGACCTCGTAGATCATGAATCCACTCAATGTTACTCCAATGTCAATCTCGAGCTGTTTCTCCTCGTCGATTATGTCATCTTCTGTGGTAAGAAACCGGACCGATCCTAAATGCATACTGTCTCCCACAGATGTCACAGACATGTTAATTCTGCTGATTTGACAGGTAAGCAAACACATGTTGGAAGCACGCTGACTGTTTCTCACACGTCTAGCTGTTGAGACGCCTTCAGGTCGAGAACAAATAGCTCTCCACGGTCTTGAGCCACCTGCTCCCAGTCTTCAAGTTGCTGACCCTACGCAAAGTCAACGACTTTCGCAGACTGTCTTTATAGCGCTTTCTCTGCCTACCAACCCTTCGCTTGTCCATTACTTCCTCGTGCAATACGCGTGTGCGAAGCCTGTGATCCCATGCGTATCACATATCTGGTACACATCAATTTCGTAATTTGTCAGTTTCTTATTTAAATTATCTTAATTTATTACACAATAAGTATTTGACGTTATAAGTATGTCTTAAAAAACACTTTCATTTAAAATGTATTTCATAGCAGTTTTGTGTTTTCTATTTGGTGGCATGCCCTTTTTTCAACTGGTTTTTAATAGATTATTGCGTTTTTCTTTACTATCTTTGTAATTTTATCTTGTGCTTTTTTGAGGATTGTTTAAAATATTTGTTTCTGTATATTCTGTCAAACTAAATGTATTGAGCACTCACTCTTTTATGTTTTTTTGTTATTTTTTTTATAAAGTATGTAAATTTATAAAGGGTGTAAGGTTCAAATGTACGTTCAAATAATATGATTATTTTTGCATATTTACGTCCAAGTCATCGTTCCTCTCGCCAATATTTCGTATTTTTAACACATGCAATAATAAAAGTAAAATGTTATTTTTATATCGCCTTTTAGCGAACACACTCCTCAAGGACGCTTTAACTCGCGATTAAAAACCATAATTATTGACAGATTAAAAATATTTAAAAAATGTATATTTAAATTGAGTGTAGAGATAGGAAGGTGGTGACTGCGGTCATAGGATGTATTTTCAACATATTTAGTGAGAAAATTGCAGACAGAGAAAATTATCAATAATCGGGATATGTCTCGCTGGGAGGGTGTTGTGGGATAAGCCCCGACCTTTTGGCGGCTTTTGTCTTAAATGTTTTTTTTTTCCTTTGGCTAAGCATAAATGTCAAATTGCGTTCTATATATTTACATGCTATTTTGTAATCGGTAAACTTTTCATTGTATGTTGTGCATGGCCGCGCGGTAACGCACTGGACTTCCACGTGGAAGGTCGTCGGTTCGAGCCTCCCTCTGTGCTACTCCTCTCGAAAGATACAAGCACTTCTTCCGCCTAGTGTTCGAGGGTATAAGAATACCTATGACTTCGGTCATATTTATTCTTAAAAAAAAAAGCTATGAATTTTGTTGACTGCCTATTTATTATAAGAATTTTTAATTGACAAGCATGCACAAGGGGTGTGAACTGAAAAAAACATCTGATATCCTCGTGGTCGAGTTTTACATCTATTGGTGGGGATTTATCTCGACTGATGGGATATAAGGAGCGTTGGGATCTTTTTCGGGCTGTCGGGGACAAAGATGCTTACTCTCAGGTGATAGTGAACGTTGGGGGGGACGTGACATGACACTAGGAAGAAGAAGATGGGATATTATGAGATGTGTACAGACAATGTTGATAGCTTCTCCTTGTTTTTTTCCCATAAGCTTGAATTATATATGCAATTTCGGGTTATATGTACGTTATATATATGTTAAATAACTGAAAAGATGTTATGAGATGTCCTTGTCACTACCAATTCTTTTCTTTCCAGTGTCATATCAGGTCCTCCCAACGTTGAATATCACCTGAAAATAGACATCTCTGTCCCCAGCAGCCCGAAAAAGATCCCTGATGTTTCTTGAACCAGTCCAATCACGTATATTGCGGAGCCAGGAGATTTACCTCCTACCAACACCTCTTCGACCCTCTATTTTGCCTTGGATGATCAAGTGCAGTAAGTTGTACTTTGCTCCTCTAAGTACAGGAACCAAATAGGACACATTTCGGATTTTAATATTAGTCAGCAACTTTCTACCAACTTTGGCTCTTTGAAAAACCCTTGTGTTGCTGACTATACCCGTCCAAAGTATCCATAGCATTCTCCGGTGTATCCACATTTCGAACGCTTCCAGTCGGTTCATACTACCAACATTGAGGGTCCATGAATTCACTCCATGCAATAACACTGACCAAACGTAGCATTTGACTAACCATTGTCGATGTTTCAAGTTTAGATTATCATCGCAGAATAAGCTTCTCATTTTATTAAAAGCCGCACGAGACGATTCAATTATGCACTTGACTTCTGTTTCTGGGTCGAGGTCTTCCACTAGGATACTTCCGAGGTATTTAATTCTTTACAATCGCTCTATATAAGCACCGTTCAATATAAGACGTATTCACTATCAATAAACCTATATTTATTTATTTGACTTTGTAAGCGTTGTATTTCTTCATCCATGTCGATGCCTCACAATAAAATACTTCCAATATAAAGAAAATGCGGCACTGCTTTCAAGATAATACAAGTAATTGATCACAGCCCTTAGAAATTGTTTTGTAATAAAAAAAAATATCGAAATGTTTTGTGTTCACAGAAGTCACGCGTTTGACGCCCAAGAATTTTTATTTAATATGTACCTAAATTAACAAAAACCCTGTCAATCATTCTTCTAAACGGACAGATCTCGACTATTCAAGGATAATGTGCTTCAAACAGAGTTTAGCTGAAACCTTGGGATCCTCAACTCTTAAAATCCACTCCTGCTTCTCTTAGTTTCGAACGAAGCGGTGCTAGGGAAAGAGGATTGTGCTTTCTTCGGCGCGTTATTCTTTTTGTATTTATTTATTTTTCATCAATGGTCCAATATATTATACCTTACAATATTTTCAAAAAAAGAACTGCATCCTTTTTTCTCATTATGAAGAAGAATCATTTTAAAATTGTAAAATTAAAAATACAACTAATAACAATTTTTAGGAACGTATGTTCCTTAAAGGAGAGATGACGAAGATGATTGTTGATAAATAAAAACTCGTCGAAATCGGAATGTGTAAAGAGGAATTTTATTGACAGACGTCGGTATTTATAATGTTTATTGAATGTGTGCGGGAATGCGCACGCGATATATCGCTGTCTCGTCTTTGCGTTTACAATACGTTTGTTGTCGCGTGTAGGTATTCTTCTTTTTGTTTTGGGAGACAGCGCGAAATATGTGTTGCTTTCTCCTTTCCTCATGGAATGCGCTCTCGGTTGGTAGCGAGTTGAATGACCGACGCGTGGACTTTGTCCATTGATTGTCTCGGATTGTGAAGGTGTGCAAAGGTCGTCTCGTGGGTTCAGTGACCGCGCATACGGTCGCCACAAATTCAATAAAAACCTAACAAAAAGATATCAACGTAATAAAATAACTAAAATAATACATAAGCAAGTACACAAGTTAATAGGTTCTTAAAAACTAATAATATTCACCGTTGATTATACGATACGGGACCGTCTGCCCGCACCTCACTACACCAAGTGTCACTCTTGACATTCATGCAGAAAGAAAGTACAGTTCGAATTAAACAGTTTTTCGATCAGTCTTATTTTATAGCTTGGAATCAATAGACATACTGAAATAAATTATAGCATTATTAGTTTTAACTTTTCCGATGATGTGTATTCGAAACACATCAATACATATAGTATGTAAAAATGAGCGATTTAAAATCGGAAAAATAAGAATATTCATAGACAATCGCTTAAATTATTTAAATTTGAAGTCAAAAGTGATAATAATTGAAATCTAATTGCTAAAAACGTGAAAAAAACATCGGCCGACGTTCACAAAACGGGCGAAGCGACCACCTCAAATGGATGCCCGAAAGCTACTGAAGCGGGCGAACTGAGATTCCATTTCTTGCGTTCCCATATACCGAAGTAGAGTGAGAGTGAGACGTGAATAGCGTCGCTTCCTCACTCATAGTGGAGTTTTAGAATGAATATACGTACGTCACACACTGGCACACGTTTGATTGTATTGGTGAATTTATTCCCGATTTTCACAAAATATCTCTGATGTGGCCGATAAGTGTGAATTATTATTAATATTATTTTTTTCATTCAATGCGTAAATGTATTACGGAAGAATACCTTAAATGTGAACCCAGTATTTATTACACTCGTATTTATTAACGTTTTTAGAAGCCATGTGTACTAGTTGCACATCACAGGGTAGGAAAAGTTAAACTGATTTCATTTGATAATTTAAAAAATCTCACTGATAGCAATTATATTGTCAGAAAAGCACTCAAAGTATGGTTAGTGTTGGTTTCATTGCTTTTAGCATTATCATGAAGAGCTGTGTAAGAGGAAAAGGTTGACTCCCTACCCTCATCCCTCCCCAAGTGGAACGCTTTCCTCTTAAGCCTCATTATACTTAATTAAGGTTCGTGTGTGAGTCTGTGTCTCTTTCTCTGTGCTGGGATGTTCGTTTTATTTCTTCATGTCAGTGTTTCTTCAAAAATCTCTCTAAGCATTAATACCGATAAAAGGAATTCTTCACCGTTAATGCTACTCGTAAATAAAACTCGTATATGGTTGATGATTGACATTAAAAACTACTTTGGTGTTTTGCGTTATATTGTCTCACATGTCATCTGTGATACTTGTATTATGCCGTTTGCTGATGACATAGAAGTGTAAGCGGAATATAACGATTAATTACGAGTACGGAGCTTATAGTGTTTAGTGAATTATGAGTGTCTCATTATAACAAAAGGGGTAAAGTAAGGATATATTATGTATCCCTAGTTATTTATTATTTAAATATAATTATATTTGAGAGAACTATAGAGGTAAAAAGGTAGCATATATTGTAAATGTTGAACGGTAATGTTTGCTGAAGATATGGTGGTTTAAATGTCGAACGGTAATATTTGCTGATGATATGGTTGTGTAAGTGGAGAATGGGGATGTTTGCTGATGATATGGTTGTGTAAGTGGAGAATGGGGATGTTTGCTGATGATATGGTTGTGTAACTGGAGAATGGGGATGTTTGGTGATGATATGGTTGTGTAACTGGATAATGGGGATGTTTGCTGATGATATGGTTGTGTAACTGGAGAATGGGGATGTTTGGTGATGATATGGTTGTGTAAGTGGAGAATGGGGATGTTTGCTGATGATATGGTTGTGTAACTGGATAATGGGGATGTTTGCTGATAATATGGTTGTGTAAGTGGAAAATAGGGAATTTTGCTGATGATACGGTTGCGTAAGTGGAGAATGGGGATGTTTGCTGATGATATGGTTGTGTAACTGGATAATGGGGATATTTGCTGATGATATGGTTATGTAAGTGGAGAATGGGGATTTTTGCTGATGATATGGTTGTGTAACTGAAGAATGGGGATGTTTGCTGATGATATGGTTGTGTAAATGGAGAATGGGGATGTTTGCTGATGATATGGTTGTGTAAGTGGAGAATGGGGATGTTTGCTGATGATATGGTTGTGTAACTGGATAATGGGGATGTTTGCTGATGATATGGTTGTGTAAATGGAGAATGGGGATGTTTGCTGATGATATGGTTGTGTAAGTGGAGAATGGGGATGTTTGCTGATGATATGGTTGTGTAACTGGATAATGGGGATGTTTGCTGATGATATGGTTATGTAAGTGAAGAATGGAGATGTTTGCTGATGATATGGTTGTGTAACTGGAGAATGGGGATGTTTGCTGATGATATGGTTGTGTAAGTGGAGAATGGGGATGTTTGCTGATGATATGGTTATGTAAGTGAAGAATGGAGATGTTTGCTGATGATATGGTTGTGTAACTGGAGAATGGGGATGTTTGCTGATGATATGGTTGTGTAAGTGGAGAATGGGGATGTTTGCTGATGATATGGTTGTGTAACTGGATAATGGGGATGTTTGCTGATGATATGGTTGTGTAAGTGGAAAATAGGGAATTTTGCTGATGATACGGTTGCGTAAGTGGAGAATGGGGATGTTTGCTGATGATATGGTTGTGTAACTGGAGAGTGGGGATGTTTGCTGATGATATGGTTGTGTAAGTGGAAAATAGGGAATTTTGCTGATGATACGGTTGCGTAAGTGGAGAATGGGGATGTTTGCTGATGATACGGTTGCGTAAGTATAGAATGGGGAAGTTTGCTGAAGATATGGTTGTGTAAGTGGAAAATGGGGATAAATTACAAAATTTGATGTGCAAATTGTATGAGAGATGGAAAAATGGGATCCAAAAATGAATATTGTGACAAATACAACAGTCATGGTGGCAACATATCATGATAAGAAAAATTAATGTCATATATAGGGAAATTATTTTTTTCTATTTGGATAGTGTTTCGCCAGATAATAATAATTAAATGACATTTTAAAAAGCGTCATTAAGTGAGCAAACACTTCTCAAGGGCTAACTCGGGATGCAAATAAAATATTTTTGACAAATTAAAAATATATGTATATACGAGTATATATAAATACTAAATATAAGGATACAATTGTAGTGGCTGCGTCTATAAAATAAGTTATTTTCTCGTGTCTATATTTGTTCAAAAAGTCATATTTTGGTAAGAAAACTGCAGAAAACTTATCACGAGAAGACGAACTACAAAGAAACCTTTGTAGTTCTTGTGATATGTGATCTTTGTATGTGGTTTCGAAATGTATTAGTCACTAAAACACATATACACAAACCAAACAACATACAACGAGTAAGGATTAAGCAGAAAAAATATTGACAATTGAAAAAACTCATACAGAAAGCTGAGGTCACAAAACGATCTCGAAATAATCAAATGCAAACCAACTGCAAGACATTCTTGAAACTGTAACACCAAGAATTGAAAACGGTATGACTAAAGATTTGAGAACAAATTTATACATATATTTCCGTATCCGGATGACCAATTTAAATAATTATGCCACGTATTTCCAGTAGAAGGCAATAGAGATTGCAAAATGATAATATTTATGACCATTTTGTATCAGCATGGCAGTTGCATTGAAAACAAACTAGAGACTATAAATTTTCGAATCAGGTAAACCAGAATAAATGGGATAAAAATAATCCAGATGTGATACAACAAATGAAATAATACTTGTATTTCTCTTTTTGGAAGACATCAACGTAAAAAATTGAATTTCCAAAGACTATGGATGTCCAAAAAACCGTATAATTCATATGTACGAGTATATCGAAAAACAGCTTACTACAAAAAAAAACCAACAAATTTTAATTTTTGTAAAAGTATGACTGACCAAGCATCCCTATCAAGTAAATATTGTCTACCTGGTGAAACCACTCAGAGAAGTTCCGCTTTACTTGGATTTTAGCAATACTTGATAAAATCAAATTCGGTTGTCGAAAGTGGAACACCAGACTTCTTTTACATTTCCAACAACCTTTTAGAATCGCTGCCATATTATGTTCTTACTTCTCGCGCATCCATTCCCTTTTAATTGAAATGCGAGATTAAATCACTTTAATACCAACCCCTCTTTCTGGTTTCTGCTCTTTTCCACTCATTTACTCCACCTATTTTCCATTTTCTAACTACTTGTACATTTGTAATGTGACTTTATATTCAGGTTTGTCGTCATATTCCTCTCAAAGGACGCACAAGGACGGCTTTCATAATTTCTTACTTATCTAAACTTTTCATTTTACAGAGTACGCGTGATAAAAATACATGAAGTGACAATGTATGACAGAAAACGGAATGAGGTGATCAGGAGTGATTGAGAAATTAAGACATATATTAAGTTAGATCAAAAAGAGCACTTTAAGATGGTTCGGACATTTAGAATGAATTTATAAAGGAAACTAAGAAAACAAATGTACAGTGCAAATGTGAGTGGATGGTTTGTAGTAGAGAAAAGGATGATTAAGTCAAGTGTGTAATATTTTGAAAGAAGGAAATCATAAAATTATTAGCAGTTGTTTAAAAATATGTAACGATCTAGAAGAGGTAAATGGTATGTGTTTCGATAAGTCTGATTCTGAGCCTATTTTGACAAGGTAACGGCATAATGGTATGTGTTTCGATAAGTCTGATTCTGAGCCTATTTTGACAAGGTAACGGCATGATGGTATGTGTTTTGATAAGTCTGATTCTCTGCCTATCTCGACAAGATAACGGCATGATGGTATGTGTTTCGATAAGTCTGATTATCTGTCTATCTCGACAAGGTAACGGCATGATGGCATGTGTTTCGATAAGTCTGATTATCTATATATCTCGACAAGGTAACGGCATGATGGTATACGTATAAGTTTACATAGGTGACCCTGAACAGCATCTTGATTAGAAAATGTTTGTAACGAATATCAAAATTCAGCTGAAACACGGTCATGAAAATAATTTGAAATTCTACAATTTAACCAACCCTAACTTTTTCCTCGTCGTTCTCTAATTTTATATTTTTAAATGTACGAGTAAAGTTAAATTGGTCAAAACATACAAGTACTATATTACTTCTAGCCTTAACCTTAGCCTTAACGACCTCCGTGGCCTGTCGGTAAGACGTTTGTCTACCGATCCGGAGGTTGCGGGTTCGATCCCCGCTCGAACCAAGATTTCTTTTAATGGGATTTCAGTCTGGTTTTCACTTAAGGCCCATTATAAACATATTTCTGGTAGGCTGGAAGAGATTGCCACATGGCAATCAACTCGCCAAGTTAAAAAAAAACCGTTTGACCTGTCAACACTTTCATTGCTTCATATAAATTAACTTGTCATGCATATACAATGAACCTGTAAAAGTTCATTTTGTTCAAATTCTCATGAGGACCGTTTTGGATTATTACCTGCCGTTAATGACCACTTTAATGACCACTTTAACGCTATATGTGTCTTTACATGTAATAATAAATTATTATAAAAATTAGTTTAATCAAAGGACAATTTGTGAAGCTCCGTTAAGTGAACCAATTATCCCTTAAAGAGCGATTCAAACCCATTATTTCTGACACAATATTTAAAATATTAAAATAATAACAAACTAAGTGTAAGAATAGGAAAGTCGTGATTGCAGCCATAAGAGTGGGATTTTTTCCGCATCTGTGTATATTAAGAAAAATATATTTCGTGAGAAAACCGCAGAAAACTTAACGAGGGAAGACAAACTGCAAAGAAGCCCTGGTTGTCCTTCAAAAATGTGATAAAAACGTAATCTGTTTTAGGTGAAGTCTTTTCCCTGGCTCCATCCCAACTCATTGCCTGCGAAGACTGTTGGGGTCAGCTATCCTCGTCCTCAGGTTGTATGCTCTTCTGTCCCGGACTATGTCCCCCAGGCCGTGCCTCTGCATCAGGTTATCTTTTTGCACCACCCATGAATTCTTTGGTCTTCCTCTGGTTGTTATTCGAGGCAGATCCATGGAGATTGCCTGGTTCACAATGTGATCGGATGCTCTGCGTCCAACGTGCCCATACTATCTCAATCGCCTCTCCTCCATCTTGCTGTTGATGTCTTAAACACCTAGGATTCCACGAATGCGTGAGTTTTTTATTTTGTCTCTTAGGGATACATCAGCTGACCATCTTAGCATGCGCATTTCAGCAGTTTCTAGTTGCCTAGAGTAAGAGTTATACATCGTCCAGCATACGGAGCCATAGAGTAGTGTGTATATTATATAAGTTTCGGAGGATATCGGTGCTGTTAAATTATCTTGATATTCTCATTATAAAACCGAGTAGTTTGTAACAGTCCGATATCAAACGTGAGACATGGTTAACGAACGTGAGTCCGACATCAAAGGTTACGCCCAAATCTTTGAATTCAGAAACTCTATTCAGTGCCACTCCCTGTATAGTATACTGATGGTGGATTTGTGAAAACGATCGATTATAAGATACACAGACACATTTATTAATGTTGAACAGAAGATGGTTTTGCTCACTCCAGGAGACTAGGGAGTCTAGGTCCTGTTGTAACTGTAATATTATATTTAATTTGTCTTATATTTTAGGTCTCCTTCCCACGAGCGGGTTTAAAGTGCGCTAAACAAGTTTTCTCTTTTTTTGTAATAATAGCCGTGAATGAGAGAGAGAAAAAAACCTTAGCTCGCTCGCAAGCATGGTGGTGTCGTGGTTGACCTGATAAAAAGTTAATGTGCTGAAAAAAGTATGGTAAGAAGCGCTGTTTTGGCATCCAATGTTATATTGTTTGAAATTCGACATTAATATGATACAAAGTTGTTTCACATCTTAGAAAACCTATTTCATTGGACAATCCTGGATTTCATAACGTTTAATTACTTTTAAATATATTGTGGAATTGAATTTCGTATTCTACTTCCTGTAGATGTTGGATCTGTTGTTACGAAAATCATTCTTGGAAGGCAGAGGTCCTGCTGCTTCTCTACCTTTTAGGTGGCCTTTATATCAACAATCCTGTGTGCCGTCATATATAGTAGAGAGTTTTATCTCCGTCCATTCTATCACATGGTTTTGCCAGTATCACAATTTATTCTTGCTCCACCAGAAGATGACTTCTATATTTTAGGTCTGTCGAATGTAAAATTTTCTGACCCTGTTTCTGAGGGGTTTTTTATTGACGGTTCATAATTATCTCCACTTGGGTGTTACTCACCATAAAAGTATCTTTGTTCTAGTTGTGTGTGTTTTGGTTTTAACATTATAAGTCATGATCGGCCTGGCGCAATTCTAATTTATTTAAATTTAACGATCAATTCATATGTTTTTTTCCAGATCACATATCCTAGACATGAATTGGAAAAGGGTATGTTTCATAAATATGAAATCCACAAAATATTTTACACAACAAAAAAAATATTCAAAACTTAAATACGTTTAAATGGAGTTCAAAACTCCTTTAATTTAGTGTCAATAAATATTTGGTGAGTATAAATAGTATAAATGTCACTGGATGACGGAGCTCTTCTTTCGTCAATATTCAAGGTAAAATAAACTATAATAGAGGCAAAAGAAGACGCCACATTTCTTGGCTAAAACCTGCGGAAAAATCAGAGTGCACATTCAGTCTGGATTTCAGTAAAAAAAGAAACGATTGCCATTATGGTAGGAAACTTCGTTAGAAAAAGCCACTACAAAAGAAATACTAAAATCTCACTTTTAAATTTAACTTCAACTGAATTTGTACGAGTATATGGATGGAAATGCTAAATCCGTTGCTGTTCTAAAAGTTGCTGGATGTATTCGAGAGAAGAGTACTACGTAAGATCCTTGGACCCGTGAATGACGGCGAAACCTGACAAATACGATACAACGACGAGCCGTATAATATCTACAAAGCTCCCAGGCTATCTGTACATGTCAAACTGAGCAGATTGAGATGTGCCGGACATGTGCAGAGAATGCCGTCATCGCGAGTACCCAAATAATCCTGGAAGGACACCCGGGTGGGAGAAGGAGAGTGGGCAGGCAAAGGCTGCGATGGGAGGACGAAGTTGATAGGGACGCAACCCGGCTGCTGCAGGCGCAGAATTGGAGGGTCGAGGCGGAAGACAGGAGGAGTTGGAGGCGAAGATTGACGGAGGTCAAAGCTCGATATGGGCTGTAAGACCATCAAAATATATGGATGGTAATGAAAGAATTTATAGTTCAATTTCATCTTTATTGAATAAATTATTTGTATCAAATGGACGTGTGGCGGTCATCGAACCCACGAGTCGACCTTCGCACATCTTCACGATCCGAGACAGACAATGCTAAAGTCCATATACACGGTCAATGACCGGCGATCCGACCTTTGCATTCCTTGACAAAATCAAAACAAAACAAGTGCAAAGTCCAGGCGCCGGCCATTCAACCCATAGCCGGGAGCGGACCGCATTCCCTGCCGGAGCGAGAACGCATCACGTCTGTCGCGCCAGTTTCGTAAATAAATTATCACCTACATACGACATTAATCATTTTGCTAATGCAGAAACGAGACGAAGGATATCTTGCTCGCATTCCCGCACACACGCGGAAATAGTATAAATACCTACGTTTACTAATAAAAATTCTTCTTCCGCATTGCGATCCAAAACGTGTTTTATTTATCAACAAATCATAATCATCATATACCTTTAAGGGACAATTCCCTACAGACGCATTAAAACAAAATTTTATTATAAGGCATTGCTGATTATACTGTCATAAATGGTTCATCTCTAAGTAGAAGAATAGTAGGTGTGTGTGCAGCTTTAGAAAATGCTTAAAGATAACCCTTTTTGGGATGCTTAAGTGAAAACGACATATGAATGAAAAATTAAAGATTAGAGCGAATTGAGGAATTCTGCCATTTAAATAGTATTTTTACTGATGTAGGAAGTGTTAAAATGGATATCAAACAGCGTGTAGCGATTAGAAACATAGTCAAACAATAGTATTTTGTAAATATGTCCACAGTTGTATTCTGGTGTCAACTTTGATTAAAAATAATAAATTATTAAACAAGATTACGATGAGAAGGTTTTTGGAACAAATTAATAAAGAAAGACTAAGAAAATAGATGTGAGCGAAAGGAGTGTGAAAGAATGACCAAAGGAAAGTATGGGTGGATCAAATGAATGTATTCTGAAAGAAAAGAACGTAAAAAGTTAGAAAACATGAGAAAGTGGACGAATGTAAAAGAGGCTAAGGATGTTTGTTGAGATAGAAAACTATGGCGATTTATTTTTTCTACCTTCCCCAAAATGAAAATCGCTTAATTTTATGTATGTATTGTATGAATATAGTAGATTGTAGTATAGATCAGAAATACATATCTGCAGTAATTTAAAACAAACAGTATGCAGTAAATGTACATTTCCGCATTAATTAATGTTCCCTCCTTGCACGTCCTGACCACCCCTAATGAAGTGTCTTTTTGCATGAAACAAACTACGTAAAGAGTTCATACCCCAAAACAGGGGGTAGTTAACACACTCGTAAGTGGAAAAGCGCAGTAGAACAGGGGTGGCCTTAACTTATCTATTGTTGTGAACTGCAAAATGATTGATATTTTATGTTAGATATCATTTTTTAACTCCAATTTCTATATTTTAAAACGTTCTAACTCCATTTTGCAAGAGTTGAGCTGAATATTATGATATTGTATGTGACGAATATTACAAACTTGTCAAAAGTGTTGAACCTCACATTTTTTTAATATAGTTGTAGCAACCGTGCGTGCGGTCACTGAACCCACCAAGGCGACCTTGCCCGCGCGGTCATTGAACTCGCAAGTGGCGAGTGCGAGACGGCGCCGGGCGAAGGTCAAGAGCGAGACACCGATATATATCTTGCCTCTCCTGCAGACCGTAGTATGAAATGTATATAGAACGTGAAACAATAAACATGTGTCCAGCGGAAGCGAGACAACGACATGTTCTGCGCCGTTCTGTACATTATAAATACAGACGCTTACAATAAACTTTCTCTTTACTTATTCCGATCTCGACGACTTTTATTTAAACAACCAACATTCGAAACACAAGTTCCTAAATAGTCAACTCATACATATTTCAATAATCGGGAACTTACTCAATGTGGCATGTTACACGTCCCTTATAGGCCCAGTTGGTTAAATATTTAATTTCATAAGAAAGTGGTTACAACAAATTATTCGTACAACTCCTGTAGAGCATGACACAGATTGTGCAATCAATATGGACATATTTAAAAAGCGACTTACAAAAGATTACATCTCTCTCTTCAATGACTCCATGTGTCTGTCCAAAGATCCTTAGATTCACTTGTTCTGTCTCATCTCTCTTCTTTTTATCCCAGTTATTAGAGACATTTGTAAATATACGTTTTGCACTGTTTATTTTTCATTTTACTTAATGATTTCAGTATATTAAATTTCTGTTTATCTTTAAAAGTACTGTTGTAACCTTTAATCTCAAGTGGTTCAATCTGTTTAAAATATCGGTCCAATAGCAGAACGCCTTACTGCCTATCTTTAATCCAATAACTGCTATTTAAATGGGAAATTCTTGTCTGATTGGTTCTAAGAAATTGCCGAACCATAAATTCACCAGTTGTATTTTTCATAATAAGATTGGTTCTAAGAAATTGCCGGATGACAATAAATTCACCAGGTGTATTTTTTATAATAAGATTGGTTCTAAGAAATTGCGGATCAATAAATTCACCAGGTGTATTTTTTATAATAAGATTAGTTTTAAGAAATTGCCGAACAATAAATTCGCCAGGTGTATTTTTTATTATAAGATTGGTTCTAAGAAATTGCTGGATGACGATAAATTCACCAGGTGTAATAAAGTGCCTAAATATATGAATAAATAAAGTGCCTATAATACAGTGCCTAAATATATGCATAAATAAATAAAAGCTGTTTTCAGCCTTGCAAATGCCCTCGTGCTCTGCACCCGGCCCTGATCTGTGGTTGGATGCATTTAGGAGATGCATATTTTTAAATATGCAGCGTGGCTGCAAAAGGCCGCTACTCTAATATGAATTTCATATTTGCAGTTGCTGTAGGATACATTTTAAAAGTGATAATATAAGCTCGAGGAAACTTAAATTATGATTTTCAAACTAATAATTATTGTATCGTTTTATCCTTTATTATGTTATGCTTAACGAAATAAGCAGTGGTGTACTCTCTGTATTACCAGAAAGAAAAAAAACAATTAAATAGCATTTCTATCAACTCTAGTGGAATGGTTTATTTTATATGTAGACTTTTCTAGAAAATATTATTATTTATCTATTTATTAACGTTTATCCATATAAAGAGATTTAAAGAAGAGCTATTTAATGTGAAAAATCTCAACATCTACAATTTCATCAATTATATTTTAAAATTTCCCCATTCCTCTGTCCAGGCCTGTTCGACCGTGAACCCATTGCTCTCTAAAGCCTGTGCTCTGGCCCAGAAGGGTTTTCTTGATTTGAGCCTAGTATGTGGGGTATTCCTCAGGGCCAAGTTTAAAAGAGAGGTGTTGTTCTTTGCCCTTCTCCATTTTCTTACTGTAGATGCATTCCCACGAATGTGTTGAGGAGCTATGTTGGTCAGCACTTTAATAATAATATTTGCTCTACGCTAACTCTCGAATGATATAGACATTTTATCCGCTGAGTCTTATTGTCAGGTGTATAAGGATACCTATGACTTCGATCATATCTATTATTTCAAATAAAAGTGTAAAAACATGCCAGCACGCTCCGATCTTCTGCTTTCAAGTCTCATCGTATCCAGTACACCGGTATGGCCGGTGAGTTTACTGGTGAACAATGGCTAACTCAATTAAAAAATAAAAGGGTGAAAAAAACAATAATTCTAACAACGAAAATACTATTTAAAAAAAGGAGAGTTACAATAATTACAAATAAATAATCATTGAACAAATGTTTGATAACAATTACAAATAAATTAAAAAAAGACACTCTAACATAAGTACATTAATCAAATTATTTTATAAAATATAAAAATGTAATAATATCTACATTTATTATTATTACGCAGTCTGGAGACAGGAAACCGCGTATCATACATTGTCACCCTATGTATTCTGCTGCACATATTTCTAGAGCATTTATTTGGCTCACTTCAGTATTTTTTGGCGTCTACGTTTCGCTTCCATACACCAAGGAAGGTCTTTGAAAACTAAATTGATTTTGTTTAAATGTTCTATGCTTTACTTCCTCTCTTAGCGAAATATGCAATGGCGACAATCATTAATTTTCCCTTATCGTTATACTAAAGGGAAAACTTGTCAGATGAGGACATTATCCTCCCTATCCTCGGACCTTTCCAAATAGGCGCTTTATCCTGCGGAGTTTTTAATTAAGCAGTAAAATGAATCGCTCCCCGCCATGCTGGGATCTGGAATGTCTCCTCCGGTATAACTCGACTCTATCTCTTGGGCTCATCTAATGGGGAGTTGTTAAAACTCATTATTTTATACCGTTTTTTTTTTGCTTATAATGTACATCAGGAGTCGAAAACATTTTATAGAATAATCGTAAATAAAATATTCATACACATACATACCATCACTCCCACCGAGCTCGTTGGGATAAGCGGAGAGGTGAGAGCGATAGATTTTCTTATCGTAACACATATTGTACAGTACCGTAAATGCAGCAGATCTGGCTCGAAGGAAACTTTCTACAGCACCGTACAAATAGTGTAGAATAGGTGCATGGCTGTCGCTCAATACTTGGAGATTTCGGCCCATTTCATGCTTTTCAGTGAAAGGGTGAAGAGATTCCTCTTTAGTAGGTAGTAGTTGATCCTTAGTAAAAGGCAGTATTGTTTTGCGCACCTTATGTGCGGCCAATCGCTCATTGTAAGCGCCTATTTTCGTCCGTGCATGCCGTCATGACTTGTGAGATATTACATTTCTCGCACGTTTTCGCATGCATAGACCGGCCGACTTTAGATAGTATATCTCGCGAAGGCCGCGCATAATGAACATTTCATTACGGTCATGACACAGCACGTATTTACATCAATAAAACATCTTAAAAGTATCAAATTACAAGAAAATATATATCAATCATAGTTTAGGTGACACATATGTCCGATACACATATATTTGTCTATTTTACATCCATTCACCTTCTCATACGACTCCTACAATTTATTTGACTTTTAACGCATTCTCTTTTAATAATATCATATACTATGCGTATCCAGAAAATAAGTGTACTGAGGCTCTCACGACCGGATGGATTTTATTTTCGACATGTTGGCTATACTTCCGTGTAGCCTGACCTTTCCCCTCCGCAACGAGACTGGTGAAGGCAAGAGTTTTTGAGGCGCTGCAAACTCCATGGAGATGAATTTCTCCGCTCCATCGTTACTGGAGATGAAATTTGGGTTGCACACTACACGCCTGAAACCAAAAGGCAGTCTCAACAGTGGCGTCACACCTCTTCACCCTCCGCCAAAAAGTTCAAAACCACAATTTCAGCCAAGAAAATCATGGCATCCGTGTTTTGGGACGGTCAAGGCATAATTTTAATTGAATATATGCCTCAAGGGGAGACCATCAACTCTGCAAGATACTGTGAGACCCTAAAAAAATTGCGGAGGGCGATTCAGAACAAGAGGAGAGGCATGCTGACAAAGGGAGTCTGCCTGCTGCACGACAATGCAAGACCACACACGGCCAACGCCACGAAGGAACTGTTCGCCTCGTTTAAATGGGATGTCCTCAACCATCCCGCGCATTCCTCTGACCTAGCACCTTCAGATTACCATCTCTTTACCTCCCTAAAGCTGCACATGGGTGGAAAAAGGTTTTCAACCGACGAGGAGGTGAAGGAGGAGGTGGAGAAGTGGACGGAGGGGTTGGCGGGAAACTTAGGAGGAAGGCATAAAAAAGTTGATACCCCGCTTCACCACCTGCATTGAGAGGAATGGTGACTATGTCGAAAAAAAGCTTACATATGTACTACGGTAACCATGTAATTTTTTTGTTTAAATAAAAAACAAAGTAACCTAAAAAAATTCAGAACACTTAGTTTCTGGATATGCCTCGTACTTTATTCAACCATCATTTCTTTCGCCAAGGATATTGTAGTTTTTCTTCTGCCACGCCTTTCACTCACGTTTCCATTTCGTATTATTTTGATACTTTTTCTTTATTCATTCGTTCCACATGCCCAAACCATGTCAGAGTGCTCTTCTCTGCCTTACGCAGATCATCAACCTTGAGTTCACACTCATCCTTTATCACTTATTACCGTACTCTGTCATACATTCTCACCCTTGTGTATTTTTCGAAGTGCATGTAGTATTAATTTGATTCTTGCCAGTCTATTATTAAAATACCCATCTTCACTTCAATTTAATATCGACTTTATGCCACTACGAGTATAAAATAAAATTATATTTATTTCAAACTTTGTATTCCATTTCCTTCTTCATAATGTGCCGTGTCCTGTTCCCCTGGCATTGGCAACAACTCTGAAGAAACTATCTCTGTCTTTCGCGACACAAAACAGATCCTCAGCTGTATTGTATACCTGTACATTGTAATTTATTTTTATCAAACACTGTTTATTCCACTTTTTTGTAACGGTATAACCCTACCGGTTTCAAGGCTTTCACCTCATCTTCAAGGGAGCACAAACAAGACTAAATTCTGTTCGAACTGGTGCCGATATACACGTTTCAACGACAGGGGGCTGAGGGGTGAAGGAGGCATGAGACGATTTCGGCCAAGAGCGGAGAGATTTTTGGGATATAACTGTTCACCAGATGTTCGGATGGATGTACTGACTAAGAAATTTCTAGGGCATCTAATCTGTCCAATTTATTTCCGTTACTACTCATATGTAAAAATTTGGCATAATCGATAGAAAAAGTATGGTTTTCACGGTAACAATGATTAGCCATTTCAGAATAAATTAGAGGATTTGTTAAGGCGGATTTGTGTTCACGAAATATAAAAAAGTGGAATAAACAGTGTTTGATAAAAATAAATTACAATGCCTTTAAACCTCCACAACATTAATGCCTTAACTATAAACAACATATACCTGTACATTCGCGAGCGTTGCGTAACCACGACAGGCACCTTCTACCGATTCCGTGTCAACCCTCAATTTCGCTTATAAAAAATATTTCAGGAAGTGTGTTTTACATCTCCCAATATATGATCCTGAAAAACAATATTTTGGCATTTGTAGTATTAAAGTGCTCTTGTTCTGCATCTGCTCGACCCAAAACCTCGGCGTTTGAAAAACAATGAAACTCTAAACATAATCCGATGAATTCATATTTCATATGTCTCTGGCTTACATGTACTCGTATTTGATCACACATGTAACATAAGCTAACTAATTTCAAGAGGTAACCCTTTATTTTGCAATCATATATTGGGAGATGTAAAGTGTATTTCAAGAGGTAACCCTTTATTTTGCAATCATATATTGGGAGATAGGCAATCAAGAGAGTACTCGTTGTACTTTGAGCAAGAGAAGACAACATGAGTAAGAAAGGTTAGGTTAAGTGAGGTAAGGCTTCTATCTTTTGTGTGTTACCTTTCAACATATATGTCTTGGTAATTCAGTCATTTTAAATATTGTCAATGGGAGACGATATTGTCAAGGATTTCAGTAATCGAACATTCGGGTTTAGAGCTACTGGAGTAGGCACATAATGTTTGGTTCAACATTCCACGTGTTGGTGACACTACCGTACGTGAAGTGACGAAAGTATTTATTGTTACCTATAGAGCTTTTTTAACACATTGATACCTTTTTTTATAGTATTATTTTTGGAAAATTATCGAGAAGTGTTTAAACAGAAAGTTTAAATAAAAGATAATTTACTTTTTAAATATATGTACATCATTTTAGCCCGTATCAATCTACTGCAAGGTATTGTTTAAACGATAATTTGACAAAGAAATATTTCTCAATCATTAAGATTACATCACGAGCATATCTCAATCTATTAACTACAGAAGATGTACACAGAACAAGTGACTTTTCAAGTCTACCGAGAACTCTGCCAATTTAGAGATTTACCTCAGAGAGGACGAAGGAGTCTTGTGTGACACAAAAATGCCTATAAAACTAAAAGGAAAGGTATACCAGAATATTGTTAGACCCGCACTTATGTCTGGCTCAGTATGCTGGACTATGTAAAGCTCCTACTCTAGGCAACTTGAAACAGCAGAAATGCGAATGCTTAGGTGGTCGGCAGGAGTATCACTAAAATATAGAATTAAGAGCTCACGCATTCGTGTTAGCCTGGGGGTCACTGAGATAAACAGTAAGCTGGAAGAACGACAGCTGAGATGGTACGGGCACATAAGACGGAGACCACCAGACCATACGGTAAATCAGGCAATGTCTGTAGATCTTCCATAACAGCCGTCCAGAGGAACACCAAAAAACTCCTGGATAACTCAATACTCCAAAATCCTGCCTAGGTGAAAGCGACATCCAAAACCGAAAACATACAGCCTGAGAAGAGAAGAGCCGACCCCAACAGCCTACCTAGGCAATGAGTTGGGACAGTGCCAGGAAGAAGAAGAATAACTCAGAGAGGATGGAAGACTGTTTCATAGAATACATCATCTCCCTTTCTATATTCCTCCTGGCAATATGCGTTCACAAACCCCAATTAACCTCTTCACACCATCAATCAATCTTATTTGAAGACATTTTATGGTTCAATTTTGACTCCACCATAGCACAAATTTGTAACATCTATCATTTTATCGTTGAGCAATATAAGGCATACCAGGAGGGTTAATATAAAGTCAGTCCTTAGACTTTAATGGTGTGTACTAGCTCAAAAGTAAGTATTTATAAAAGAGCTGATATTTTTTGACATAAAGCGCTAAATGGTTTCGTAGTCACAAATTCCCGATCTCTGATTTACATCATTATAAAGAGTTTAAAAAGAAATTCGGGCAGAAAATAAGTTGGAATGATGTTAAATGAATGGAAATTTCCTTCCGATTACCTTAATGTTCTTCTAAAATAAAATTAATTGGACAATAGACCGAGGACAGCGCCGGTTTTCTTTAATTATATGGATTCGTCTTCAACTAGCTGATAGAAAAGGAAGATGCCATTTATATATTAAAATCAAGATCAATAATACTGCCTTCTAGAACATGATACCTTCGTGGCAAGTGGATATGAACACTACGCACATACGCTAACTTAACATTTAACGTAATGTGTTACTTTCACATATCGGAAGATCTACAAAGGTATCTTTATAGTTCATCTTCTCTTGGTAAATTTTCTACGGTTTTAATGCCAAATATGCAAATATGGGAAGTTTTTAACCTTATGACCGCAGCCACCACTTTTCTTTCCTTAACTAAGTTCATGGTGTTTGGCCGGCAGGATCACGCAGGAACACGTCTTGTATTGAACTGTGCTGATATAGAGAGAGTGAAAAAATTTAAATACCTCGGAAGTATCCTAGTGGAAGACCACGACCCACAAACCGAAGTCAAGTGCAGAAATGAATTATCTCGTGCGGCTTTTAATAAAATGAGAAACGTATTCTGTGATGATAATCTAAACTTGAAACTTCGACAACGGTTAGTCAAATGCTACGTTAGGTCAGTGTTATGGCATGGAGTGGAATCATGGACCCTCAAAATTGGTAGTATGAACCATCTGGAAGCATTCAAAATGTGGATACACCGAAGAATGCTACGGATACCCTGGACGGATATGGTCAGCAACACAAGGGTTCTTCAAAGAGCCAAAGTTGGTAGAGAGGTGCTGACTAATATTAAAATCCAAAAAATGTTCTATTTGGGTCATGTACTTAGAGGAGCAAAGTACAAATAACTGCGCGTGATCATCCAAGGCAAAATAGAGGGTCGAAGAGGTGTTGGCAGGAGGCATGTCTCGTGGTTCCGCAATATACGTGATTGGACTGGTATATGGAGCGTTGGAGATCTATTTTGGTCTGCCAGGGACAAAAATGCCTACTCTCAGCTGATATTCAACGTTGGAGGGACCTGACATGATACTAGGAAGAAGAAGGTACACAATTTATTTATTTTTATTTTGTAATATTTTTAATGAGTTCGAGTCCCGAGTTAGAGCTCCCTTGAGAAAAAAATGCTTTCTAAATTGACGAGACACTTGTTTTCCATTTCCAATATTGGATAAGACACTTGTTTTCCATTTCCAATTGGATAAGACACTTACTCAATAGATACAAAATATTTCTTATAACTTACATTAATTCAAATTAAATATCACAAGTTAATGCACACATGTTCAAAATAGAAAACACTTATCAATACAAATACGAGTACATATGATAAAACACCAAAAAGACGTATGAAGATAAATCAACTATAAAACATTTAAAATAATCACAAGAAAAGATAAAGAAGAACAAACAGTTTGAAAAGAATGAATATTAAATTGTAAAATGGCAAATTGGCTTTTCTGTAAAAATATAATATTAAATTTTATTGAGGTTATAATATAATATTCTTTCTTTCTTTCTTTCAATGGTCTTACATCCCATATCGAGCTTCGGCCTCCGTCAATCTTCGCATCCAACTCCTCCTGTCTTCCGCCTCGACCCTCCAATACTGTACCTGTAGCAGCCGGGTTGCGTCCCTCTCAACTTCGTCCTCCCATCGCAGCCTTGACCTTCTCACTCTCCTTCTCCCACCCGGGTGTCTTTCCAGGATTATTTTGGGTGCTCGTGATGACAGCATTCTCTGCACATGTCAGGCCCATCTAAATCTGCTCAGTCTGACAATACAGATAGCCTGGGAACTTTGTAGATATTATATAGCTCGTTGTTGTATCGTATTCGTCAGGTTTCGCCGTCATTCACGGGGCCCAGGATCCTACGTAGTACTCTTCTCTCGAAGGCATCCAGCACCAGCAGCTCTGCGGATTTAGCCTTACCATCAATATACTCGTACAAATTCAGTTGAAATTAAATTTAAAAGTGAGATTTTAGTATTTCTTTTGTAATGGCTTTTTCTCACGAAGTGACAGAATTTAGCCTTCAGTGTCGATGCTTCGCATCCATGTGCCACCACTGTTCTATTAATTGTTTTGTATAGGGTGACTGGTTTTTCTATGGACACTTCTGGATTTAAACAGTAGGGAGAAGAATGTTATATTCCCTGCTGTGATTCTTCTCTTAATCTCAGCATGTTCCCCGTTTTCCTTCGTTAGAGTTGGACCCAGGTAGTTGAACTTTTCCACTACCTCAAAGTCATATTCATCCTTGAATCTAATGTTACCTTGTGGACCATTGTCTGTTCTCCTACTCTGTTTCATGATTTTTATAATATAATATAATACGTCGAGCTTATATTTAAAACGTGTTATGGAAACATATTTTTAAAAATATCCATTGTTTCCATGTATTAGTTTCCAAGTATATGCATTAGCATAATTGGAAAGTTCCTGTTATACGTAATTTGTTTTAGGTTGGACACAGTGGATCAATTGTTGCCATCTGTTTAGTCAAAGGGGGATTCGAAAGCTTATTCGATGAAAGGGTTAACAGCTGTCAAAAACTGAAAATGTATAAGCCAATGACATCTGACATATCGTTTTGATTTTTTAATGCGTGTTTATTCAAAAACTATAAGAAGGAATTAAAGTCTATTAAATTTATGGAAATTTGCATGTACAGCAAACATTTGTGCTGTATCCTTACTATGTTTTGAAATGTATGTACCAAAGAGAATTGAACCCGCAATTACCGACAAACACGGACGTTGTTGTATTCTTAAGATGGTATTTGAGTTTGAGTCAATACTATATACTCGTAAGTTATCATAGTATAAACAGGCCAAAACCCATACGACGGCTGTCGCCAAAGAAAGAATACGAGAATTGAATTTTGAATACAAGAGAGCGAGAGAGGAATACTTGGATTCTCTCCGAAAGTAATTCGAAAATTGAATCTCGGTGGGTCCGTGATAAATGAAAAGATGGAAACTATACTGAACGAATTTTAAATACCTAGCTTACAATTTTTGAACCGGTATAAAAGGAGACGATGTATAAATTATATATATATATAAACCAATTCTACATTTATGAATATATATTTTCATTAATGTAGAATTCGTTTTACTTCCGTGAATATTTCAAAGGTTGCAACTAGTATCATAATAATCGAGAGAGTGGTAAAGTGGTTGATTTTACCATAACAATGAATATCATTGTGGAGAACAGAACAGAGAACCTCGGGATGGGAGATAGCAACACATGTATTGGGGACGAATATAATCAGTAGAATAGCAAAGTAATTTATTGTTTAGTATTAATTTTATTTCTAGTGTTTTAAAACTAACTTTCTTTTCATACATACTCGTACTTGTATACAATGAGGAGCATGGTCGCGCAGCAACGTACTGAACTCCGTGTGGAAGGTCGTCGTTTCAAACCCCGCGCTGTGCTACTCCCCTCGAATGACACAGGCACTCTTTCCGCCTAGTGCTCGAGGGTATAAGGATACTTATGACTCCAGTCATAACTATTTAAAAAAAAAGATCAATATAAAATCTTTATAAATATCTTTTTAACAAGGTTCATTAAGAAAAACGTTTTATGTTAAACTTTAACGATGCTTTTTTATTTAAAAAAAATTAAGTCGTAAAACACAAAAGCTTAATTTTATGATTTTTTTCATTATTTGAAATAAAAACTCGATTTCATGGGAACTTAACGATCGGTTACCATAAACTCTTAACCCAATATCGATGGAATCATAAAATCCCAGTTAATTTTGTTTTAGAACCTTGTAAAATTTACGTAAAAAAAGAACTTTGTTCTAAACTGTATTTAAACCTTTGAATTGTTTATGACTTAATCCGGTACTGAAATGCAATTTGAACCTAGAAAAAGAAAAGTTGTTGGTTTTTTAACGTATTTTTTTTATCAATCTACTAACGACTTTGAAATTATTATATTTTAAATTGTTGTTTACAAGAATATGGTCTGAAAAACATCTGGCGGCGTCAGCCTCCTATTGGTGGGGTTGTATCTCGATTGTGAGGATATTATGAGATGAACCCATAACATTTATTACCTTAGCTTATCTGTCTCGAAAGTATTTTATTCTCTCCATTGTATTTGCAATAATGTGTAATTACAGAATATACCTTTCATACTACAGTGCTTTCAAGAAACATATTATTTATTTAGTATTGTATTTATTATTATATACACAGATTGAGGAATTTTACTGTTTGGGTGGTATTTTTTCAGATGGTGGAAGAGTTAAAATGAATACCTAATGGCGTGTAGCGATAGAAAACAAAATCAACGGAGCTCAAAAATATATATGGTCAAACCGAACATTTTAAAATCCGCTAAGATTATAGTTCATAATAAAATTTCAGTCCCAACTTTGATGTATGGCAGTGAAACGCTGACTCCATTTAAACTCCATTTATAATTTTTTGTAGGTTTTTTGCGCATTACAGATTTTCCTAACAAATACAAGGGCCAAACATAATAGGTATAAAAAAACATGTAAAAAACTATTCAAAATGTTTTAAGAGTTTTTAGCGAAATACTTCTTATCTGAAGAGATGATGATAGTAGTTGTTGGTAAATAAATAAAATACGTCAATTAGCAATGCGGAAGGAGAGAGTGAATGAATATTTTATTTATCGGTATGTGGGTATTTATACATTTCAGAATGGGCGCGGGAGTGCGCCCGCGATATATTTTTATCTCGCTTCTGTGCGTGCAGAAATGGTTAATTGAAGTATTGCAAACATCGCAAATAGTATTGTGGGTAAACAATTTGTTTACGGGACCGGCGAGACAGCGTGATGCATTCTCTTTCTACTGTGGAATGTATCGTAAATAGTATTGTGGGTAAACAATTTGTTTACGGAAACGGCGAGATGTCCGGCCGCGTCAATGTTTTGGTATGTGACCTTCGGACATATCCAAAGGTCGTTTCGTCGGTCGTTGACCGTATGTGTTGACAATATTCAGCGACGACCGTGGTTCCCACAAGTTATTTGATGAAAAAAAAAAAGAAATATGTAGGTACATGTCACTAAAACGTTATGAAAAAATATAGCATGTTAAAGTTATATGAAAATTAAATTGTTTCAAGTACTACACTAAATTTAAAAGATTTTTCCTGAAGGAGCTGAGCGACACATGAAATACGTCTATATGAGGACACACACGCTTAAAAAGTGTTATTACTCTACCTACCGACATTTCCAATGGCAGACTAGTTTGACTTATAGGTTGATGGAACGATGTATGGGTGCATTGTTTAAAAAAAATTAATTAGCCCTGAGCTAACAAAAATGGAACACCCAATCGAAAGAGATCTTCTACTCTCTAATGATCTGTAACTAAGCATACCAAGTAAGAAGACACTTGGATAAAGTCATGGATAATATCCATGCTTTCTTATATAGAGACAAACCAGAAATGTTTTCAGAACCCTTTTCTAGCATAAGTGAATACGTAATCTTTGCTGGCGATAACATTATAGAGCAATATTCCAAATTACTTCTGACCAAAGAATTATTTAATATTTTGAGTACGTATGTATATGTGAATTGTTTGGTGGTACGAATTACAAACCCAAGCTTCTTATTCGCTAAACTAACTGTTTGAATTCGCTGACTGGTTTGATTTGCAAATAAAACGAAAAGTTACTTTCGAATAAAATACCAAAGCCCTTTGTTTTATCCATTCTAGACAGTTGTGGGTCATTTAAAAGGTAACAAAAATAAACAAATCTTTGAGCTCTTACGAATAAAATTACACAACGTTTTGATACGTTGAAGAAGAGTTTTTTTATGAATGCTCCATTCATATATATTATTGATCATCCTGGAGTTTCCTACAGTCATTAACCCTCGATATTTTTAAGAACAATTTAAGATCATCCGCAAATAGGTAAACATCTGAGTGAGTTATATTATTTTTCGCATCAATAATGAAGATAACAAAAATAGTTGGCCCTAGATTTGACCCCTGTGGAACACCTGAATTAACATGGAATTGATCAGATGTAAATACTCCATAAGAGAAAAATTGTTTTTAATTTCGAAAATAGTCAGCGAATAACTTTAAAGAAGGTAAGTTACAGCTTAGCTTGCTCTTTTTTTTTTAAGTATGTAATGATTATGTTTAACCCTCCGTTGGGCTTAATACAAATCCTAACACGTTCGGGCGCAACTCATCTGTGTGATTAAAAATTTAATTTCTAATTAGGCTTAACGGAAAGCTTATCAAACTGAACTTTTCACTCAAACATGATTATATAACATTTGTACATTTCTTTGCACTTTTCAATAACAAAATTTTTAATGTTCTCATATTGTTTTTTTAAAGATAACTAGTTTACAGCATTCTCAGTCTTTTGTTGGCAGCTTATCAACAAAACTAATGCAATTCAGTAACATCACCTTTTTTCCAGTCATTTAATACCCACAATAGGTTTGTAAAAAATATTTATTACAATAAAAAGGATGTGGAATTAATTGTCCCATTTTCATAAGGAAAGTGTTCATGTGACGACAATAAAAGCAATAACATCAGAGAATATTGTGCTAGCACTTTTTCAAACATTATTTAGAATATAAAATTCAAATTCACTTGTGATCATAAAAAGTCTTCGCAAAAACAAGTAATCAAAATATGATTAGAAAGTTATTCCTGATCAGGCTCACGCTGAACATTTTTGAAAACATTCTTATAACAATTTTGACATACCATGCGTGCATGTTTGCATTCATATAGTAAATAACGATCAATTTCATTAAATTATGGGCTAGAACATAGATATACGTACTATTGCTGGTATATAAAAATAAATATTATATTAAGAAAAAAATTATTTGTTTCAGAAATCAAAAATACTAACGTAATCGGGCGCAACTCATCCAGCAAATTAAAACGTCCGTCACGTATACCAACGATGCACTGGAGAAATAACAAAGATACCCTTGTGTGAGGGTTAGGGAGTCAGGAAGCTACTATAAGCCTTTCCTCTTTGTCGGTAAACCTCACCCATTGGCACAAAAAAAAACTAGGTATCTCATCTTATAGATTAGATGCGCCCACCCAAGGGTCAAACGTGAAAAAAAAACAGAGAGAAGCCGAATTAATGTGTATTTAAAGAATGGGTTAATATATTTCAACCAACATGAAAGATTTTCTTTTTCCTTCTTTTCTATCTTTTCGCTGGTGGTGAATCGGAGATTGTGCGTACGTGTTGTGCGTAATCTTCTCATTCATTATTTTAAAACTGCTTAACTATTTCAATGTATTACTGCCTAACTATTTCAATGTTGTTTCAACTATTTCATTTCCCATTTGTCATTTTGTAAAATTTGGACTCCTTTGAGGCTTTTCTTTTTTTCGTTCTTGCTGACAGTTAACCTGAGGTGTTATATGTGGGTTTCCTTTTTATTTTGTTTTCTGCCATACGGTATTTTGTTCTTTTATTTATTCTTTAATCTAGATATGCGGGGGTGTGGGATGGACCCCCCTCCCACCCCGATGCCCTTGCGGTCGGGTTCGCCCTGCATTGGTGGGGTGTATCTCGGCCGAGGGAATGTTTGTGGGATGAGCCCGGACCTTTTAATGTCTTCTCTCTTGAATGTATTTTGATCATGTGTGATATATTGTGGTATGAACGTTTTGATCTGTCTGGAGTGATGAAGTGTGAGGGGGTTGATTTCGCGTGATGTATACATATGTAATGGAGTGTCACTGTTTGTCAAGTGGATTAGAAGCACATTCGTTGCACACCGGGATTTTATATAATAAAACATCGGAAAGAAGTATCGATCCATTTTTTCACGATATATGTACTCAGTAAGATACAGGCAAAAACCTAGTTTACTGGGGACACGACAAATGAAAGGCAATAAACCCAGATCCATCAAAATTGTGAGTCCAAATTAAATACCCCTTGTTTTTCGCAAATTATGTACATTTCTTGTCGTGTATAAAATAAATAAATAAATATAATGTAAGTGGAAGACTTGCGAGAGGAAGAACAAGAAAAGTGTTGTTGTATCAAGGGAATGACATTAATTTTTATTATTACTATTATTATTTTTATTTTTATTATTATTTATTATTATTATTATATTCTGAAAGAAGAAAACGTAGAACGTGAGAAAAATCGTTAATGCTGTTTGAGAAGGTGTATGGATGTAGCAAAGAGTGAGTACGTGTTTCGAGATAGGAAAGTACGGTGTGTGGACATAAAAATGGCGTGATGGTATGTATGCAATACTATACAGTCATATCAAGAGTAGATGTGAATACACAATTTTAGACACTACTAAAAGTATTCATTGACTTGACTCATTGAAAATCAGAAGAAATAATTTGTTTCAGAATAAATAAAAAGTGATCGAAGAGAATGTAAAAACAATGACTAAGTGGTCATAAGTAGGGAATAATTTAAATGTAACCATCAATTGATCGTAACTATAAGAGAATGTGAAACAAAATACCATTTGATCGCAATAATAAAAGAATGTAAAAATAATTGATTGCGATAACAGAATAAAACAAAAATAATGACGAGAGACTGCGAAAACGACGATCAATTGATCACGTCCACAGGAGACTGTTAACTAGAAAAACCGTTTTAAAAATCTTCGAGGGAAAAAAAGAAAAAAAAAACATTTTGATTTCATTCTTCAAGTCAAAGCTTTACCGGTTTGATGTAACAGGGAAACTAAATGTAGAGGGTTTTCATAAACCGAATGAAGTGGAATGGGTCTCAGTAAACGGGCGAAAGCTCCATAATATCAGACTGAGTGGCCTCTGGCGATCTGGCTCACACGTGAGTCTCGCCGGTCCTTGATATCACGTTCCACTTTTGTTCTTCTGGGCGGGCCGTTCTGCCTGGGCCATTTTGGCTCAACTATACAGCCTGAACTACCCCCGTTTCTCCACAGGTCATAATCAGGTCCGTATTTTTCCATGAGAGTCAACTAGGCTAGGTCTAAGGGGTTAAAATCCATATCAAATATGAATATTCCTATAACATATGACCTGCATGCTTCGTTTATTTACTTTAAAAAGTAATCGAAAATAAATTTCAACTAAATTAACTTGCGAGTATATTTATCAGTATACTCAAATTCAAAAGACAATTTTGTAAAGTGTCATTTACTCGTAGATAGTAAACACTAGTCAAGGGCGCTCTTGCTCGGGACACAAACTCAAAATTACTAAACAAATCACGTTCGTCAAATATAACAACGCCCGAATGAATCATGTATAGCACTTAATTTGTATACAGTATAATTTTATGCCATTATTACCAAGGCAGTCACTTCCGACCAATCAGAAAGGTGTTTATGAGGCCTTAAGTAAAAACCGGACTGAAAACCCTTTTTTTTTTCAATCTAGGTTCCAGTGAAAAGTGTACGCACAACCTCCGGGTTAGGTGTCAGGTGTCTTATCAACAAGACCATGGGGTTGACACAATATTCAATATCCGTGGCATTTGCATGTGTGTATACATATTTATTTATTTAAGAACACTTTCATGCCAATACATCTTATCAATATAGCATAATTACTATAAAGTCATTTATTTCAATCGACCCGATTTTGTTTCATTATAATAATTGGTATCCATGATCACGTATTTGATGGTGTGGACATACATATATACACACTATCATGCCTTTTCCCTGTCGCGATAGGCAGAGAGGAGAGAGTTTCAAGCTTTTTTTTTAACCTGGCGAGTTTATTGCCATGGGGCATCTCTTCCAACCAACCAGAAAGAGGTTTTTATAGGCCCTAACTGTTAACCAGACTGGAATCCTATTTAAAAAATTCTGGGTTCCAGCGGGAATCGAACTCATAACCTCCGGATCGGCAGACAAGTGTCTTACCACCAGACCACGGACGTCGTCTTTCTTTCCTATCGCGACACACATATGTCATATCTTACACATCCATATACCTTTACAAACAACTCCTGCGATTTTCTGACTTTTTACATAGTATATGAAACATTTATAAATAAAATCTTGATATAAATAAATAAATAAATAAATAATAGGTTTATTGATAGAAACATAGTATGTACAGATTATATTTAAATAACACTTCTAAAACACATAAATTGCAGATAATACATTAAATACAGAAGCTATCAAAAGGTCTGGGCTCATCAACTAGCATCCCCTCGGCCAAGATATACCCCACCAATATAGGGCGAACCCAGCCACGGGGACACCAGATGTTTTTCAGCCCACACCCTTGAACACGTAGAACAAGAATATATAAAAAAAATAAACACAGAAAATAAATAGATGACAAAAAAAAAATACATTCAAGAGAGAAGACACTAAGAGGTCCGGGCTCATCCCACAAACATTCCCCCGGCCGAGATACACCCCACCAATGTAGGGCGAGCCCGACCGCAAGGGCATCAGGGGTCTTCCATCCCACACCCCGTATATCTAGATTAAAGAATAAATAGAAAAAAAAAAAAAAAAACAGAAACGTATGGCAGAAAACAAAATAAAAAGTAAACCCACATATACCACCTCAGGTTAACTGTCAGCAAGAACGAGAAAAAAAAAGAAAAGAAAAGCCTCAAAGGAGTCCAAATTTTACATAATGACAAATGGGAAGTAAGATAGTTGAGACAACATTGAAATAGTTAGGCAGTAATACATTGAAATAGATAAGCAGTTTTAAAAGAATTAATGAGGAAATAACGCACAAACACGTATGCACAATCCTCGATTCACCACCAGCGAAAAGAGAGAAAAGAAAGAAAATAAGAAGAGAAAAGCAAACAAGAGACCCATTAACCACTGAGAAACCCATTAACCACCCAGAAGATAACGCTTTAGAGTATCTCTGAAGGTATAACTATTCACCCGCTCCTTCAAGGCCTGGGGCAACTCATTCCAGCATTTGCTGGCTGAGTATGAGAAGGATCCCCTGAACAGTGTTAGATTATGGTTTGGGATAAGTAAAAGAGTCTCTCTGCCTCTAGTTTCGTAGCCGTGAAAGTTTCTAGCCCAATTCAGTTTTTCGAAGAGATAAAGTGGCATTTTTGTACTGGTAATTTTATGCATGAGTACGCTTAAGTGAAGAAACCGTCTTTGTTTCATGTCAATAATTTTAAAAGCTCTCAAAAAAGGGGTGATGTGTCCTCTGGGGGGAATGTTGAAACAATACCTACAGCAAGCATTTTGCAATCTTTGCAATTTCCGTTCGGTTCTCCTTAGAAGGCACGGTCCATAGATGCAATCACCATACTCGACTATTGGGATAATGAGCGCGTCGATTATTCTACGTATGTGTAGATAAGATCAATAGTTAGATCAACAGTTGAATGGTTGAAGTAAAATAGGCAAAGTACCCAAAAAAAAAAACAAAAAAAACTAAGTAGGTATACAGTTTCATTCTATATGAAATATAGAACGAAACTGCATACTTAGTTTTATTGAGTTTTTTTTAGTACTTAGTGCCCATTTTACTCCAATCATTCAGTTAGTTTAGATGAAAGAAAATATCTGAATTTGATAGAAAAACAGGTAAATTTTCACCGTAAATTGTACCCGAAACTCCTGGTTGAAAAATAGTTATTATTCTTTGTAACCTGTTTTATCAAACACTGTGTATTCCGCTTTTTGTAACGGTATAACCCTACCGGTTTCAAGGTTTTCACTTCATCATCAGGAGAGCACAAATAAGACTGATGATGAGATGAAAGCCTTGAAACCGGTAGGGTTAAACCATTACAAAAAGTGAAATAAACAGTGTTTGATAAAATAAATTACAATGTCTTTAAACCTCCACAATGTTAATGCCTTTACTATAAATAATAAAGTTATTATTCTATCTAAGGCACAGAGATCTTTAATCTTGTAATAAAGTTGCTAGTTGATTTTCGTGTTTTTTTTTTGGCCGTGTATAAGTAACAACGGCTCTGATTAAGCCCCACGGGACAAATATCAGGGAAATAATAAGCCAAACCCTTAAACTGGTACGGAATGTCGAGTCTCGTCTTGAAGCCATTGTTACACAGGTCAGATGTTAAGTCAGATGCAGATGTGGTGTAAAGTGCAATTGTATTTGTTGTTATTTCTGTATTAGTATTACGTAAAAAGTAAATTTTCATTGGGAGATTTTTTTACTGAAAGTAAAATCAATTTTTGCTGGATGGTAAAATCAGTTTACTGAACTTTATCATTTATCAACATAAAAAAAAAAACAATTCATGTGATTTTTTTAAACCTGTACACCGCGTTAAAAATCAAATTTCACGAATCCTGTGCGCGGCACAATTTCGGCGTTTTTTTAATTTCTAAGTTTACACGCGTATTTTGTTTAGAACCACTAATATTTGATTACACCACCAAGTAAACATGACATTCTAGTATTTTTTTGATAATAAATAATAGTCATTACTCTTATGGAGACTCATTAAATAAAGGAGATAAACTAAACATTACGTAAAATACACAAAGGAATGCTACGATCAAAGCAATGATTAATTACACTCACTGCGAATGCTGCTCGTATATAAAATATTTAGGTAATGTTTATTTACGAGTACGTAAGAGAGACACACCGCAGGACCTCCGTACGTGACAGGTAATTCCGAGCGGCCATTCGAACATCAGTATGCGTCACGCATACTGACGCGATAGCTGGAAATATTGAGAAACTAAAAAAATTCGACGCTCTGTTTATTCAACAATATCTCATAAACTAATATATTATTTGACAAGGTTTTCAGAGATGTCGCTAGAATAAAGATTATTTTAAATTTTAGTTCCATTTTCATCCCGATTTTGTGTCATTCTTTTTAAGTATTTGTGATTTGAAACTTGGATTGTCGTCAGATCACAGGCGTTTGTGCTTCCCGCGAGGAACAGTTAAATAAGAGCTACAATACATAATTTTAGAAAAAGATAAAAAAAAAGGTTAAAAATATTTACTTCATATAAACTTATAAATAACATATTTTATGTGTATAAAAAACTGCATAAATATACATTTAAATTAAAAATAAATGGAGATTGAGCAAAAAGTGGTGAGATACAGCTAAGGAAAAAGTGGTGAGAGACGATACACGGAGATTGAGCAAGAAGTAGGCTAAGGAAAAAGTGGTGGGAGACGATACACGGAGATCGAGCAAGAAGTAGACTAAGGAAAAAGTGATGGGAGACGATACACGCAGATCGAGCAAGAAGTAGATTAAGAAAAGAGTGGTGGGAGACGATACATGGAGATTGAGCAAGAAGTAGGCTAAAGAAAGAGTGGTGGGAGACGATACATGGACATTGAGCAAGAAGTAGGCTAAGGAAAGAGTGGTGGGAGACGATACATAGAGATTGAGCAAGAAGTAGGCTAAGAAAAGAGTGCTGGGAGACGATACATGGATACATATTAACTGGAATAAATTTAAGAAGTTTAAGGAATAGAAAAATTTCTATGACGAAATGTATGAGTGTGGATAAGGTGAAAGTTGTTTGCATGGATTGAAATGCGTGGATACTTCTGGTCTTTCTGGTCTGGTGCAAAAATAACAAAGCATGATGATCTTTTTTTTAGTTCGTTATTGTTCTTTACATAGCCATAATGATCATTAGACTTGATCTTTTGAGCGAGTTGACCACACTACAGAGAGAAGGATACGCCTTCATTCCTCGTTATCAGTAGGATTTCTTTCTCACTCTTGGAATGAGCAGTCCATACCTGCCCCGTGATCGGGATTCCTTCAGTATCTTAATTGTATCTTCCCATCAGATAATAAAACCTACAAACCAGAGAATAAGCATTCATAAAATTAAATGCAAACACTGTTCGATTATAAATGTAACTTAACTTTGTGTATTATTTAAAATAAATATTCATATATTAGCGAAAAAAAAACACCTTTATTATTTAACACGTTGAAGATGAGAAAAATACGCAATATTCATTTTGTGTAAAATACTTCACTGTCCCGTATCTCTCTTTTACCTCACCGAGAATATTCAGCGTCATTCTAATCACGGATTTATGCTACGCTCAAACAAACATGTTTTTTGACTTTTCCAGTTCATCGCGATTCTGTTTTAACGTTGCTCTTTACTGTCCATGCAGTGAGCATTGTTTTACGTTGTTCTTTACTGTCCACGCAGTAAGCATTGTTTAAACGTTGTTCTTCACTGTCCACGCAGGGAGCATTGTTTTAACGTTGTTCTTTCCTGTCCACGCAGGAAGCATTGTTTTAACGTTTTTATTCACTGTCCACGCAGTGAGCATTGTTTTGACGTTATTCTTTACTTTCCACACAGGGAGCATTGTTTTAACGTTGTTCTTTCCTGTCCACGCAGGGAGCATTGTTTTAACATTGTTATTTACTGTCCACACAGTGAGCATTGTTTTAACGTCGTTCTTTATTGTTCACGCAGTGAGCATTGTTTTAACGTTGTTCTTTATTGTCCACGCAGAGTGCATTGTTTTAACGTCGTTCTTTACTGTCCACGCAGTGAGCATTATTTTAACGTTGTTCTTTACTGTCCACGCAATGAACATTGTTTTAACGTTGTTCTTTACTGTCCACGCAGTGAGAATTGTTTTAACGTTGTTCTTTACTATCCATGCAGTGAGAATTCTTTTAACGTTGTTCTTTACTGTCCACGCAGTGCGCGTTGTTTTAACGTTGTTATTTACTGTCAACGCAGTGAGCATTGTTTTAACATTGTTCTTCACTGTCTACGCAGTGAGAATTGTTTTAACATTGTTCTTTACTATCCACGCACTGACAATTGTTTTAACGTTGTTCTTTACTGTCCACGCAGTGAGCATTTTTGACGATGACGACGATTGCGACTCTTTACTACTCGAATTTAGTTTCCAAATAATGTTATACTCGCTCCGTCACTGCATATTTCAAAAAATGACAAAAAACCACTTAACTTGCAAGTAAGTAATGATACATGTTTCGTTCCCAATGTTCCTTTAATCTCCGCCTTGTTTTTCTTTTGATTAATGATGTCTCAATATAATTATGTTTATTGTTAATTAATTTTGTACAGGTGAATTATAATTGGAATCAGTTTGCATATTGCTTGCTTTGTTTATTTTTATCATATTTATTGGACGATATTGTCAATTGACAATAAGCTAGCAGAATTGTTTTATCAAAGAAAACATTACAAAGTAAACTTGACTCCAGGCTAAACAGAACATAGATAAACTGTTTTCCAGTGGCGTTGGTATACGGAAGAGAATTGCTTCGAGAAACCTTATCTGGAGTACCGCAGGGTGATCACCTGTACCTTGGGGGGTTACTTTAAAGTGGTTTGCATTATTTATGGCAGAATAAGATGAAAATATACAAGAGGGGAACACTTAATGCTTGGTCAGAGTATCTAGACTCGAAGGCTTTCTCCAAGTCTGATATGAGCTTTAGTATCAAAAGATCGCAATGAGCATATTTGAAGTTTTACATATAAGAACGAGATATGATTTGAGTAAGTGCAGTGCGTCGAGATCTTTCTCATCGTTATTTGATTTTTAATTAATCTTTAACTCTTAGAGTATTTAACATTTCATTACTTTGTTATTATATTGATTATTTTAATCCTCACTATACATGTTTCTAACTTCTGTTCCGAGACTTTCTTCAGGTGGAAGTGTTTATTGAGGATAAATGGGATTAATGAAACAATAAAATAATATATTGTAAAATATACTAATGGTGACACCATGAATAAATTATAATAATCAGTTCAACAAAGCGGGTACTACGCAAAGCCTCTGAGTGCATGGTTTAAAAAAATTAGGATACTATTTTTAAAAATATATATTATGAAAATTAATTACTTCCTGTGGTCTTGTTTGTAAGATGCTTGACTTCCACCCGAAAATTTCGAGCTCGATTCCGATAATACCCAAATAATTCAAATAAAATACAGAAATGGCATTGATTTGCATTAAAAGTTCATCTAGTACCAATACTACTCACCTAACGGTAGTATTGATAACACATATGTGGATGAACTGCGAGTTACGTGCGTTCTACCTAAATCCTCCTCCTCCTCTTGTTAGTGATCATCAAGCTCACTAAATCCTGACACTATATAACAACCTGCACGACATCTTTGATATGAAAATCTCCGTCGAGGAGTTAAAAAAAATCACATCTGCAGGACAGTGCCACCACTGTCAAATAAAATTCCACAACGCTGGCAGCTGTCACGTTCCTCATGTTTGTGTCAAATGTGGGCAAAAACACAGAACAGCCGAATGTAAAAAGTCGCGTGACGTTCCCGCTACTTGCGCGAACTGCGAAGAGGCACACGCAGCAAAAAACAAGGGCTCCCGAAACCGCGAAACCAAACACGGGCCCACCACCTCCAGCCACAGAAATCTCCAGGAATTTCCCCCCTCTGGCAACGCCAGTGTAGAGTGCGAATCTTCCGCGATCTCCTACGCAAATATTGCGAGAAATGCTCGTCCACAACCCTCTCAGCCCACCCGCGAATACCCACCGCAGGAAAACATCGCGACCATTGTAAAGAACCTCGACGCGGCACTAAACACCCTCGCACACTACACAAATCTGCAAAGATAGGCACAAGTATTATTCCTCATATTCATCTATTTAAAATATATCTTACGAGTTATAGCGTTATCCTCCCCGTCTTCATAGTATATACTCATATTATAATATTGTATACATCCCTATCCTTTCTCTCTGTATACCTTTATATTACGCTCGCGATACATAAAAAATATAAGTATATTAATATGTAACAAATATGTATTATATAACATTAATATACATACTAAATCCTATCCTTTCCTTTCTATAATTTTTTTTCTACCATTCAAGTATTCAAAATAAACAACCCAAGTCCGTTTCACAATATCCGATGAAGGAGTAAGGTGTCCTAAAATCGGGCCGACACTCCGAGTAGAAATAATTAACTAGTAGTGAGAGGATCAAGTGGATGGTGAACTAGTAGTGAGGGGATCAAGCGGATGATGAATTAGTAGTGAGGGGATCAAGCGGATGATTGGAAAAAGTAACAGAACAGAAGGAACACGAATCGTAGGAAATGTATGATAAGGTTTGTATGGATATGAAAGAGGCAAAAAATGTGTGTCGAAATAATTAAGTCTGGCGCTCTGTCCCCTATGCCTGCCTCGGCAGGAAAGTGGCGTGATGAAGAGTATGTAACATATAACAAGGTTTGATACTTTCAAATCTGTTAATATTGTATTAAAATTTAAACGAGATGTAATGAACTAACAAAGATATCGGTAAATATTTGATCATTTAGTATGGTTCAAAGTGTGAAGGAAAACCGCATATGTTCCTATGGTTTCCAGCCTCAGTGGATTGAATGAAAACATAATTTGCTTTCAGCTGAGATAAATAGTCGTTGATTAAGTTTAAGGAAACAAATATTTTGATGCCTAATGAAGTTTATATTTCCATGTTTGATATTATCCAAGAAAGGTACTTTCATTCCTCGGGTTAAACCTTCGGAAGTGCGTCTCAATATACGTAGAATAATTAAGGTTGTCCCAATAACAATAAGAAAATTAATTTAATTAGTAAAAAGGGTATGCGTTAATTTTTTTCATGTTTATTCATTTCAACAAAAAGTAAACACTTGCTGTTTATACGAGTATATAGAATATATCAAATAAATGACTTTTTCTTCTGTTCTGATAAACATAAATTATTTTAGATGACATGTTCACGTAATTGTGATTCAATTTCAACAATATCTCGATAAATGTTGTATTTTATTTAATAAAATCCCAAAGAAAAGTCCATTATTGTTAATGCACACAATCTCGGCACAAAAAAATAATACACCTTCTCTGGTTTGCCCTCGGTTTAAAGAAAAAGTGCGAAAATTAATATTGCGTAAATAGAACCAATGATTGCTAAATGAAAAAAATATACATTTACACATTTTCAAATATTTTTACTTTTTTAACCAGGAAAAACGTTACATAATACTCAAATTATAATTATAATATGTGTATTAATATAAATACAACGAAAAAGTATCAAAACACCGTACGCACATGCCTTCCACCCACCACACATAAAATGCAAACTTAAAACAGGTCATGGCTCAGGTAATCAAAGGCCCTAATACACAAAGGCCCTAATACGGCGGAGCTTTTCAGAGAGTATCAGGTCCTGAACATAGCCAATTTACATCTCAAATCCATTATCTGGCACTACCATCGAGAGGAACGGAAGATGCACTCAGCAGACACACATGACATGGCAACTAATGAAATGTTCACCATCCCTAGAGTTAAAACCTCTTTTGCCCAAAGGCAATATGCTTATTTGGCTCCCATAACAAACAATGACGTGCCGACTTCAATAAAGGTAAAGGTAGGAAAACCATTTAGACAATCGATCGGAGCGTGGTTGTTATTGCGACAGGATTTTGAGTACTTGGGCTTTCAGGATGAATGACGAGTGGAAAGTATTGATGTGAGCTCGTAAGTGTGGGTTTCTTCTTGGTGTTTTAATTTTGGTTGTTTTTGTATTTGTGTTTGTGTGTATTTTTTTTTTGTTTTTGTTTTGATTTTAATTTTTATTCTTATGATTGTGTGCGGTACGGTGTGAGATGAATATTTTTGGTCTTTCTGGAGTAATGATGTGTGAGGTGTTGAATTTCGCAAGATGTTTCCAGTTGTAGTTGAGTGTCACTGTCAGGTTGATGAGAGCGTGCAACGGGGTTTTGTTTTTGTGTAATCAAAAATCGGAAAGAAGTATCGATTTATTTTTTCATGTTAAATATCCTCAGTGAGATACAGGCAAAAGCCTAGTTTACTGGGGATACGACAAATGAAAGGCAACAAACCCAGATCCATTAAAATTGTATGTCCAAATCAAATTATCTGTTGTTTTTCTCAAATTGTGTTTATTTCTTGTCATGTGTAATAATAAAAAAATAATAAATAAAAATAAAATAAATAAAAATAAATAAATTGACAATTATTTATACGAAAGAAATAAAAAAAAACGATTTCCTTTAGTTGTAGCCCTTTCAATTGTCCATGGTGATGGCATTAGAGATCAATTCAGAGTATGCTGCTTCGCTGTTCTTGTCAGTTCCAAACAGTTCGTTACAAACGGTATTAACCGCATAAAAATAAATCCGTGTAAATTGAGACATTCTTTGTTTACTTTAAACACACTATAATCTAACTAAAATACAGTTTACAACCAACGCTTAAACACAATTGAAACTTATAAATTTATATTAAAATAAAATATATACATGAGAGTACATAGAGAAAAGCGGAGAAAGGAAAACAAATATTTAGTTTTTTACGACAATTTTAAATAAGGAAATACGACTTTGTTAAATGTTTTAAGAAAATACGTTTGCACAACGTATGTATAATATTTATTTGCGAGTTTGAGATAATTTGGGTGAACGCCATAAATTAATTAGAAGATATGTCTTAGAAAAGTGGTTCGCAAACTAGGTTCGCGGAGAGTGGAAAGGCGCAAATCGGGACCGAAGTCGCGACACATTGAAAGCACCGAGATTCCTGAACACACACAAGCAGATATCTCCGGTGATAATTACTCGATCGATACAAACGACATGTCAATAGATTAACAACACCGTAAGCAATACAATAACGATGATAAATGATAAGTCGTCGAAAGCGGAAAAGCGCAAATCGCGACCTAAGTCGCGACACACTGGTAATAACCGAGATTCCTGAACACACACACACACACGCAGATATCTCCGATGATAATAACCTGATCCATACAATCAATATGTCAATAGATTTAAAACACTATAAGCAACACAATAACGATGATAAAATGATAATTCGTTGAGAGCGGAAAGGCGCATGTCGGGACCGAAGTCGCGACACACTGAAAGCACCGAGTTTCCTGAACAAACACACACGCACGCACGCGCAAACACACGCACGCCCGCGCACAGGCACGCGCGCACGCGAACCGCGACTGAAGTCGCGACACACTAATAAACACCGAGATTCCTGAACACACACACACGCAGATATCTTCGGTGATAATAACCCGATCGTTTTTTTTATATAGATTACACACGCGTACTGTTAGGTTAGGTTATGTTATTGTATTTATTTGCGAGTTTGAGATAATTGGGGTGAACGATATAAATTAATTAGAAGATATGCAAACTAGGTTCCGAAGACTCCCAGGGGGTCTGTGGGGGGTATCTCAAGAAGTTGGCGGACTCAACGTACAATTTTACTAGGAAATTTCTTCCCATACTCAAGAAGTTTGAATTGATACATTGCTCTTCTGGTGGCCTGCTACCTCGTCTACAAAAAAAAAAACTTTGAAATAATCTTCCCATGGAGTTATATAAAGATTAAATTTTCAAACCATATAATATCAATGATTTGATAAAGAAAAATCATTGTTTGCATTAAGACGAAATACGTTAACAAAAATACATCTATGGATTCCATCATGCCGTTTCCTTGACAATGTAAGCAGATACGTTTAAAGAAAACAATGAATTAATAAATTTTAGCGATTCATAAGTAAATAACAAAGTTTAAACATAAATAAATAAATATCACAAGTAAAGCAAAAATCTCAAGGTCAATAGACCAACACTTTCGATCATACATGATACCTGTTGCACTATGCATTTATCTTGTGACCAGCCTGGATCATCTCGACTGAAAAAAGCTTAAAGACAGGAGATAGAAACACGTGTCACGGTTATTAATTTAAATATAGTAATAACATACTTAACCTTTCCCTTCCTGTGCTGAAAAAATCCGCGCGTTGCTGTGTATTCAATAAACATCAATAGACATGTAAAAATGAGTGATCTAAAATCGGAAAAATAAGAACATTCATAGCCGATCGCTTAAATTAATTAAATTTTAAGCCAAAAGTGATAACTGAAATAAAGTTGCTGAAAACATGAAAAAAAAACATCGGCCGACGTTAACAAAACGGGGAAAGAGACCACTTCATATGGATGACCGAAAGCTACTAAGACCTGAGATAGGACGGAAACACTGTGTATGTAATACGTCGAAGGAAGAAACACAACCTGAACTGAGATTCTATTTATTGCGTTCCGATATACCGAAGTAGAGTGAGAGTGAGACGTGAATAGCGTCGCTTCCTCACCCATAGTGGTTTTTTAGAATGAATATACCTACGTCACACACTGGCACACGTTTGATTGTATTGATGGATTTATTCCCAATTTTCACAGAATATCTCTGATGTGACCGATAAGTGCTAATTATTATTAATATATATTTTTTCATTCAATGCGTATATGTATTACGGAGGAATACCTAAAATCTGAACCCTATATTGATTATATTTAAAGAGATATTAAAGATTTTAGTATCAATGTGTACTAGTTACACATCACAGGAAAGGAAGGGTTAACATCAAGACGTTTCTATTATAGAATAGACAGAGAACACAGATCATCAAACACTCCTATCTTGACATACACCCTTCGGATATTTTACTTTAATAAATTTAAATAAAAAAAATAATCGTGAATTGTGAGACTGAAAAACAAATATATCAATTTATACCAAAAAATTTTTTTTAACACTTTACTTACGTTCGCCCATACTTATTTGCACGAAACCGTATTTTCGGCTCTGATTGTAATAAAAAGCAAGTATCGTTCCGGACTGAATGTAAAAGCAGATAAGGGCAGTCATTTCATCGATTCAGCCTTATATTGAGTTGGTTATTTTTTTTGATCCAGGCTTAAATTTCCCAATCTTTACAATTAACTGTTTTATGTAGCCCTCACTTAAATAAATCACAAATGTTGTGTTTCCGTTTTTTTAAATGAAAATTCTATAGGTGCGGTAGGGCAAATTGGCCTGAACGTCACGAAAAATGAAACGAGGTATTGTATTATTATTTTATTATTATTAAATAATTCATTATTATTTATAAATAAAAGTACTTAATATTATTACTAAAATTATAATTATTTATTATTAAAAAATTATAATAATAATATTTTTGTTAAAAATTATTTTTATATTAATAAATGTATTTAAAAATTGTTAATTGAAACACCGTAAGCATCACAATGTCTATGATAAACTGATAAGTCGTCCAAAGCGGAAAGGCGCAAATCGCGACCGAAGTCGCGACAAACTGATAGGCACCGAGATTTCTGAACACACACACGCCAATATCTCCGGTGATAATAAATAGGTCGATACAAGCAACGTGTTAATAGAATGACAACACCGTAAGCAACTCAATTATGATGATAAATTGATAAGTCGTTGAGAGCGGAAAGGCGCAAATCGCGACCGAAGTCGCGACACACTGAAAGCACCGAGTATCCGGAACACACACACGCAGATATCTCTGGTGATAACTACCGGATGGATACAAGCGACATATCAATAAATTAACAACACCGTAAACCACTTCAATAATGATAATAAAATGATAAGTCGCCGAGAGTGAAAAGGCGCAAATCGGGGTTGAATTCGCGACACACTGAAAGCACCTAGATTCCTGAGCACAGAAACGCAAATATTCCCGCTGATAATTACCCGATCGATACAAATGAAAAGTAAATCGATTAACATCACCGTAAACAACACAATCACGATAAAAAAACATAAGTCGTCGAGATCGGAAAGGCGCAAATCGGGACCGAAGTCGCGACACACTGAAAGCACCGAGTATCCCGAACACACACACACACGCAGATATATCCGGTGATAATTAATCGATCGATTTAATCGACGTGTCAATAAAATGACAACACCGTAAGCAGCACAATAATGATGAACTAATGATAAGTCGTTGGGAGCGGAATGGCGCAAATTGGGACCGAAGTCGCGACACATAGAAAGCACCGAGTATTCTGAACACACACACACACACGAAGATATCTCCGGTGATAATTAATCGATTTATACAAGCGACATATCAATAGATTGACAGCACCGTAAGCAGCACCAGATGTTTTTCATCCCACACAATAGTGTGTGGGCTGAAAAACATCTGGCGTCCCCGTAGCTGGGCTCGCCCTATATTGGTGGGGTGTATCTTGGCCGAGAGGATGTTAAACTCAATAGATGAGTCCAGACATTTTGATAGCTTCTGTCTTTAATGTATTCTCTGCAATTTATGTGTTTTTGAAGTGTATTTAAATATATTATGTACGTATTATGCTGCTATCGATAAACCGTTATTTATTTATTTAATTTATAAATGACTAATAAACAATTGTACAAAGTTCAGAATGATCAAAATGATTATCTGAGATAAAACTTTAATTTGAGTGCGATCATATCACTTAACATCAGAAAAAAACTGAATACTAAGAATATTAGAAAAAACACAATATTATCACTATTGTGTAATATAGTTAATTGTCTCGCCGTCCCAGCTTATTCTACCGAAAACATGTCACATTATAAATAGGCCAAAACCCATACGACGGCTGTCGCCAAAGAAATAATACGAGAATTGAATTTTGAATACAAGACAGCGAGAGAGGAATACTTGGATTCTCTCCGAAAGTAATTCTAAATTTGAATCTCGGTGGGTCCGTGATTTATGAAAAGATAGAAACTATACTGAACGAAATTTAAATACCTAGCTGACATTTTTTTAACCGATATAAAAGGGGACGATGTATAAATGATATATATACTCGGATATAAACAAATTCTACATTTATGAATATATATTTTCATAAATGTAGAATTTGTTTTACTTACGTGAATATTTCACGGGTTGCAACTAGTTTAGTGTATGTTGTTTATAGTTAAGGCATTAACATTGTGCAGGTTTAAAGACATTGTAATTTATTTTTATCAAACACTGTTTATTCCACTTTTTTATGACGGTATAACCCTACCGGTTTCAAGGCTTTCACCTCTGCTTCAGGGGAGCGCAAACAAGACTAAATGCTGTTCGAACTGGCACCGATATACACGCTTCAACGGTTGGTGGCTGGGGGGAAGAAGGGAGAGAGGCATGGGATAATTTCGGCCAAGAGCGGAGAAATTTTGGGTAAATAACTGTTCAACAGATGTTCCGATCGGTGTACTGATTAAGAAATTTCTAGGGCCTCTAATCTGTCCAATTTATTTCCGTTACCACTGATATGTAAGAATTTGGCATCATCGATAGAAAAAGTATGATTCTCGCGGTGACAATGATTAGCCATTTCAGAATAAATTAGAGGATTTGTTAAGGCGGATTTGTGTTCACGAAATCTCTTTTCAAAAGATCTTCCTGTCTTTCCTATATAGAAATGATCACAGTCAGCACATAAAAGTTTATACACACCACTGTTGCTAAGTATTCCATTTTTGCCTTTCCCATTAAATACGAGTTTCCGGAGATTAAAATTAGTGTTAAAAGCTGGCTTTATGTGACTTGGAATATTTTTGAATAGTTTAGTGTATTTTCAATCATAGAATAGCACTACGCTCAAGCAAATATTGTTTGTTGGCTTTCCCACTGCACCTCTCTTCTTTTTTAGCATCGTCCTTGTACTGTACATGCAATGAGACTCTGGTACCAGTAACCAACCTATGTTAGATTTCATCCGTCATTGGCATGTTTGAAAAAACGTTTGAATAAATTCAATTTAGTAATGTTTCGTGTTCAGTCTTTGATTTTTCTTTCCGTATCAGCATCCCTTTCTTTCCCTTTTGATCAATATTATATAGTATTGCCATTATTGTCGTTATTTTAATTCTTCACAAATTTTGTATGTGTCATGTGTCTACTGCCAGCGCATGTTAATCTTATCTACACTCTCATTCACCCTCAATATATTATGCAACCAATGTTCCGCTTATCTAAGAACCTATAAATATTGTAACACGATATTTTCACCAAAACCGATGTTATCTTATCGATATTCTTATCCACATTCAAATAAATATTATAAGTTATATTATACCCTTGTCAAACTTATCGATACTAACCATGTACTAGATCCTATAAATATTAGCATTATCACATTAGTGTCAATTTAACCACAATGTATTATGTTTAAGTTTATCCTCTCGTCTGCCCAAATTCAATAAAGATTAAATATCACTAAATGGGTAAGCTGCGATGGATAAATCACCGATATCGATTTGACCTTAAAGGGCAAACATAACATGCCCTACACATTCCTTCATAATCTAACGAAGGGTCGTGGTATAGATTTCTTTGCTTTAAATAGGACGCCATATTTGAGGCGACATCACTATTCTTAAAGCCACTACTATGTAAAAATCATAGCTATTACTATTTATGTAATACTGTTAATATTATACATCAATGTAATTCAACCTTCATACAAATAAAACTACACGTTGAAATTCTAAAAGTGTTTTCGCTGCAAAAGGCCATAACATATGCATTGAAAATAGTTTAAATAATTTTTATGGCTTTAAAACCTTTTTTACGAACCTTTGCTCGATTGGAAGATGAAAAATTAAGTTCGCCAAATTGTCGTACAATGAATTTGTTAAAAAATAAATTGACCTGGCAACTTCGGAGAAGAAAACATACGCCTACGTAATAAATTCTAAAGAGATCTTATAATTGTATTTAAATATAAAGAGATCTTATAATTTTATTTAAATATTGTATAAAGAGATCTTATAATTGTATTTAAATATAAAGAGATCTTATAATTTTATTTAAATATTGTATAAAGAGATCTTACAATTGTATTTAAATATAAAGAGATCTTATAATTTTATTTAAATATTGTATAAAGAGATCTTATAATTGTATTTAAATATAAAGAGATCTTATAATTGTATTTAAATATAAAGAGGTCTTATAATTTTATTTAAATGTTGTATAAAGAGATCTTATAATTGTATTTAAATATAAAGAGATCTTATAATTTTATTTAAATATAAAGAGATCATATAATTTTATTCAAGTATAATTCAACTATAAAATAAGCTTTTCGAAATCAAATAGGTAATATTTTTATCTCCGTGGTACTCAAAAGTAACGGTTTATTTCAAATTTATACTAGGAATGTTATCATTTCATAACTGTTATCAAGTGTTATTTCACTATTTCACAACTGTTATTCAGAGCCATTTAATCATGCCACAAGTGTTATCGCAGACGCAATTTGACATAATTTTCTATCAAAATGTAAATTTAACTCCCTGCCCTATCTCTCTAATGTACGCCATCAATTCTTATCTGTTATCGCATACTTTCGATCCAAAAAAGTTAAATTCCCGAAGGTTTTGTAATAATCCCTCAGGAAGACCATCATTTGAAGTTTTCATTTCGATTGCTTGATTTGATTCTAAGTATAAAACAAAATATTAGCGTTTTAAAATGATCACTGTCACCGTTGATGATTTACTATATGCTCGGAGTATCGGTTCAATTTTAGGACACCAAATGATTTGTGCTCGGAGTATCGGTTCAATTTAAGGACACCTAACCTCTTCATGAAATAGTGTAAAATGGACGCGGGTTATTAAGTTTTAAAATTATCACTGTCACCGTTGATGATTTACTATATGCTCGGAGTATCGGTTCAATTTTAGGACACCAAATGATTTGTGCTCAGAGTATCGGTTCAATTTAAGGACACCAAATGATTTGTGCTCGGAGTATCGGTTCAATTTAAGGACACCTAACTCCTTCGTGAAATATTGTAAAATAGACGCGGTTTATTTAGTTTTAAAATTATCACTGTCACCGTTGATGATTTGTGCTCGGAGTATCGGTTCAATTTAAGGACACCAAATGATTTGTGCTCGGAGTATCGGTTCAATTTAAGGACACCTAACTCCTTCGTGAAATATTGTAAAATAGACTCGGTTTATTTAGTTTTAAAATTACCACTGTCACCGTTGATGATTTGTGCTCGGAGTATCGGTTCAATTTAAGGACACCTAACTCCTTTATCAAATATTGTAAAATGGACGCGGGTTATTTAGTTTTAAAATTATCAAAAAGGATTTAATTTTTATATTTCTTTCGCGTCATCGCGTGTTCAATGCTGAGCGTCATACATAGCCCTCTAATATATCTCGAAATTGGCGCATCACCTATCTCTATTCCTAAGTTATGTTAAATTCAGCGTTTATAAAGGGTCCTGTTAACTCCCTTACCTATTTTCTTGCTCGTCTGTCGTCAACTTTTCCTGTGATTTAAATACTTTAATAACAATAAAAAGTATAAATATTTATAGTTACAAATGCTGGATGTTTTCAAAATGTAGTGTTGTTGCTAAATTGTTTGCATCTCATGGACTGCAAGATTAATCCATGGGACCATTTTTCACAATTTACAGGTCATAGAAATGGGGGTAACGATTTGCAGGGAGAGAATCCTGTCATACTACAGAAAAGATGAAAAAAGTTTGAAGAACTGGTGGAAGCGTTGAGGAGTGGCAACTAAAAAAACATTCTTCTGGATTAACCAAACAATATCCGTGATCTAGTCGGTAAGACGTTTGACTTCCACCCGGAGATCACGGGTTCAATTACCAAAGGTCTGTGATCGTGGTTTAACAGTATATAATATATACGGTGTTATTCACGCCAAGCAAGCGAACGCGACATTGGTTTGTATTCTAGCAAATCCACGTCCGGATGGTTATACATCTTAATTAATGTATTTCTGTAACTGGTATACTTCATATCTTCCACTTTTATTCCACCTTTTTGTGACGGTATAATCCTACCGGTTTCAAGGCCTTCACCTCATCTTCAGGGGAGCGCAAACACGACTCTTTAAAACCGGTAGGGTTATACCGTCACAAAAAAGTGGAATAAACAGTGTTTGATAAAAATAAATTACAATGTCTTTAAACCTCCACAACGTTAATGCCTTAACTATAAACAACATATGTTTACAGCGTTATAAGGCAACGCGAAAACCGCTTTCTGTAAAAATATCTGTTTTACAAAAGACTTGACCTACTACAATAATTTAACTTGCCAATTTGGCTGAACTGACAGCAGATTTAATCTGCCGATCGTCTTTGAACTTTTATTTCCTTGCCACCGAAACTTTGGATTTGATGTACCAAGACTTTATCCTCGCTGAAATGCAACAGTTTACACTCGATATCAGGATGAACTAAATGCTTCTTATTAAATGCTGCACTGATCATGGTTCAGCATTGGAAGGAGTTGGGACTGAGCTAGGAAACCATGACACTGAACCACGAACCAAATGTTTGACAAGTAGTTGCAAAGGAGTTAACTGTAAAAAAAATTATTTGTATTATGGATTAAGGGTTTAAAAATTTCCTTCAAACTTTCCGTCATCAGTTTGCTACTCAATTCATTATATCATTCACAGTTAAAGTTTTTAAACTGCGAAGGGCTTAAGATATTGTATGATGAGGTAAAATCCTTGAAACTGGTGGAATTATACCGTTACATTTAGTGGATAAACAGTATTTCTCATGTTATCTTTATTCGTCCTCCCAAAATAAATATTATTAAGTGTTGTACACTTTGTATCTTAATAAAAATACCGTTTAAAGGTCACGAAGGGGTGGAAAATTAACTGTTGAATGAAATAACATTGACATTACCACGTCAAAAATCCAGTAAAAGAACACTTTTTTCACGTTTGATTGTCAATGTGACCAAAATAAAATGTTAAAATCAGACATTTTAACACCAGCCTTATGGGTTTGATTGTCAATGTGACCAGAATAAAGTGTTATAATCAGACATTTTAACACCAGCCTGGTGGGTTTGATTGTCAATGTGACCAGAATAAAGTGTTATAATCGGATATTTTAACACCAGCCTGGTGGGTTTGATTGTCAATGTGATCAGAATAAAGTGTAATAATCAGATATTTTAATACCAGCCTGGTGGGTTTAATTGTCAATGTAACCAGAAGAAAGTGTTATAGTCAGACATTTTAACACCAGCCTGGTGGGTTTGATTGTCAATGTAACCAGAATAAAGTGTTATAATTGGACATTTTAACACCAGCCTGGTGGGGTTGATTGTCAATGTGACCAGAATAAAGTGTTATAATCGGATATTTTAACACCAGCCTGGTGGGGTTGATTGTCAATGTGACCAGAATAAAGTGTTATAATCGGATATTTTAACACCAGCCTGGTGGGTTTGATTGTCAATGTGACCAGAATAAAGTGTTATAATCAGATATTTTAATACCAGCCTGGTGGGTTTAGTTGTCAATGTAACCAGAAGAAAGTGTTATAGTCAGACATTTTAATACCAGCCTGGTGGGTTTGATTATCAATGTGACCAGAATTAAGTGTTATAATCGGATATTTTAACGCCAGCCTGGTGGGTTTAATTGTCAATGTAACCAGAAGAAAGTGTTATAGTCAGACATTTTAACACCAGCCTGGTGGGTTTGATTGTCAATGTGACCAGAATAAAGTGTTATAATCGGACATTTTAACACCAGCCTGGTGGGGTTGATTGTCAATGTGACCAGAATAAAGTGTTATAATCGGATATTTTAACACCAGCCTGGTGGGTTTGATTGTCAATGTGACCAGAATAAAGTGTTATAATCAGTCATTTTAACACCAGCCTGGTGGGTTTGATTGTCAATGTGACCAGAATAAAGTGTTGTAATCGGACATTTTAACACCAGTCTGGTGGGTTTGATTGTCAATGTGACCAAAATAAAGTGTTATAATCAGACATTTTAACACTAGCCTGGTGGGTTTGAAAACAATGAAAAATCAAAGTAATAAAATAACATTTTTAATGCACAAAATCGAAGACGTATTTTGAGAAAATAAAGAAATATATTTATTAAAAAGGAAAATATTTCAAAATAACATATAAAAGCGACGTTGTAACAATAAGGTGGAGGCCCTATACGAAGCCGGAGACAAGAAATGGTATAATAGAACGATGATAAAATTAAAAAGGTTGGTAAAATAAACAAATGACAGAAAAGAAAATTGTTGAGAAATGGAGACATATTTAATTGTTGAGAAATGGACACATATTTAATTGTTGAGAAATGGAGACATGTTAATTTGTTGAGATAGGGAGACATATTTAATTGTTGAGAAATGGAGGCATATTTAATTGTTGAGAAATGGAGACATATTTAATTGTTGAGAAATGGAGACATATTTAATTGTTGAGAAATGGAGACATATTTAATTGTTGAGAAATGGATAAATATTTAATTGTTGAGAAATGGAGACATATTTAATTGTTGAGAAATGGAGACATATTTAATTAAAATTAAAAAAAATCCCAGCCAGTGCGAAGAATTTTTAACACAAGTCACAATTTGTAACACAAGTTATAATTTTACAAAAGAGAAAATAGTAAATTCACACAAACCACCAGGCAGAAATATTTCTCTTAGTAAATATATACTCGTAGAACAATTTTTCTAAATATGATTTTTCCACCAAAAATTTCGCTCAATGTTGTTGCTTAGATGTTATATTACAGCTTTTTTATTAAACTACTAGCTGTACCCAGCCACGCGTTGCTGTGGCTCAGTCTGGTTAAATGTAAAAGAAAGAAAAGAGAAAGCACACGTTTCAATTGTGTTTAATTTCACAATGCGTATACAATATTTTTGATATATTGTATACAATATTTTTGATGTCTTGTATACAATCTGGGTATACAATATTTTTGATGTCTTTCAGGCACTCTCAGTCTGTCGCGTTTATCACCGTGCTTGCAAATGATCGCGTCACTCCAAGAGGTCAATTCACGATATGATTTGAATTCAAATCAAAGATCGATTGCACTGAAAAAGAAGAAAAATAGTTATAACAAAAACATATAAAATTGCGAAACATTAAAAAACGAACTCAATAATATTGTTAAGTTCGGATACATCATTGTTCTTGCCGCCAACAATAGCTCACTTAGCTAATCGTGATTCTTATAATTGATTTGAATATAGGGAAATACTTTTTCAAACAATTCCTCTTTTAACGTCACTAAATTGCAGAAGTTCTATTACCGTCATTTACAACTGCATCTCGCAAATCAACGTATACTTCAGAGCGAAGCTTGGTCCGATTCAAACGGATGAATATCAAATTTTTTCAACTTTAATATAGGCCTCGATTGTAATAAATAGCAAGTTATTTAGGTAAATACATCACATAAAACTAATAATAAATCTTGTTACAAATTAGCAAAAATGGGCAGTTCGTTAAAAATCTAATGTGACATTTGTTAAAAGTTAGTTGCATGAAACTTTTAATAATTCAAATGTATAAAACATAGACAGATATTTACCATTAATTCAAATGAAAATCAATAATAACAAAAATAACAAAAACCGGTTTAAAAAACCCGAATTGAAAGATATTTAATATTCGGAATTAAAATAAATTGAAATCTATATTGCGTGTGTTGCCGTTACATTCAACAGGGGGCGCTCTTATTATATTGTCTGTTTTATATACAACTGTTTATTAAATTTCACAATGCTTGTGGATAAACAATATTTTTTGTTAAAAAGCAATTCTTCTTTTGACGTCACTAAGTTGCAGAAGTTATGAGGCAATGAAATTCGTCCTGAGATCAGATCAACTGGTACCTTTCCATTCCCGATTTCCAGCAATTGATGTGAGAATATCTCTGCTGATCGATCGTTTTGCAACTGGACATGCATATTTCTAGTTAATTTCAACGTCTTTACGTGTCGCCGCAAAATAGAGTATTTCAGGCAAGCATTTATTTCATCCGCCGGTGTCTATCGAGGAATTACTGGTAATGTTTGCCTGAAATCTCCTGCAAGCAATATAAATGCGTTCCCAAATGGTCTGATGTTTCCACGCAAATCTCGCAATGATCGATCAAGAGCTTCGAGCGACTTTTTGTGTGCCATTGTGCATTCATCCCAAACAATAAGTTTGCATTTCTGCAATACTTTTCCCATGCCGGATGCTTTGGAAACGTTGCACGTGGGAGTTTCAATGAATCGCATGTTCAATGGCAATTTCAAAGCGGAATGAGCAGTTCTTCCACCTGGTAGAAGTGTCGCAGCTATTCCTGACGACGCAAGAGCTAAGGCTATGCCATTTTGGGATCGAATTGCTGCCAGAATCAATCTAATTAGGAACGTTTTACCAGTTCCTCCTGGCGCATCTAAGAAGAAGATTTCTCCAACCCCTTTATTGACAGTCATTAGAAAGTCAGTATAATAAAAATTAGTAATTAAAACGTCAGTTGAGAGAAAACAATTTTTCGATTTATAAAAAAAATCAACAGCTTACCATTTTACAGTTGACAAATTTGCCCCAATACGATGTGCTGGGCTGAAAAAGCTAGGGTGTGAAAACATCTGGTGTCCCCGTGGCTGGGTTCGCCCTATATTGGTGGGGTGTATCTTGGCCGAAGGGATGCTATTAGATGAGCCCACACCTTTTGATAGCTTCTGTATATAATGTATTATCTGCAATTTATGTGTTTTAAAAGTGTTATTTAAATATAATCTGGACACACTATGCTGCTATCAATAAACCTATTATTTATTTATGTAACAACGTTCAGTAAGAAAAAAGAAAGTTAAAACATATAAAATTGTGAAACATTAAAAAAGGAACTGAGCAGCGTAAAAGTTTGTTTTAATTTTCATTCATACAATACATTAGAAAGTCAGTATAATAAAAATTAGTAATTAAAACGTCAGTTTAGAGAAAACAATTTTTCGATTTATAAAAAAAATCAACAGCTTACCATTTTACAGTTGACAAATTTGCCCCAATACGATGTGCTGGGCTGAAAAAGCTAGTGTGTGGGCTGCAAAACATCTGTTGTCCCCGTGGCTGGGTTCGCCCTATATTGGTGGGGTGTATCTTGGCCGAAGGGATGCTATTAGATGAGCCCAGACCTTTTGATAGCTTCTGTATATAATGTATTATCTGCAATTAATGTGTTTTAAAAGTGTTATTTAAATATAATCTGGACATACTATGCTGCTATCAATAAACCTATTATTTATTTATTTATTTATGTAACAACGTTCAGTAAGAAAAAAGAAAGTTAAAACATATAAAATTGTGAAACATTAAAAAAAGAACTGAGCAGCGTAAAAGTTTGTTTTAATTTTCATTCATACAATACATTAGAAAGTCAGTATAATAAAAATTAGTAATTAAAACGTCAATTTAGAGAAAACAATTTTTCGATTTATAAAAAAAATCAACAGCTTACCATTTTACAGTTGACAAAATTGCCCCAATACGATGTGCTGGGCTGAAAAAGCTAGGGTGTGGGCTGCAAAACATCTGGTGTCCCCGTGGCTGGGTTCGCCCTATATTGGTGGGGTGTATCTTGGCCGAAGGGATGCTATTAGATGAGCCCAGACCTTTTGATAGCTTCTGTATATAATGTATTATCTGCAATTTATGTGTTTTAAAAGTGTTATTTAAATATAATCTGGACATACTATGCTGCTATCAATAAACCTATAATTTATTTATGTAACAACGTTCAGTAAGAAAAAAGAAAGTTAAAACATATAAAATTGTGAAACATTAAAAAATGAACTGAGCAGCGTAAAAGTTTGTTTTAATTTTCATTTTTTTTGCGATATTTCTACGGGTACTTCTTTCTAATGTACCACCAAATAATTTATTTATTTAATTAATGACATAAAAGTGTCTTTATATACAAATGAACATGTGACAGGTTATACAAGTACTTAAAATTATTGACAAATAATACAACTTTATCTTAAATTAACATGTGTACTTTTCTTTTTGAAAAAAGTTAGGTTAACTTTTGAAATATGAATCAATAATGAAAGTTTTTCATCAAATATAATTCTTAAGTCCATTATTTTTTAAACTTACAACTTACCACAACCACTCAAGTCAATTTTATGACAATATAACTATTTTTTATTATTTTTTATCAATTTTTTTATTAACGACGTAAGATCGCGTCACAACGATAATATAAAATGCGTCACAATGGTAATATAAAGCTTGGTTCGTGTCTAGAATAAATATATTTACGAAAAAAAAACCTGTATTATTTATAAAATTTATAAAATATGTATTATATATAAAATTTATTATTTAATATTAAAGATAAAATTATTTTATATTTTATGTATATAGACTTATTTGAATAAAAATATTCATCACGAAATGTCAAAATAGAATATGGTCAACTGTCAAAATGTTTAGTTGATAAAATTTATTATTTATGAAATATGTATTAGTTATAAAATTTATGATTTAATATTAAACATAAAATTATTTTATATTTATATTATGTATATAGACTTTATAAATATTAATTACGAAACGTCAAATAGAATATGGTCAACTGTCAAAATGAGATTCGTCTTGTCCCCGACAGGTTCGCATAGATATTTCTTTTTGATTTAAAAAAAAAATTATATACACTGATGTATATATATAAATAAAAATCAAATAACATTTCCGTTGACGAATATTAACTTTACTCAAAATTTCAAAGCGATCGGCAGAGAACTTCCGGAGATTAGCTGCCTTCAATTAACGAACATTTACATTTTTATTTATATAGATATTGATATTGTATTTATAGTGAAGGCATTAACGTTGTGGAGGTTTAAAGACATTGTCATTTGTTTTATCAAACACAATCTTATTTGTGCTCCCCTGATGATGAGGTGTGCACCTTAAAACCGGTAGGGTTATACCGTCACAAAAAGTGGAATAAACAGTGTTTGATAAAACTATGTTTGGTAATTAAATGATTAGGGATGAAATTAAACTTAAGTCTAGTGTTTTGAGTTTGATGAAGAAGAGCATTAGAGATGATTTGAGAATATAGAACGAATGTGAGTGGAAGGCGCGGTAGAAGAAGACCAAGAAAAGTTTGCTCGGATAAAATGAAGAATTTTTGAAAGAAAGTAATGGGAAATGTCAGAGAAATCGTTTGAGTTGTATGAGAAGAAGTGTATGGATGTATAAAAGGCGAAGAATGTATATCGAGATAAAAAAGTCTGTCGTTCTGTCATCTCTGCTAACTCCGGCAGGTAATTGTACGTCTGCATTTGTGGTTTTCAAGATTTACTTGCGTAATGTTTTTTTTTATTTTCAAAATAACAATATTGATTGAAATAAAATCGACTTTAAACATTCTATTTATATTCTCAAAGAACATAATAAAAATGTTGATTGAAATAAAATCGACTTAAGACATTCTATTTATATTCTCAAAGAACATAATAACAATGTTGATTGAAATAAAAAGGACTTGAAACATTCTATTTATATTCTCAAATAACATAACAATGTTGATTGAAATAAAAATGACTTTAAACATTATATTTATATTCTCAAAGAACATAATAACAATGTTGATTGAAATAAAATCGACTTTAAACATTCTTTTTATATTCTCAAAGAACATAATAACAATGTTGATTGAAATAAAATCAACGTAAAACATTCTATTTATATTCTCAAAGAACATAATAACAATGTTGATTGGAAGAAAATCAACTTAAAACATTCAATTTATATTCTCAAAGAACCAAACTTTTGTAAACACAAGAAATACCCAGAATCACATTAAGTTCACTAAAAACACAGTTTAAAGGTAAAACATCTTATAATAATACAGTTACATTAAATGTTAATTCGTTTAAGGAAAGAACTCCTTCAAGGATCACCTGTGAATAAAGGAATTCAGGATACGGAGTCGTGGCAGAAATATTAGAACAATTCTCAGTTAGGACACGTTACCTTAAAAGGACCCATTTGACGTATCTTATATGTATTTTTTCTTCTTTTCTTTGTATTTCTCTGCGATTTAATTTAATTTTATTTACAAAATAAAAATAAATTTGGTTCCCCCTAGGCCCATCCCAAGGTCATTTTGTTTATCTTAAACCAAATATCTTTTTTTACAGGGCCAGTTTAAGGTAAAATAATAAATATATTACCTACATATAATAAAATCGAAAAAAAAATGTTATTTACCTTTCCTTCCCTGTGTTGGGTATCTTCTACAGGTTGCTTCTAATAACCATCAATATCTCTATAAATATAATAAATACAAGGTTAAGGTTTAAGGTATTTCTCCATAATATATTTACGCATTGATTAAAAAAATAATATTAATAATAATCAAAATTTATCGACTACATCGAGGTGTTTTGTAAAGATCGAAAACAAATTCGCATTTAAACGCTGCGAGTGCCTCGTCTTGACGATAGGTGAAGAGTATGCGGGAAGCGCAACATTATATTCGCATCTCACTCTTGCATACTCCACTGAATTGCGAGGAGCCCAATTGTCTCAATCGTCGCAAACGTAAGCCACGCCGCGGTACCGCTCCGCGCCGCAGTATCTTCTGGACTTGCAAATAGATTAGACGTACGCTCGTTCCGTGAGCGTTGCCAGATGGTTTTTTAATGTTTTCAGCAAATAAATCTCAATTATTATAATTTTTAACTTCAATCATAATTAATTAAGGGGATTATCTATGAATGTTCTTATTTTTCCGATTTAAAATCGCTAATTTTTGATCGCGTACTCACTACCCAACACCGGAGCACGCGTTTCAATTTTAACACCGTAAGGGAAGGGTTAAATAAAACATCGTTATAAGGTATCACCGTTTACCATGAAATCACTTGAAAAATTTAAGTTTACCGTCTTATAAGCGCTATGATAAGACTGAAAATTAGACTGAAAGAGGCTTCTAAATTAAATAAGTCTCGGAATCCATAGAAACCCAATCTGGTTTGCTAACAAGAATATTGACAACTGAGCGGCGTTAACGAAGCTTAAAGAGAAAGATAAGTCATATTTTATATCAAAGAGAGCTTTTAGAAGCACCCTCACTAGCATTCGTAATAACTTGACTAAATTAAATTTCGTTTCAAGTTATTGTAATTTTTTTTACTGTATTGTACGAAGTTCACAGTTTGGGCATGTGCAATATTTGGTTGTCTAAGAGATGTGACATGTAAAAACAAAAACATGGAGAGAGAGAAAGCAAAGTTTGAATATATAAGATCTGTATTATATTGATCATGACTAGAAATGTTGATACCGTAGACAACTCAACTAGAAATGTTGAAACCGTAGACAACTCAACTAGAAATGTTGAAACCGTAGACAACTCAACTAGAAATGTTGAAACCGTAGACAACTCAATTAGAAATGTTGAAACCGTAGACAACTCAATTAGAAATGTTGAAACCGTAGACAACTCAATTAGAAATGTTGAAACCGTAAACAACTCAACTAGAAATGTTGAAACCGTAGACAACTCAACTAGAAATGTTGAAACCGGAGACAACTCAACTAGAAAAAAAGAGTATTTTACGTATATTTGAAATGAGGATATTACGAACCATCACAGGAAAATCTCTTAAAAAAGAAAGGGTCCTTAACGCAATACAGATGATATCGTTAGATGGAGCAGAAGGCCTTTACGTGTGTAAACGATGGGCAGATATAATTCCATATAAAGTGACACCCAAGATCCCCTCAAGAAATCGCATGTCAGGAAAATCACTTTAAAGGAAGATAGAACAGATAAAGACGTTGAAAGAAGCTGAAAAGAAGTTGCTCGGCTTCCAACAATGAATTTCGTATTTACAAATTCAAGATCTTCGCCTAAAAACAAAAAAAAAATTCACAGATTACAATGTTTAACCTTTTCACCGCAAGATATTTTTTTTAAATTAGGTTGTATTGTATTTCCACTGTGTACAATAAGATCTAGAGTACTTATATTACCTCGTGTCATTGACTGTTTACCAAAAGGAAAATATAAATGTCTCATGTAAATTAAGATGCAGAAGAGTGTTCTTACTTTGTTTGACGTGTAGGATAAATGAATGAGGAAAAAGTTATACAGTTAAAATGTCAGTGAAAGATGTCAGTGGTACAGGAAGAGCAAGGAAAATTAAAAGTGGGATCAAAAAAAAAATATAAGAAGAAAATATAAAAAAAATATAGAAATTGTTGAAACTGTAGGAGACGGTACATGGATGTACAACATCACTGATAATACTATGCAAGTTTTAGCCACGGAAACGCAATCGTAATTTTGGTAAAGAGGCATGTGCCATCAGTTACTTATTTGTCAGTTTGAAGTTTTGCAACACTTGTATTCCTAAAATACAGATCTCAGGTAAATTTTAAAGGTAAATTTTGAGTACGAAAATTATTTATGTATTCAACGTTTACCTTTAAAATTTAACTGAGGTCTGTATTTCAGGAATACAAGTGTTGCAAAACTTCAAACTGACAAATAAGTAATTGATGACATATACCTATTTACTAAAATGCCATTCTTTTATTTCAGAGTTTTTTAGCCCCGATTTAATCAGTACGCTCGTAGTTTCAGGATTTTCCCTTGGCCTAGCCCATCGCTTCGGTAATTCCATTCAGGTGAGTTGATATTTACTCTCTCCACTTTACATACAATACGACGTTCAATATCCCGAGACGATTGCGCTCCACCCCTTCCGATCCTCCGCTCTTCCGTACACAAATATGGAAACGTTTAAAATTTAATATTATATTTCCATTTATACAGGCTGGAGAACGGTTTTTTGATCTTGGACGGGTAAACATATTCAGAAACAAATAGGCATCGTGAGCCATTATTATGTAAACGCACTATTTGGAATCAGGAGCTCTGAAACTGTGGAAAGCTCTTGGATTGGATTGTAAAATGATAACCAGATTACATAGGATTGCTCAATTGTGCCTTTTCAATAAATAAATAATAGAATCAAATAATATAGACCTAAAACTGAGAATACTCCTCATCAAGACCTATGTATGGAGTATCTTGATGTACGGCTGCGAGACATGGTGCCTATCCGAAAGAGATAGACGAAGACTAGAGGCTTTTGAGATGTGGTCCTATAGAAGACTATTAGGAATTTCCTGGAGAGACCGCATCACAAATGAAGAGGTTCTCCAACGAATCGAAGGAGGAAGGCACCTGCTCAGGATCCTGTCCGAAAGGCGTGCAAGATGGATCGGTCATATAATACGACAAGAGGGCCTCTTGCATGCCATAATGGAGGGTATGACCGAGGGGACAAACTCTAGGGGACGCCCACGCCGAGAGTACCTGGAGGACCTGTTGGTGGACCTGCGCTGCTCAACATATACAGACTTAAAAAGAGCCGCACAGGACAGGGGGGAATGGAGGAGAAGAGTTCAAATTGCTGCAAACCAGTCTTAGGACTGCAAACACGGAAGGAAGACCTTTTGCCGTTGCTAGTCCTGTCGCGTGGAATGGTCAGCCTTTTTACTGTTAGAGATATAAATGATGTGTGTAGAAACTATAGAAAACACTTAAAAACATCCCTTTTTTACTGTTAGAGATATAAATGATGTGTGTAACTATAGAAAACACTTAAAAACATCCCTTTTTTACTGTTAGAGATATAAATAATGTGTGTTACTATAGAAAACACTTAAAAACATCTCTTTTTTACTGTTTGAGATATAAATGATGTGTGTAACTATAGAAAACACTTAAAAACATCCCTTTTTACTGTTAGAGATATAAATGATGTGTGTAACTATAGAAAACGCTTAAAAACATCCCTTTTTACTGTTAGAGATATAAATGATGTGTGTAATTATAGAAAACACTTAAAAACATCCCTTTTTTACTGTTTGAGATATAAATGATGTGTGTAACTATAGAAAACACTTAAAAACATCCCTTTTTACTGTTAGAGATATAAATGATGTGTGTTACTATATATATAAATGATGTGTGTAACTATAGATATAAATTATGTGTGTAACTATAGAAAACACTTAAAAACATCCCTTTTTTGGGAAGTACATATCGTACACACTACACTACACCTAACGTCGAATGTGTCACTATCACATATCGGAAGATCCACAATAAGGTTTTTTTCTTGTGGTTCGTCTTCTCTTTGTAAGTTTGGGAATAATACGCGGACTTGACAGGAGAACGCGAAAATGGGATTCAAGTTGTAGAAATACATAAACTGAGAGAAAATTAAAAATTTATGTATGGTTTAAGGTGTTTTAAGTTTTTTGATCATGTAAAGAGAATAAATGATGAAAAAAAGTAATAACTATACGTGGAAGAAAAACCAATAATAACTATACGTGGAAGAAAAACCAATAATAACTATACGTGGAAGAAAAACAAGTAACCACTATATGGGGAAGAAAAACAAATAATAACTATACGTGGAAGAAAAACAAGTAATAACTATACATGGATAATAACAAGTAATAACTTTACGTGGAAAAAAACAAGTATTAACTATGCATGGAAGAAAAACAAGTTATAACTATACGGGAAGAAAAACAAATTATAACTATACAAGGAAGAAAAACAAGTAATTATACGTGGATAAAAACAAGTAATAACTATACGGGAAAAAAAAACAAGTAATAACTATACGTGAAAGAAAAACAAGCAATAACTATACGTGGAATAAAAACAAGCAATAACTATACGCGGAATAAAAACAAGCAATAACTATACGTGGAAGAAAAACAAGCAATAACTATACGTGAAAGAAAAACAAGCAATAACTATACGTGAAAGAAAAACAAGCAATAACTATACGTGGAAGAAAAACACCGAAACTAAAAAAGGCCAAACGAAAGGAAACAGATTTTGCAAGTAGGAAAATTGGCAAGTTTGAATAAAAGTTGATTTTACATGAAGAGATGAATTAATACAGATGAAGCTAATGAAGTATCTGGATGGTGGGGTGTTTAGCAATCTACCCTCTCAGTCTGTCAAGCAAGGGACATGGCGCGATGGTATTCATTTATTTTATTTTACGTTCGATATAGATTTTACCTAATAACGTAAGAAAGTTATTAAAACTCTGAATATGACAAGTGGAAAAATATTACTCGTGCCTCCTTTTGAAGTCTTTAAGTAATCACTACAAAGCTTGTTAACCTTTCCTTCCGTGTGTTGGGTATCTTCTACACGTTGCTTCTAATAACCATCAATATCTCTATAAATATAATAAATACAAGGTTAAGATTTTAGGTATTCCTCCATAATATATTTACGCATTGATTTAAAAAATAATATTAATAATAATCAGAATTTATCGACTACATCGTGGGTATTTTGTGAAGATATCGGAAACAAATTCGCATTTAAACGCTGTGAGTGCCTCGACCTTGTGTCTTGACGATAGGTGAATAGTATGCGGGAAGCGCGACACTATATTCGCATCTCACTCTTGCATACTCCACTGAATTGCGAGGAACTGAATTGTCTCAACGTCGCAAGCATAAGCGTAAGCGCCGGGGTATGCGACTGACGTTCCGCGCCACAGTAGCTTCTAGGCTTGCAAATAGGTTAGACGTACGCCCGTTCCGTGAGCGTTGCCAGATGGTTTTTTAATGTTTTCAGCAAACAAATCTCAATTATTATAATTTTTAACTTCAATTATAATTAATTAAGGGGATTATCTATGAATGTTCTTATTTTTCCGATTTAAAATCGCTAATTTTTGATCGTGTACTCACTACCCAACACCGGAGCACGCGTTTCAATTTTAACACCGTAAGGGAAGGGTTAAAAAATTCAGTCCCCAATTTATCCACTGAAATATGAAAGATATCGGTATTCGAAAATGCATTCAACAAGGTTATTCCGTATGCGAGGGGTAATGCTTTTAATAGTTCAGTTAACGAATACGGCTCCAAAAAAAATCTTGTCTCACGATGGTGTCAACAAATGTCCGGTACAATAAACAACATTAAGTTTGTCAGTCAACAAAGAGTGGGGCACTTTTCTTGTTAGCAATTTGTATACACGAGTATGTAAGCAAGTGCGTAGATCAGATCCCTTCTAACGCTTAAGGAGTAACATAATATCCAAGAATATTCATTAAAAAAGTGTGCAATAAAGGTGTCTTAATTTAATTTTGTAATAAAGGTGTCTTAATTTAATACATAAAAAATCTACACGCACTTTACGCTATGGAATTATGTTTTACGACGTGCTATCGGACTTGAAAAATCGCGTCTGTATTCAGTATGACAGGTGAACCGTCAAGCCGGACCTGTTGATAATGGACTTTGCCTCGGTAATAACAATTAAAATCCATTTACCTTACATATATTTATTTACTTAAGTTGAATTAAAAAATAACATCGTCTAGACTCATTTATTTCTATGAATCCATCCCATCTTTTCCTTCTACAAAAACACTTTGGCTTTCTTTCCTAGTCTTCTTTAAACTGTAGTAATGAAATAGTTGTAATAGTGCAGGCTTTTATTCCCAATTCCTTGTATCTTGTTTATTTGTATTCCACATTTCTTGTGATCATAAAAACGTTTTGTTTTTTAAGTAAATAAATAAAGTAATGCCCCCTGTGGCCAACTAACATAACGCTCGTATTTCAGCCGAACTTAAGGATCTTCGAATTTCAAATTATATAAAACGCACTTAAGAGCTCTAGATATATCATCCCTTTGAAACCATGGTTTAATCAAATAAATAGATGGAAGTATCAAGTCATGAGCCACTTGCGGATGAGCCACTGCGTGGTGGTTAGTCTTCTTTATAAAAGGGGTGTTGTGAAAGATACTGGATGTGAGAGTAGCCTAGATGGTGAGACTATAGATTCATTTTTAATAACATTTTTTGGCTTTGAAGTGGTAGTACAAATAGTTTTAATGTTGGTGGCCTTTAATTTAAAAAACGTACTTTTTTATACAGCAATGCTTAATAAATATATAACATACATATATTTTCTAATTGAAAAAAAAAAAGGTTCATTGATTCTCTTTCATTCTTCTATTATAAAATCAAGGATTGAGTTTGATAAAATTATGGGTCTAGGGAAAAGAGGTAACATAAAATATACTACTCCCATTAAAAGTGTTTACATTGAGGGGAGCATAGAGTAATGCACACATTGTCTAGGTGGATATAAAGCCAATAGACTTTTCGGAGATCATCCCTATCGAGCTAGACAATATTTCTCAACTTAGGGTACACGCCCCTCTGGGAACGACACACTGACTTTAAACCGATATTAACATTATTTTTAAAAGAACTGTTACCTCCGTGAATAAATTTCCCCCTCGATCTTAACCTCTCGTTCAGCCACAATAATTAACTTTTCATAAGCTTTTCCAAGTCAAACAGTACATGCTTATTGATTAAAGCTTTTATAAAAAACTATAATATTCACAGTTTTAAAATTTACAAATTTATGTTTTGACGTGAAAAATAGACTTCCACTATCAAATTTCAGAGTTCGAAGCGTATCCACTTGACGGAATCTCCTGAAAAATATATCAAACGAAAATTGTACAAAATAAAGGGATGAGGACTATTTTGAAATCAGAATTAATTTAATAATTAAAATTAACACCTTAGAATTATTTTTAAGGTGAATATTAACAACCTAGAATTAGTTAAACTATTAATATTAACACCTTAGAATTAATATGCTTTATAAACTAGATACATGGACGATAAGACATATTCAATTTTCAATGTTTTTGTTTACATTTTTAAGCTATTTGTTATCAAAACATACCAGAAAATCTGTAATGTACAAAAAGAAGTCCATAAATTCCCTCACGAAAGTTTATAATGACTTTCGGCTTCCATAATCAATATAACAAAAGCGATAAATAACTTTTAACACCTGAAGATAAACATTTTTGGGGGTTCTTATCCAAATTTATGGATATGTATGAACAATACACTACACTCTATCCTTAAAAAATGTGTTACTATCACATATTAGAAGATCTAAAAAGGTTTCTTTATAGACCATCTTCCCTTATTTAGTTTTTTTTGTGATTTTCTTAACAAATAATATATATACTCGTGTGTTTTTTTATTCATATGCATATGTGGGAAAATATCTAATCTTATGGCCGCAGCTACCACCTTCCCTTCCTTGTTCTTAGCTTATAAATATTTATTTTACTTGGTCAATAATAATTGGTCCAAATTCCGAGTTAGACTGCCCTTATGAAAATTCTGCTCTCCAAATCCCGAGTTAGACCGTCCTTATGAAGATTTTGTTCTCCAAATCCCGAGTTAGACTGTCCTTACGAAGATTCTGCTCTCCAAATCCCGAGTTAGACCGTCCTTATGAAGATTCTGCTCTCCAAATCCCGAGCTAGACCGTCCTTATGAAGATTTTGTTCTCCAAATCCCGAGTTAGACCGTCCTTACGAAGATATTGTTCTCCAAATCCCGAGTTAGACCGTCCTTATGAAGATTCTGCTCTCCAAATCCCGAGTTAGACCGTCCTTATAAAGATTTTGCTCTCCAAATCCCGAGTTAGACCGTCCTTATGAAGATTCTGCTCTCCAAACGGTGGTATATAAATGGTATTTTTATACACGTTTTATTTCTACTAAATAGATCGTCAAAAAATCTCTATTACACACGTATAACGAAGATATTAAAGAAAATCACAGTTTTAGAACCAACGTTGAACAAACGCTCTGTCTCTCTGTTTACAGGTATAGCCAACTAATGTCTCCATCAGAGGAAGACAATATTTTCTCTCTCAACACATACAGGGTGATGCTCTTATTGGGTAAATATACTAGCGCTCTAGCACTAGCTCTAACTCTAACTCTAGCACTTGTCGAGGATATTCCGTAGAGACGAATTTTGCTCTAATAGATACTTTTATGTTTGTTCCCTTTTCCCTACAAACGATTTACTTAGAGCGAATCTGTTTATATCCAAAAGGGGATTGACTCCATTACATCGGTGAATAGAATTGTTCACGGGTAAAAGTAATACAATAAAAGATTTTGATACGAAAAAACAACCGGCATAATATTTTACAGTTTGAATACAATACAAATATTAGATTAAAAGTTGTACGAATTGAATGCGAAAACGTGAGAAAAATACCATTTGTTTGTATTCGAAAAACTCAAAAACCACTTGAACCGATTACGATGCAACTTTTAACAAGTGATTTTTTAATCTCTTACGTGTAATAACGCTATAACTTTAACAAGCTCAGAAGATACCAATAAAATAACACAAATTTAAGTAAACCTTGCTCGTAGCCTTTAAAATTAAATACACTGGTTTACCAGATATAAATACCAACACAGTCAAGACTGAGGTCACACAATAGTTTTGTGACCACTCACAAGCCGGCTTTCCAGAATGTGAGCGTATTGATTCTTGGAGAGTAAGAACTGATAAGAACATGGATACAATCGTCGGAGAGCCAGCTGAGGTGACACCGCCTACCATGGGTCGTATGGAGGTATCTTTATCGCCTTCACACCCTCAGAAGTAAATCAAAAGAGAATCTTCTCAGATGGAGGATTGGCACGGAGGACCTCTCACTATGCATGTGTGGTGAAATTCAACCAATGTCGTACCTGATGACTTGTCCACTGTTCCCCGTTAGCTGCTTGGAAGAAAGGAATACAATCGCATCTTTCTGGGATAATATAATATGGATGCTGGGCTGCTGTTGCGATTATAATGAACATAAATATTTATTTAGGCCATATAAACCAGGAGATTTTTTCAACTCATTTTTATTTGTGATGGTGATATGTTGAAGAGCTTGGCCAGGAAAAAATAATATCTACAACCACGTTATAACTGAACCTTCACTTTTAAAACCACTAGAGTAGATAGTTTAAATAACAAAATAAAAATGTGATATCAATAAAAAATAAAAAGGAAAGATTGGTAGGAAGGAATGGAAAATCAGGAAAGTTACGCCAAAAATGGAAAATAAAAGGGGCAATCATTCCAATATAAGTTAAAGTAGAAAACATCGAACAGGAAAATGTCCAGTACGGGGTTTGCGGGTTCAATTTTCATTTATACCCATTTATTTTTAAAATAGTTCCCCTATAGAGTTCTTCCTAGTTGGCTGAAATAGTGGCCATATGGCAATTAGCCCTCCAGGTTGTGTTGTATACACGGAAAATTTAATACAATTATACAATTTCTGACGAAGGAATAATTAAAGTTTAATTTGAAATGGAGAAATGATGGCATAAACTATATGAAGATTGTAACCACTTGAAGGGTGGAACAATCTCAAGAAGAAGAGGTCATACCATAAGTTTATGGGGCGTGCAGTAACGGGGTGTGAACTTTAGGGTTATAGTGGAAATAATGCTGCTGAAGGGTGAAGCTCAAGCTCAGTACCCAGCCTTAAAGGATGATGCCAAATTAGAGGTCGCAAATCCCAGGGAACAACCCCCTAAGATTATACGTGACAGTTCTGGGCGGAAGAAACTTAAGGGTTCGAGGGAAATTTCCCAGCAGATCATTTCCCTACCGCAAACATATTGGTATGCCTTCGTTCACTTAGCACTTAGCATTAAATATCAATTTTATAAGTTTTTCAACTAATATCAATAAACAATGTAGGTTAATCTTTATAATCTCTTTTTTGGAAATGTGGCACCAGAAAACCAATTAATGATTATAAAGATGTATTTGTGATAGTTCATTGACACCTTTTTAATTGTACAAACCTTTGATTTAATCATTCAGTTTATTGCCGATTTCAAATAACTAAGCCTTCTTCGTCACTCAAAACTTTTTAAATGAAAAAAAATACATAGATAATAGATTTCTTTGTTGCAATAAAATAGACAAAATATGCACATATCTATCTTGAAAGTATACGCATATGTTAAGACAATGGCACAGGAAATACATTTGGTAGAGAAGTTACCAAAATGTTACGATTCTTCTTATAAAATCCTCCCAATCGAGATACACCGGCTACAATCGATGATTTTGCGGCTTACAGCACCACGTTTTTCAATATATTTGTCAATGGAACCATATCTCGAGGACATAATCCGTAAATAATAATCCGTCCATTTATTTATGTCATTGATTATTTATCATATATTTACTATAAGTTGATGCTTGATGCATTCTTAATTAAACTATGAATATGTCATTGATTATTTATCTTTTATTTATGTCATTGATTATTTATCATATATTTACTAGAAGTTGATGCTAGATGCATTCTTAATTAAACTATGAGTATGTCATTACTTATTTATCTTTTATTTATGTCATTGATTATTTATCTTTTATTTATGTCATTGATTATTTATCATATATTTACTATAAGTTGATGCTAGATGCATTCTTAATTAAACTATGAGTATGTCATTGCTTATTTATCTTTTATTTATGTCATTGATTATTTATCTTTTATTTATGTCATTGATTATTTATCATATATTTACTATAAGTTGATGCTAGATGCATTCTTAATTAAACTATGAATTAGCTTTTTTTTAAATACTATTATTTTGTTTGTACGCAACTGTACTTTCTTTCGATATGAATGTCATGAGTGACGCTCGACGTGCCTGTCTTGATTATTTATTTTGTCGATTTATAATGTATATACTTATTTTTAATTATTCCTAATAAAATAAAAAAATCTTTGTTTTAAACCTTTCAAACTTTCTAAAAAAAAAAAAATGGTGTCATGTGAATTTATCTGACACAAGTTTATTGGATCACTAGCCAAATATACACACTTAGCATACACTCGATCCCAATTTGAATAGATTATATCTGACCTTTACTTTCCATGACACGCTACTAAAAGCGTATCTAAAGGAAATAAACAAAAAATATACATTTTTACCAAACAAAGCTGATACGACGGGGTCACCACTTTTTATTTTTGTATCACTCCACGAATAAAAATAAAAACCAAGGAAACTAAACGAAACAAGTTTTTATATGTAGTTTTTATCGTAGGCCGTCCTGAAATTTTGAGTAAACCTACAGGCATTTTCGAAGCATATTGGCAATTAAAAATGCTACCTTAAGTTGACTATCGAACATACATACGAGGCGTATCCAGAAACTAAGTGTACTGAGGCTCTCACGACCGGATGGATTTTATTTTCGACATGTTGGCTACACTTCCGTGTAGCCTGACCCTTCTCCTCCGCAACGAGACCGGTTTGAGGTCAGTACGTTGAGAAGTGTCGACGCGACAACACGTTTCGTGAAAAATGTCAATCTCATCTACCGCCAAGTTGAATCGAGAGGAGGCCGGGCAAAAGTTTTTGAGGCGCTGCAAACTCCATGGAGATGAATTTCTCCGCTTCATCGTTACTGGAGATGAAACTTGGGTTGCACACTACACGCCTGAAACCAAAAGCCAGTCTCAACAGTGGCGTCACACCTCTTCACCCTCCGCCAAAAAGTTCAAAACCACAATTTCATCCAAGAAAATCATGGCATTCATGTTTTGGGACTGTCAAGGCATAATTTTAATTTAATATATGCCTCAAGGGGAGACCATCAACTCTGCAAGATACTGTGAGACCCTTAAAAAATTGCGGAGGGCGATTCAGAACAAGAGGAGAGGTATGCTGGCAAAGGGAGTCTGCCTGCTGCACGACAATGCCAGACCACACACGGCCAACACCACGAAGAAACTGCTCGGTTCGTTTAAATGGGATGTCCTGAACCATCCCGCGCATTCCCCTGACCTAGCACCTTCAGATTACTATCTCTTTACCTACTGAAGCTGCACATGGGTGGAAAAAGGTTTTCAATCGACGAGGAGGTAAAGGAGGAGGTGGAAAAGTGGACGGAGGGGTTGGCGGGAAACTAATTCGAGGAAGGCATCAAAAAGTTGATACCCCGCTTCACCACCTGCATTGAGAGGAATGGCGACTATGTCGAAAAATAGCTTACATATGTACTACGGTAACCACGTAATTTTTTTGTTTAAATAAAAAAAATTGTAACCTACAAAAATTCAGTACACTTAGTTTCTCGTCTCGTCATGTCATACAAGACACACGTGTTTCCTTAGTCTCCGCTCCTAAATTTAAGCCGATATATTCTCGTTGTGAAGTGAAGTGTTTTGGGCCAGTCAGGATAGTGCCCAAATTTCTGGGAATTGACCGTGCCGACTCGTATCCGGACCCTGTGGCTCTCATATATATTGTCCCTTCAACATATGTTGCCGAGGTCCATACACCAGTACGTTACCGCCCTATCTCATTTTATTGTATAACGTTCATTCTAATTACGAGTACTTTTTCTATTATATTATTTAAAATTCCGTTCTGAAATTATTTACGAGGAATCTTTCTATTATATTATTTAAAATGTCGTTTGAAATGTTAATTTTAGTGCTTAACTTTTAACTATTAACACACATGGTGGTTCTAAGAACAAAAGTCCCGAAATCCTCGGGAACAAACTCGAGCCGCATCATGGACGCCAAGTCACGTGCCACCCCCATGAGGAAGAATTCCGCCGTCTCCTGTCCTGGTGTAGCTGCAAACACCAGCACCAGCAACTCCAGTGCGTGGATCACTCCACGCAATGGAGCTAAACAATCAACTCCAGTCCCGGCTCAACCGCTACCGAACCAAAACCGATTCGAGGCACTTCCGGAGGTCGGAGACGCCCCTGGAACACCTGGCTTCCGAGCGCCAGTAAAGAGGATTACCTCGAAGATCCCACCGGTAATTATTACCTTAGGGGACAAAACACATGGCCAGATAATAAATCTGGCCAAATCTTTTACAAAGGCGGGCATCACGCTCTCCTACAGAGGCAGAGACCGTGCAGCTGTCAACTGCTCAACGCTGGAGGACCACAAAACTCTCGTGGCTGGCCTGAGAGAGACCCAGGCACCCTTCCACACGTTCACCGCGGAGGTGGAGCGCAGCAAGCGATCCGTCATCAGGGGCCTCCCAGAGCTCCCGGTAGAGGACATCGCGGCTGATCTGGCCGCCCAAGGGTACAAGCCTCTCCGAGTTTTCAGGATGAAGACCAAGGGTGCCCCGCTCTATACGGTACTCTTCCCAAATGCCACAAACATTGAGGCTCTTCGGACGGAAGTGACAGTGATTAACTACTGTCGCGTCCGCCTGGAGAAATACAAGAACGGTGGCAGGGTAGGCACCCAGTGCTACCGCTGTCAAAACTTTGGTCACGCATCGGCGAACTGTAACCACACAGTCCGATGCGTGAAGTGCCTGATGGCGCATGCCACTACCGACTGCCCCAAGAAAGAGCGGGACACCCCTGCGGCCTGCTGTAACTGCGAGGGTGCTCATCCGGCCAACTATGGTGGTTGCCCCCGCCGCCAACAATACATATCCAGCCTACATAAGAGACGCAGCGTACCGGCTCCCCGGATGGACCATCGCTCGTGGAGCCAGGTAGCCAGCGGTACTCCAGCCTCACCACCTCACCTACCAGCCTCTCCTATAGCCCCCCTTTCTACTCAAACACTCCACCCTCCTCGTGCTCAGCCCCTGCCCCCGCCCCCGATTAACACGTTCACAAACGGAGAGAGCGAGTTACTCGCCATCATGCGCCTTGTCATCGGAGCCCGGAGCAGGCTCGCTTCTTGCACCACTAAGCTCGAGAAGACTATGATCTACCTCGAGATCATTGAGCAGCTCGTAGGATAAGCGTGATGACGAGTTTCTCTGGAATGAAAGTGCTCTGCTGGAATGCTTACAGCATGCAGCAGAAGATCGAGGAGCTGATGCTGTTGGTGAACAATTCAGGTATAGATATTGTGCTTATAACGGAAACTTGGTTAAAACCTGTATCTCGTGTGAGAGGCACCGGTGGCTTCACCATCTATAGATCGGATCGCGTTTCCGGTAGAGGTGGAGGCACCGCGATCCTCATCCGAGACACTATCCATCATACCCAACTCCTCACGCCCGCCCTGACAAACTTGGAGGCTACTGCCATCAGCCTCAAGGTTGACAGGGAGACAGTCACAATTGTGGCAGCATATTGTACCGGCTATCGTTCACTTCTGGAAAAGGACATCGAGGCAGTGCTGGCCTTGGGGCCCAAGGTCATCATGGCCGGGGACTTCAATGCCAAGCACCGTTACTGGAACTGCTTGAGAGCTAACCCGAACGGAACGACGCTGTACAATTATATGGAAAACCACAACTGTCAAATACTCTATCCAAATCAACATACCTGTTTCACCAACCCCCGTAGCCCTTCTACACTGGACATTGCCGTAGTCAAAAACTACCCTAACATCTCTGGCTTGACTGCTCTAGAAGCTCTCTCGTCAGACCACCTCCCAGTCTACTTCACATTGGGAGTGAGGCCGATTGCTAGCCTCAGGGAGCAGTACGACTACGCCAATGCTGACTGGAAGGGTTACAAAGCCTACCTCCACAACCAGCTCTGCCTATCACCAGAAACTCTGGTGAGCCCACAGGACATTGATACCGCGATAGATACCATCTCCACCTTCATCCATAATGCCCGTGATGAAAATGTTCCCCTCAAAATTGTCACTCCATACAAAATAACTCTTACTCCTCATATCAAACTCCTTATATCTCTAAAAAACAAACAAAGACAGACCTACAGACGTACACTAGACAAACGTGACAAAACACTTCTAAACGTCCTCCAAGATGAAATCAAAAAAGAAATCCGCCTACTTAAAAACCAGCTATGGCAGAGAAAATTGGCAGCTCTAGAACCGGGTAACGGTACTCTCTGGCGAGTCGTCAAGGGTATCAAGTGCTCGTCTCAAAGCATACCACCTCTGCGCACAGCCTCAGGGTTGGCTGTTTCTGGCAGTGACAAGGCTAATGCCTTGGCGGACGCTTATGAGAATACGTACTCAATCACTTCCGACCTTGGAAATGTTGATGTCAATAAAGCTGTCGAGGACACTCTCACCAGCTTTGCTTACTCCCCGACCAACCAAAACGAGGTGCAACTTTGCACCCCGTCCGAAATTGGTCGTATCCTTGACAGACTTAAAACACGAAAAGCACCCGGTCCCGACAATATACACAATAGCCTTCTTAAACAGTTACCACTCAAAGCGAGGATTTTGCTTACTAAAATAATAAATGCCTCACTCCTTAATGGCTATTTTCCGAGTATTTGGAAAGTAGCCAACATTGTTCCTATCCACAAGCCAAATAAACCTACCGAAAATCCAACTAGCTACAGGCCCATCAGCCTTCTTCCAGGTCTTGGCAAGATCCTTGAGAGAGTGGTTGCCTCAAGGCTAGTGTTCCATCACGAATCCAATAATACATTCCCTCATGAGCAATTTGGATTTAGAACAAGACACAACACGGTCCAGCAACTTACCCGTGTCGTGGAAGACGTGTCGATGGGCTTCAATAGGAACAGAAGTACTGGCATGGTACTGCTGGACCTTGAGAAGGCTTTTGATACTGTCTGGCATGATGGCCTTCTTCACAAACTTCTCCTCACTGGCACTCCACTCTATCTCGTGAAACTACTTCAATCCTACCTTTCCAATAGAAGTTTCACAGTCACCACTCATCATTCTACGTCATCCGCCAGGCCCATCCCTATGGGTGTCCCCCAAGGCAGTATACTTGGACCATGTCTATTTAACATTTACACACACGACATTCCTACTCCCCCAAACTGTAAACTCGCACTCTTTGCTGACGATGCGGCATGCTACGCATCGTCACTCAAGGTGGATCGAGCTGGTCGCCGTCTTCAGATTGCTCTTGAGATCCTTGAGAAATACTACCAGGATTGGAGGCTCAAAATCAATGACGCCAAAACTGAGGCCATCATGTTCTCCCGAAAAATCAAGGAAAGAGTGCCGTCGATGCCCTTATTCATCGGTGGTTGCCTGGTTGAGTGGCAGGAAGTGGTTAAATACCTCGGCCTGCACCTTGACCGGCGACTGACGTGGAAAACCCATTTGAATACCATCAGACAGAAGGGTCACAAGGGCATAGGGGCTATCAGTTCGATATTTCATCGACGCAGCTTCCTTTCACCCAAAAATAAGCTCCTCCTCTATAAAACCCTTCTTCGTCCTATCTTGACCTATGCTGCACCCGTTTGGGGTAGTGTGAGCAACACGGATCACCTGAAACTCCAGAGAGTGCAGAACAAGGCATTCAAGATATCTTTTAACACCCATCCCAGAACAAATCTTACCCGACTTCACGCTGAACAGCGAGAAGAAACCCTACAACACCACATTCTCGCTTGGACCGTGAAGTTCTATAAAAACCAACAAAATCACAGAAATCCCTTAGTCGCTGCCCTGGGGGCTTACGAGAGTAAATCCGACCTACCCTTCCGTTATAAGCACAAGCTCCCGAAGCATTATCTGTTGCCTGACTAGTCCACCTTCAGTATTAGCTGGGACGACCAAGGTCTGAGTGAATGTGATGGAATACAAGTAGCCTGAACGAGTGGACTTGTTTTTGCTGAATAATTAGTGTAAGAATTGTTATCTAGTTATAAGTAGTATGTAGGTGTTAATTATTTCTAAGATCTCATATATTAAGATTGAATAAATAAAATAAAATGATATGTAGGAAAATAAGATTAAATTAGTTCATAAATTATAACATATAATTAAGATTAGTTAAGTAATAAATTTGTACATAGGTATAGCCTCGACAAATGTTTGTATAATAATTTACTTGTTTAATAAAAAAAAAAAAAAAAAAATAACACTTAGTTTCTGGATATGCCTCGTACCATCACTTTGTTTCCTAATCGTTGTAGGCAGAAAGAAGAGAACGCCGGTCTCTCTTGTGGGATCGAACTTAAGTAGAAAATCAAAGGATTATTTCTCGACATTTGTCAGATTATATCGTATAAGTGATAGAATAAAAAAAGATTATTTGAATTTTTATATGTGATGCTACAAAGTGAATGTTTTAGTGGAAAAAAATGTAAAAACTTAACTGAAACAATTAAATCTCGTTACTTTAACAGCTGAAACTCTAAAATTCCCCGAAAAAGGGGAAGCTTTTTACAACTTTGATATGGAAAAAAAATTCATCGATTAAATTTGAAGCCTAGTTATTTAAATATAAAAAAGCTATTCCTGTTAAGCTTTTACAAATTATACACGAGCATCACAGGGAAATTAAAGTATAAATATAATGGTAGAAATGCCTTTTTCACAACATTTAAACGGGACAAAGTATTCCACCAATATTGATGAAGTGGGAAGACAACTTAACCGAAAAAATAAAAAGCTTTTTGACATGTTTACTAAATATTCGAATAAATCAAAAGCCTACCTTGAAAACATCTACTGGAGTACCACATCCTCCCAACAAATGCCATGGTTAATTTTGATGTTTTCTTTACATGTGGTCTACCCATTTTCTAAGATTTTTTCACAAAATGCATAATGTTATTCTGCCGAAGCCTAATAAACCAGGATATTACTCTACAGCCAAATTAGACCCACTTTTTAACGTGCCAACAATATTTTGGCACTTTAAAAAGTGGTACTCTCAGTAACACAGGGACGTAGAAGACCAGGAAGGCCCAAAATGCGATGGATGGACAGTGTCAACACGGATGCATCGGTGTTGCCAGTGAGAAATTGGAGAATGAGGGCATCAAACAGACAAGAATGGAGGAAGCTCCTGGATTCAGCCAAGGCCCACCCAGGGCTATCGAGCTTAGGATAATAATAATAACAATATTTTGGATGATGGGTGTGGGTCACTGTGATGTATGGAGGCCGTAGTGTAAATGGTAACACACCCGACCGGCAAGTGAAAAAAATGCAAATTCGACTCCCATAGGCAACCTTTTATCTTAATTAAGTAATTTATTTATCTCAATAATTATGTGTTTTAATCCTTTTTCATAGAATATCTTATTTATTGATTGATCAAAGTCTTAAGTGTAAAAATATATACATTATTAAAAGTTTTGGATTGAACTTTGTAAAATTCCGTATTAGAATATTTGAACTTGGCGCGATGTGTCGATGAGAATCGCGTCTTCTCATCGCGCCTTGATGCCCCATCCCGGCGCATCTTGGTTACTTAGTTATTCCACTAATTACATAAATCCCCTACATCACCTGAAGAGAGTCTCGAGATAAGAAGTAGAAACACCAGTAGCGGAGATTAATTGAAGTAGAGTCATTCAGTCATTCGTTGTTTTTCCCTCGACGGATCCGAATTGATGATGAGTGATCAATTGTTATATTGTAAATGAAAGACGACTGTGCGTGTATTAGTTCATTATGTGCAAGCTGTTGTACTTCAGGAAGTACGCAATATTGACTGATCAAACCAAAAGTTACGATAAAGGTAAAGGAGATTAATATTCAACGTCTTTCGTTAAGTAAATTTAACTATAACGTTATGTATGCATTGCTTAATAGCACTACAAGGATTTTTGTCAAGCAGCATATAAGCTTAAGAAAAACATAAAATTAGATGCAAAATAGTTGAAAAGTACAACTAGTATGGAAGTAAGTCCACCAAGAATCAAATCCGGGGTGCCCGCTTGCTTAGTGTGAATGCTAACCGTCAAACCAAGGCCGTCGACCTTTGGAAATTTAATCCGAAATTCCCGGATCGAAGTCACGCGTCTTGCTAACTTGACCACGAGAACCACAAATGTTTATTCTAATTTAACTAAGTGCATATTGAAAAAAAATAGCTCAACAGTTTAAACCGTTGCAACGCCAAAGACGGAATCAACCGCATATTTAATTTGTAGCGCACAGACCAAGTGGTTATGTCCACGTTCATATTGTTAAGCTTATATAACTAATTTGACATATGCCAACATATGTTTTATTTTATAATTAGTACAGATACTGCCATCTCTGTAGAAGATTATTTATATGTTTGTCACTTGTTTTAATGATTTCTGAATATGTATTGCCATTTTTCCATAGTGATCCGTTTGACAGCCGTTATGTGTCATTGGTTTTTTTAAACAGAATCACAATATTTTTTGGCATTATTTATCTAGTGTGTCGAAAAAGACTTATGAGTATTAATTCTTTTTCAAAAATTTTCTGTTTTTTGTTATCTTTGCTGATAAAGCATTAACACAAAAATGCCTTTACATGAATGGTTATATTTCGGTTTTATATAGCTGAAATTTGTGTTATTTAAAAATAATAAAATTGAAATTGTGCGTTATGTAATAAAGTTAAAATTTTTCAGTGTAATGATAATCCTGAATTTCGTTTTGGGTCAGTATAAAAACATTGTTATTTATCAACAAGAGGCATAAAGTAATAAATAAATAAAGTCAATAAACTATGTGCTTTTTACTTACCCTAAAGTTCTAAACATGTGTGGCAGTCGCCCACTTGGAACACTGTGGGCATCCATACACACGTTCAATGACCGATGAAGTGACCTTTGCATTCCTCAACAAATCTAAATAAACAAGTCCAAAGTTCACACGCCGGCCATTCAACCCATAGCCCGGAGCGGACCGCGGACCGCATTCCATACTAGAGCGAGAACGCACCACGCTGTCTCGCCAGTTCCATAAATAAATTGTCACCTACATACGACATTAACCGTTTTGCTAATGCAGAAACGAGACGAAATATATCTTGCTCGCATTCCCGCACACACGCGGAAATAGTATAAATACCTACGTTTACTAATAAAAACTCTTATTCCGCATTGCGATCCACAACGTGTTTTATTTATCAACAAATCATCATCATCTCTTCCCTCTAGGACACAGATCCTAAACATGTTATAAAACATAAATAAAAGTGTGAAAAAATATCTGTGAAAAATGTGCTTCACATTAATGCAATATGCAGATATACGAGTATAACAGAATGTGTGCAATGTGCAGATATATAACAGAATGTGTGCAATATGCAGACATATTATAACAGAATGTATGGTATGCAATGTATAACATACAGAGGTATATTACGGCCACATTTTACACATATTTTCAGTATCCAGTAACCCTAAACAACAGAATGCATTCAAAGCGAGCAATTTAAAAATTCTCACACCTGGTTTAAACTAAAAAGAAAGAACAAGAAACGAAAGGAAGAAGAAAAACAGCATCACTGGCGCTGCCATGGCCGAGAGGAGGCAGAGACAAGGAGGCGAAGCAATAAAATTGGATTTGGCCCCAGTTCAAGCTTGCATATACTAAAGCGCAGGTCTTATATTAAATGTAATATGAGTGTGTATGGGCAGTGACATAACAATCCCCTTTTTTATAAAATGTATGTATTACTTATAAAAAAAATATTAGTTATGTTAATGTGACATGTTTATACCACATTTAACATGATATACGAGGCGTATCCAGAAAGTAAGTGTACTAAGGCTCTCACGACCGGATGGATTTTATTTTCGACATGTTGGCTACACTTCCGTGTAGCCTGATCCTTCCCCTCCGCAACGAGACCGGTTTGAGGTCAGTACGTTGAGAAGTGTCGACGCGACAACACGTTTCGTGAAAAATGTCAAACCAATCTCCCGCCAAGTGCGAAATTTTGTAAAAAGGCAAGAGTTTTTGAGGCGCTGCAAACTCCATGGAGATGAATTTCTCCGCTCCATCGTTACTGGAGATGAAACTTGGGTTGCACACTACACGCCTGAAACTAAAAGGCAGTCTCAACAGTGGCGTCACACCTCTTCACCCTCCGCCAAAAAGTTCAAAACCACAATTTCAGCCAAGAAAATCATGGCACCCGTGTTTTGGGACTGTCAAGGCATAATTTTAATTAAATATATGCCTCAAGGGGAGACCATCAACTCTGGAAGATACTGTGAGACCCTAAAAAATTGCGGAGGGCGATTCAGAACAAGAGGAGAGGCAAGACCACACACAATGCCAGACCACACACGGCCAACGCCACGAAGGAACTGCTCGCCTCGTTTAAATGGGATGTCCTGAACCATCCCGCATATTCCCCTGACCTAGCACCTTCCGATTACTATTTCTTTACCTCCCTAAAGCTGCACATGGGTGGAAAAAGGTTTTCAACTGACGAGGAGGTAAAGGAGGAGGTGGAGAAGTGGACGGAGTGGTCGGCGGGAAACTACTTCGAGGAAGGCATCAAAAAGTTGATACCCCGCTTCACCACCTGCATTGAGAGGAATGGCAACTATGTCGAAAAATAGCTTACATATGTACTACGGTAACCACGTAATTTTTTTATTTAAATATAAAAAATTGTAACCTACAAAAATTCAGTACACTTACTTTCTGGATATGCCTCGTACAATTATATATTTAATTTACGAGTACACTATTAATTTGTGATGGTAAATTTGTATGATGAAAATTGTACGTATCCAAACTTATTTGTTTTGACATTTTGAAAAAAATCTGATATAGTTTAGAAAATTATTTTGGTAAATAATTTGTTGTTGATAAAAAATTGTTATTTTCTACATAAATGTAACCAACATCATTAAAAAAAGGACGGCTGATTTTGAAATACGTAAAATACATGGATGTATTATAAATAAATTTTCATTATGTCAGTGTCGTAGATATTCACAAGTGTATTTGTATCGGACGTATGCGTCACCCTTTTATGCGTGAATAGAAAGACCTTGACTCATCCTGCTTACTCATCCTTTTAATTAGCCTGATCATATAACTAAATAAATAAATACAGGTTTATTGATAGTAACATAGTATGTACATTATACATTTAGACACATTTCAAGAACACATTAAAAAGAGAATACATTAAATAACAGAAGCTATCAAAAGGTCTGGGCCCATCAAATAATATCCCCTCGTTTACAAGATACACCCCACCAATATAGGGTGAGCCCAGCCACGGGGACACCAGATTTTTTTCAGCCCACACCCTTGAACATGTAGTGTTATGGCCTTTTGCAACGAAAACACTTTTAGAATTTCAACTGTGTAGTTTTATTTGTATGAAGGTTGAATTACATTGATGTATAATATTAACAGTATTACATAAATAGTAATAGCTATGATCTTTACATAGCAGTGGCTTTAAGAATAGTGATGTCGCCTCAAATATGGCGTCCTATTTAAAGCAAAGATAACCATACGCACGACTCTTGATAGATTAGAGAGGAATGTGTCGGGTATGTTATCCTTGCCCTTAAGGTCAAATCGATATCAGTGATTTATCTCTCGTCGCAGCTTCTCCCATTTAGTTATACCAAATCTTTATTGAATTTGGGGAGATAACCACCGGCGAGATGATAAACTTAAACATAATACATCGAGTAGGTTGACACTAATGTAATAACGCTAATATTTATAGGATCTAGTACATGGTTAGCATCGATAAGTTTGACAAGGGTTTACATAACTTATAATATTTATTTGAATGTGGATAAGAACATCAATAAGATAACATCGGTTTTGGTGTATATATCGTGTTACAGATAATGCTAATATTTATAGGTTCTTAGATAAGCGGATGCGTTGGGGGTGAATGAGAGTATAGATAAGATTAGCATGCGCTGGCAGTAGACACATGACAGTAGAACAAGAAGATAAAAAACCACAGAAAATAAATCGATGACAAAAAAATACATTCAAGAGAGAAGACATTAAAAGATCCGGGCGCATCCCACAAACATTCCCCCGGCCAAGATACACCCCACCAATGTAGGGCGAGCCCGACCGCAAGTACATCGGGGGGCTTTCATCCCACACCCCTGCATATCTAGATTGAAGAATAAATAAAAAAACAAAAACGTATGGCAGAAAACAAAATTATAAGTAAACTCACTATTTATTTATTTATTTATTTATTTATTTATTTATTTATTTATTTATTTATTTATTTTTTCAAAACAGGCTTAGCCCAATTACATTGAAAAATACAAGACATTAAAAAAGAAGAAAAATTACAGGGAATTTTTTTTTTTTTAAATTATATAAAATAAAAAATAATGCATATGTATACAAACGAGTATTTACACACAAACGTATGTTACATATATATTCAGTCACTTAAGTATGTTGATGAGTGCTTTCTAACGCGCTTAATCTAAGAAGAAAATTTACTTTTGCTTTTGGTAATGAGATATGAAATATGTCAATATCCGAAGCAGTCCCGTTAAGAAGAGTTAAGGCCCTTCCAACAGGCATAGCGGCTGGAAGACCCGTTCTTGTGTATGTTATTGAGAACAGTTCCTGCCGGCGCAGTCTAGTGTAATTGTTAGGAACATTTAACGCTAATCTTTGTAGTAATGCTGGACAGCTCACAACTCCTCGAACGAGTTTGACAACGTATACCAAGAGACGCAGATCTCTTCTTACGCTCAAGGAGTTATACCCGAGCATGCCCAGCAGAAACTGCGTAGGATATAGCCACGGATAGACACCAAACTCACTCATGTAGAGATATCGTAGATATTTTTTTGTACTTTCTCCACCATGAGCGAGTTCTGCGCCCCCACCGGGCTCCAAATGCAAGCATTGCTTTCTAGTTTGCTACGGATCAATGAATTAAACAACGTTTTGAGCACCAATTGGTTTTCAAACGACTTAGAGATTCTCATAACAAATCCTAGAGTTTTATAAGCTGAGTTGCACATAACTTCTATGTGAGGACCAAACGCGAGATTGCTGTGGAACAAGACACCCAGATCTTTAATATTATCTGTGCGGGGTATAGGTATAGATTCTAGTGTATATCTATGGAATTTCAAGACGTGTGAGCGATGATACGACATAATTTTGCACTTTGATGCATTGAAATATAATTTATTATTGTGGCTCCACTCACAAACGTTGTTGAGATCAGCCTGTAGGTCTAAGCAGTCGGTATAAGAACGAATTTTTTGAAAGATTTTGAGGTCATCAGCAAATAGAAGAAACGTGGATTTTTTTATAACTCTACCTATATCATTAATAAAAATAAGAAATAAGGTAGGTCCAAGGTTAGACCCCTGCGGAACACCTGAGTAGGCAGTGAAGTAATCGGAGTTGTAGATTCCATGTGAAACAAATTGTTTTCTATCTGTAAGATAATCTGACAGTAGCCTTAGTAAGTTACCTGGGATCCCAAGTTCACTCATTTTTTCTAATATTTTTTTGTGATTGACGCGATCAAAAGCTTTTGCAAAGTCATGATACGAACAATCGATCTGATTGCCACTATCTACAGCCCTTGAAACATAGTCGGTGAAGACCATCAGATTGGATTCAGTAGATCTGCCTCTTCTGAAGCCATGCTGCTCATCAATTATATATGGGTCCACTAACGACCTTAGTGTGCGATCCATAAACATTTCTAGGAGCTTAGCTATTGAAGAAAGTATGGCGATAGGTCTGTAGTTGGTTATATCGTCCTTAGAACCATTTTTAAATATGGGAATAACTCGAGTCTTTTTCCATTCACTTGGAAAAGTGTGGACTCGGAAGACAAGATTAAATATGTAAGCAAGAGGTGCAGAAAGCAATTCACTACAGCCCTTAAGAAAAAATGTAGGTACTCCGTCCGGCCCAACGGCTTTCGTGTTTTTCATCAACTTTATTTGTTTGAGTATATCAAATGTAGTGATGCTTAGCTTAAACCCCGAGGAAGTATGGTGTTCATCAAAAACAAATGCCTCGGAGTCCCTACAATAAACTGTTGAAAAATAATTTGCGAATGCAGAAGATATTTCGGGACCAGTTATTTGATTCCCATCCCAATTCATAACATTAAGCACTGGAGAATCGTTACGCATGGATTTAATATGATTCCAAAATAGTTTTGGTTCACGTACCATTCGACATTCTAAGTTCCTTATGAAGTCTTTATAAGCCGTGCGAATGTTATGTTTGAGCTGAGCGCGAGCACTTTTGAACGCATCGTAGTCACTCAGACGACAAGAGTGTTTCCATTTTTTGTGAAGAGAATCTTTAAGTCTAATATTCCCAACAATTTCACTTGTGAACCACCTCGGGTATTGCCACTTACGTAGCTCTTTTGGTTTTACGGGAAAGCACATATACCGTCAACAACAATGTACGTCAACAAGACGATTGTCCTTTATTACCCCGATCATATAACATTTTTAATTACCATTTAATTACCCTGATCATATTACGAAATGTACGACAACAAGATGATTACCCTGTAGACTCATCCTTTTTATTCCCTTTTATTACTCCGTTCACACCATTGGAATGTACGGGAATGGGAGGGGAGCCTCTTTAAATAGTGAACCAACATCATGCTATTGGTCAGTATTTATTGGTATCTTGTTGGAATAACAAGTCTTTTAAAATATATTCTCAGTTCAACTACTCGAGTGTGTTTTACTTGAGACCTGCTATACCCGTCATAAGAGGAATCTCTTCACCCCGCTTCCTTCTTCTCGACGATCTACGCCTTTTGGAACCGCAACTGAATTCTCCGAGCATTGCGCAGCAACCAACGCATCTATTTACAGTTCTTTATACCCTGTCCGGTTACATTATGTCAGTGTCATAGATATTCACAAATGTATTATAATAACATTATGTCAGTGTCATAGATATTCACAAGTGTATTATATTAACATTATGTCAATGTCATAGATATTCACAAGTGTATTATATAAACATTATGTCAGTGTCATAGATATTCATAAGCGTATAATATTAACATTACGTCAGTGTCATAGATATTCACAAGTGTATTTTATTAACATTATGTCAGTATCATAGATATTCACAAGTGTATTATATAAACATTATGTCAGTGTCATAGATATTCAAAAGTGTATTATATAAACATTATGTCAGTGTCATAGATATTCACAAGTGTATTATATAAACATTCAAGTACCTTACTTCATACTTATGGCTGCTGAATATGTGAAAATATTGGAAAAAAAAATTAAAAGAAAAAAAAAAGTGTCAATGTAAACTAAAGGCTGATGTTTTAATTTATATACAAAAGGTCCAAGATGATTTGAGCGTATTAAACAAACAAATCATTTTCGACTGTAGAAATTTGTACAATTTTAAGAAAAGATGAACTTAAAATTAGTCATAGAATACGTTGCAAAGAGGATAGGGATGAAAGCGAACTTAAGGCTAATGCGTTTACTAAGATGAAAAAGAGCATTATAAGATGGTTTGGTGCCGTGGAACGAATGAATAAAGAAAGACCAATAAAACATAATATACAGTGCAAATGTGATGGGATGGTATGAAGAGGAAGATCAAGGTAAGTGTGGTTAAATTTAGTAAATTATATTCTGAAAAAAGGTAAATTTACATGTCAGATTAGTTGTAGAAGAGAAAAAAATGTGTGTCGAAATATAGAACAGTCTGGTTCTATATTCTTTCTGCCTATACTGGCATGAAGACTGCGTCGATTCCAGTACAATTGGAATGGTCCAGAATAAATTTGCGAGACATTAATTTTAGTCTCGGCATCCTTGCATGACATGCTTGACCATTTTTTAATGAAATACGAGGCATATCCAGAAAGTAAGGGTACTGAATTTTTGTAGGTTACAATTTTTTTTATTTAAACAAAATAATTACGTGGTTACCGTAGTACATATGTAAGCTATTTTTCGACATAGTCGCCATTCCTCTCAATGCAGGTGGTGAAGCGGGGTATCAACTTTTTGATGCCTTCCTCGAAGTAGTTTTCCACCAACCCCTCCGTCCACTTCTCCGCCTCCTCCTTTACCTCCTCGTCGGTTGAAAACCTTTTTCCACCCATGTGCAGCTTTAGAGAGGTAAAGAGATAGTAATCTGAAGGTGCTAGGTCAGGGGAATGCGCGGGATGGTTTAGGACATCCCATTTAAACGAGGCGAGCAGTTCCTTCGTGACGTTGGCCGTGTGTGGTCTGGCATTGTCGTGCAGCAGGCAGACTCTCTTTGTCAGCATGCCTCTCCTCTTGTTCTGAATCACCCTCTGCTATTCTTTTAGGGTCTCACAGTATCTTGCAGAGTTGATGGTCTCCCCTTGAGGCATATATTCAATTAAAATTATGCCTTGACAGTCCCAAAACAATTTCGTCAATTTCGTCAGTCACAATTGAAGGTCTTCCGCTCCTCTGATCATCATGCATAGACGTACGATCGTTTTTAAACTCGCGAAACCACTTGTACACACTCGTACAATTCATAGCTTTATCACCATATGCAGTTTTTACCTCATTATAAACCTCAACCGGAGGTTTTCCCTTCCAAACGAGATAAAGGATGACGCCGCGTATTTCGCACTTAGCGGGAGATTGGATTGACATTTTTCACGAAACGTGTTGTCGCGTCGACACTTCTCACCGTACTGACCTCGAACCGGTCTCGTTGCGGAGGGGAAAGGTCAGGCTACACGGAAGTGCCAACATGTCGAAAATAAAATCCTCCCGGTCGTGAGAGCCTCAGTACACTTACTTTCTGGATACGCATAGTACAACCGCCTCCTGAACCACTCAGAAAGAAAAATTTATGTTTTTGTATAAGGTTATTCATAATACAATATATTTAAAAGCCTCGATATATTGGATCAAAATGATACCCACACTTCTGTTAGATACACACGAAACCTTTTAAAAATTCCAACGTGTCAATAGCAATTTGCTTACGAAAATCGCACGATGTTATCCATCAAAAGCAATCATTGAGTAACTCTATCTCTGGATAAGTGGATATTTTTATGTAGATATTGTCGAGTTAAAGAGGATCATTCTACAGTATTTCCTATAACTTTACCTCTTCACTGGGATGCTGGATATTCTACTTAATTTTATTTTAATTATTTTCTTTTGTATATTTAGGAGCTAGTCTTTAAGGAAAGAGATGATGATGATTTGTTGATAAATAAAACTCGTTAGATTGCAATGCGGAAAGAGAGGAATTTTATTAGTAACGTAGGTATTTATATCATTTTAGAATGTGCGCGGGAATGCGCTCGCGATATGCCTACGTCTCGTTTCTGCGAATGCAAAAACGATTAATGTTGTATGTAGGTATCATTCAAATACGAAACTGGCGAGACAAGCGTGGTGCGTTCTCGCTCTAGTATGGAATGCGGTCTGCTCCGGGCTATGGGTTGAATGGCCGGTGTGTGAACTTTGGACTTGAATGCAAAGGGCACATCATCGGTCATTGACCGTGTGTATGGACGCCCACAGTGTTCCGATTGTGCGACCGCCACATATAATTTAATTTATATGTATTTTCAATTATTATTTTGTGTATAATTTTTCAGTGTTTTTACACTGTAAGACAGAATTATGTCGTGTTCCCATCATACGACAGAATTATAATAGGAACACGACATAATTCTGTCGTACAGTATAAAATTTTTTTACATGACAGAATTATGATGGGAACAAATTCGGTACATTGGTAATCTAATGTACCGGATACGTTCCCATCATAATTATGTCGTGTAGCTCATAACTAAGCATTGTGACTCTCATGGTAGTCTTTGACGACTCCTGTCTATTCCAGAGTTCACAATTCGAGCAGCAATCATTAAAGGGGGGGCTCTACCTCTAATGCGTCACCCTTCACGCTCCAGTGACCAAAAGTATATCTGAACTGTATCAGAGAACTCGTCGTATGTATACTGTCGACAACCTGTTGTTGTATCTCAATACTTCGAGAATGGAAGTATTAGTTCACCATGTCGTCCATGAAATTCGTAACACCCTTTTTTATATTTTTAGTAATCCAAATTCTTTAAAGTTTTTGACATTTTATTTTATGTTAAGTAAACGTTTTAATAGTTTTTTGAATGACTCACAAATGTTGTATTTATTTAAAATAAATGAAACAATTTTTTTTATCATCCTCCATATCTCGTAATTTTAAAAGAAAAATAAATCGTGTATTTATTATTTATGTATGACTACAAAATAAATCGTGTATTTATTATTTATGTATGACTACAAAATAAATCGTGTATTTATTATTTATGTATGACTACAAAATAGACGATTTTCCATTATTTGATGTTCAGAAGATGCGAGGGTGGGGTGTTTGACGATACATTGACATTTATTCCAAATATGAGAGGCATTACCCCAAAGGCTTTATCTAGCATATTTTAAGATTTGTTTCAAGACTCTTAAAACAAATCTTGAAATATCATACCAATAATGTTATTTGTATGTCAACGAGATATTGAATCTTCTTCGTCGTCTTTTTCTTCAGTCGTTCTGGATATAGGCCTCCCCTGGATATAGGCCTCCCCTTCGGCCTTCCACAACTCCCTATCTCGGGCACATTGCGTCCATTTTACCCCCGCGGCCCGTCTTATATCGTCCGACTATCATGTGGTATCCCCACACTAGGTTCTAGGCTGCCACTTCAGTCCTGCCCAGCTCAACTACGTCCGTGACTTTGATTATCTCTCTTATCCATTTGTTGGTCTTACTATCTTGCAGTGAAATTCCCAGCATCCTCCTCTCAATGGCTGTTTGTGACACTAATAGTTGTTGCGTTATTTGCTTTGTTAGGACAGAGGTTTCGATTCCATATGTGAGGATCGATAAGGTGCATGAATCAAAAACTCTCTTTATCAAATGATAGGGGTGTTTTGGAGATTTCAGGATATAAGAGAGTTTACCAAACGCCGCCCAGGCAAGACCACGTCTACGCTCTATCTCGGCCTATTAACTCTCCTTTCCTAGCTTTACAGTGTGTCCTAGGTACACATAACTTGTAACTATTTCTACATTTCTTCCACCTACCAAAACATATTGAAATATTGAATATGCTAGAGAAACTCCAGAACGTCTGCGAACGGATCATATTTTATCATAAAAAGTATGACCACTTATCAGGGTTTTGAAAATAAGGCAACAAAGGAACCTTTGCGTACTATTGATATCATTTTGCATGCTTAACACTTCAAAATTTCCTTTCTATCTTTGTACAAAATGTTACGGGTTTTCAGACCACGGACATTTATTTTGAGTGCTTAGCAATTAAACAATTCTAATTATCATTTATATCTCACAAGCATGTTCATTTTCTGTCAGAACAAGAACTTTCTCAACAATCAGACGTTGAGAAACTTCTTTGCATACAACTTTGAATATTTGCGGTTCACTCAGCTCGACTATGAAACAAAACTCCAACAGCTCCTAGATGTGAACCATCCTTACTCACATTAAAGAGATAATTGATTTTTTCATTTTTTCAATATTTAGAAATAATAGTACTATTATGATGAATCAATTTCCTTCCTTAACTTTCAAAGAATTCCTTATTTTTAGTGGTACCAAGGTTATTCAGGGTATTTATTCATTGTATTTTATTACTAGAATTTAGATAAATATATTTTTGTAAAATCTGTCGAAAATTAAAAAAAACTTGACATATTCGACATACGGTTTGTTAGAAGAAATTAATATAAAGCAAAAGTTCTTCAGATATATTTCATGTATAATCATGTTCATAAAAATTTAAAAGGTATATAAAATGAATTATGTAGTTTAATTAACGACTATTAATTATACTTGTTATGTGTGTTTTTCTCAATCTTTGCTAAATTTTGTAAAAGATTTTTCATTGAAAATTGACAAAAAAAACAAGTGTCTGAACCATTTTAATGTACTTAATTAATCTAATTTAGGTCCGCAGTGACGTACGACTTTAAAACTCACTGTGTTAATCAGCAGAAAGTAACGCATCTCGGATTTGAAGCTGAAGTCCTTAAACACAGACGTTCAACGCATTAGCCGCCGATTGACCAAACGATACACATTTTTTATTACTTAATTTTGTCTTAAAATTTGAAGATTTTTTTCTGACTCGAATGTGTACGTAGCATTGCAGAATACTCGTATACTACGCCACTGATCACAATGTATGGGGGGTGAGTCATACTGGCCATTCCATACATTTTTGGCGGGCAATGCTATAGAAGGCAATATAAGGCGGCCGCAGGAATCCGACACCAGTGGCGGCCGGACTCTGGTAAGAGATAAACGGGACAGTCATTGGCATGATTCAGAGTCGGTTCGTGAAAACAATTCTTTAATAAAAACTTAATTCAATTCCTCTTATATGTCTACCATATCCGGTTTCCCTAATACTTTGTCTCTGGCGGCACAGAATAGCTCCTCAACTTTCTGGATACCTGTTCATTCGCGAATGTTGTATCACCAAGACAGGTGCCTTCTACCGATACTGCGCCAACTTTTAATTGTGCCAATTAATATCAATTTGAAGAAGTGATGTTTTTCTCCCCTCAAATAATGATTCAAATAGTTAATCTTTCAGCATTATATGGTATTAAAAATGTCTGATTTTACATCTGCTCGACGCAGCTTTATTCCCTCGATTGAACGCAAACAGAAGGAGGTGTCGAAAATGCTCACTTTCGTCTACTCGGCATTCCATTTTGAAGGATTGTAATCAAATAAAATAATATATGTAATGCAAACACAACATCTTGTAGAACAGAAAATTTTCTTTTGAATGACGTATAATTTTTACCATTTTGTTTTACTTTAAGTGCTCATTTTTAAATTTGAAAAAAAAAATGGACACAACTTATGTTAACACCTAATATATATGAAAATATGACTGCATTAACTGTCACACATTTTATCAGTCTTTTATGTACTTTATGGGATAATATTAGAAGTTGTACCCAAACCCCCGATGGTAGATTTAAGCTTTAATTACAACACGATAAATGTTGTCAGAATCAAAAAAGAAACTACGAATAAAAGTTTTGATACACCTTCATTTATTTCTTCATTGTTTATAGATAATTTTGATACACCTTCATTTATTTCTTCATTGTTTATAGATAATTTTGATACACCTTCATTCATTTCTTCAATGTTTATAGATAATTTTGATACACCTTCATTTATTTCTTCATTGTTTATAGATAATTTTGATACACCTTCATTTATTTCTTCACTGTTTATAGATAATTTTGATACACCTTCATTTATTTCTTCATTGTTTATAGATCATTTTGATACACCTTCATTTATTTCTTTATTGTTTATAGATAATTTTGATACACCTTCATTTATTTCTTCATTGTTTATAGATAATTTTATAAAATCTTGTTTCCCGGCCATTCAGATGATTTCAAGAGCGCTTTCTAACTTATTAACTTACAGAGGATAAGTTACTTTTCAAAGCTACCGAGAACTTTGCCAATTTGGAAGTTTGCCTCAGGAAGGACGAAGGACTGTTGAAGAGATTCTACTATCTGAAACGTTCTGTCAAAATATTTGGGCTAACAGAATCTTCTAACAATTTTAAAAGTCCAAGAATTTCTAGCGCTTGATTATGCGAGATTTAATGTCTAAAACGATTCTGGAAATGGTGAGGAAACTGATTTTTGATATTCTTGTACATCATAACTCTCACCTAATGTTGAACCCTCACCTCTATCTTCAACTACCCAATTGTGTAATTACCACCCAAAACGAGAATTACACCTGTTTTTAAAATTGATTGTAGCTTTTTTTTTTTTTTTTTTAATTTATTATATAAAGTTATATATGATACACATATTTGCCAAATTCCATGTACTCACACACAAATTTAATACTTAAGAACTAAATAACTTAGAGACGACCTACTTGGCCTGGTGGTAAGACGCTTGTCTGCCAATCCGGAGGTTGCGGGTTCGATCCCCGCTGGAATCCAGATTTTTTAAAATTGACTTTTAGTCTAGTTTTCACTTAGGGCCCATTAAAATCATATTTCTTGTTGGTTGGAAGAGATTGCCACGTGGCAATAAACTCGGCAAATGAAATAAAAAAAAATTTAAAAACTTATCTAATTTCCATATAACTACTTTAAGCTTAGTTACTTTTAGTTTCGTACATTTTTTTTATATTTTAAATAATCTTAATTTCATAGAAATAGTTTACATCTAAATTCCATAGATATACACTAGAATCTATACCTATTCCCCGCACAGATAATATTAAAGATCTGGGTGTCTTGTTCCACAGCAATCTCGCGTTTGGTCCTCACATAGAAGTTATGTGCAACTCAGCTTATAAAACTCTAGGATTTGTTATGAGAATTTCTAAGTCGTTTGAAAACCGATTGGTGCTCAAAACGTTGTTTAATTCATTGATCCGTAGCAAACTAGAAAGCAATGCTTGCATTTGGAGCCCGGTGGGGGCGCAGAACTCGCTCATGGTGGAGAAAGTACAAAAAAAATATCTACGATATCTCTACATGAGTGAGTTTGGTGTCTATCCGTGGCTATATCCTACGCAGTTTCTGCTGGGCATGCTCGGGTATAACTCCTTGAGCGTAAGAAGAGATCTGCGTCTCTTGGTATACGTTGTCAAACTCGTTCGAGGAGTTGTGAGCTGTCCAGCATTACTACAAAGATTAGCGTTAAATGTTCCTAACAATTACACTAGACTGCGCCGGCAGGAACTGTTCTCAATAACATACGCAAGAACGGGTCTTCCAGCCGCTATGCCTGTTGGAAGGGCCTTAACTCTTCTTAACGGGACTGCTTCGGATATTGACATATTTCATATCACATTACCAAAAGCAAAAGTAAATTTTCTTCTTAGATTAAGCGCGTTAGAAAGCACTCATCAACATACTTAAGTGACTGAATATATATGTAACATACGTTTGTGTGTAAATACTCGTTTGTATACATATGCATTATTTTTTATTTTATATAATTTAAAAAAAAAAAAAATTCCCTGTAATTTTTCTTCTTTTTTAATGTCTTGTATTTTTCAATGTAATTGGGCTAAGCCTGTTTTGAAAAAATAAATAAATAAATAAATACTAATTTATAACTAGATAACATTTCTTACAACTAATTATTTTACGGCAGCTTATTATGTTGTGTCATAGGTAAACACAAATACACACTGGTACAAGAATCAACGCGGGACACCGTCATTATATTTATCATTAAATGGAATTGCTCAGTCAGGCTACCAAATTATTTAAAGATAAGTTAAGTTTTTTTTATTAATAAATTATATAATATCTCACAGAGCTAATATCACAAACTGGGTCACAGTTGTATTGTATTGTCTTGTCATACTTTCGTTCTATATGGTAATACCTGGCAAGATTATTGCCATATAACGATATCTTCAGACCAACCATAAAGATGTCCAAAAGGCATGTAATGAAAACCAAATTAGAAACTATTAAAAATCTGGGTTCCAACAGCGATTGAATATGCAACCCCCAGGCTGGGAGACAAACTTTTTACAAACTAGGCCATATAGTTATTGTATTCTATTGTATTATACTTTTGTTATATACAGTGCAACTTGACGGGCTTATTTATTGCCATGTGTCAACGTTTTCAACCAACCAGAATGATGTTTAAGAGACCTAATGTGGAACTAGACTGGAATGCTTTTAAAAAAATGGGTTACAACTGGAGTTGAACCCAAAACTTTGGGTTGAAACAAGCGTCTTACCATTTAGGGCATGGAGAACATCCAGAAAGGTCATCGTTTTCGTTGCATATAGTTCGACCTGACAGCTTTATTGATATGTGGCCATCTCATTCAACCAACCAGAAAGTTTTTTTTTTTATATATATTGTATATCATATATGCGACTAGACGAAAATCTAACAAGCAATCACCAGATTGGAGTCCAAACGTCTTACCAAGTAGATTACAGGGGTATTTACGACGTTGAAAGATAAAATTGTTTATTTGTTTAAAAAAAATGTTGAACAGAAGATATAGTGGTAAAAAACTGACCGTTTTAGTTTGTGCAAGAAATTATCAAATTAATAAATAAATTCATGGCTCGAATACGCTACAGTCCCTGCCTGGCTGATTTCAGGGTCGGCTCGTGGCCAAAGCTCTTAAATCAAATCTGTTTCATGCCCCCTACAGTGGGTAATTCGATATCGTTGCAGAAGGCTTTTTAAGAGGACCACTCCATTTCGTTTGGCAGCTATGTTAGTTGAGTGGAATATTCTCGGGTTGGCTGATTGGATTATTCTCGTTTTTTTTTATTTATTTATTATCTCTATGTGTTATATATAAATATTGTACATACTTGCACATAGAAACATATCATTAAGACATTTTCCTGTCGGAGGTGGCAGAGAAAAAATATTGGCTGATCTACACATCTGTCGATATCGGTAATGTGATGCTGGAAAAGGATGTTACGAATTCCATGGATAGCAAGACGAACTAACGCCTTCATTCTAGAAGAACTGAAAATCACCGACAGATTGTCGACTATATGCCTTCGACAAGTCCTCCAATTCTTTGGGCACATTACTCATGGCCAATTAGATAGTTTGTAGTTTCTGTTGGTGTGGAAGGACGACGCACAAGATGAAGAACCCCAATGCGTTGGACTGGCCAAGTGAGAGACGCAACTGGACTACCCTTAACAACTGCCCTTCGAACTGCGGAGAGTAGGGATGGAGTGAGAGGAAGATAGGATGGACCTATTTCAACACAGATCTTTTGCCTCATCTACATACATACATATAACATATACAATGAAAGGCAACAAACCCAGATACATTAAAATTGTATGTCCAAATCAAATAACCTGTTGTTCTTTCGCCAATTGTGTATATTTCTTGTCATGTGTAATAATAAATAAAAAATAAAATAAATAATAAATAAATAAAATAAAATACACCTTCTCATTCAGCTGCTATTATTTCTTATTATTTATAGTTAAGGCATTAACATTGTGGAGGTTTAAAGACATTGTAATTTATTTTTATCAAACACTGTTGTTTCCACTTTTTGTAACGGTATAACCCTACCATTGTCAAAGCTTTCACCTCATCATCATGGGAGCACAAACAAGACTTGTTTGTGCGCCCCTGATGATGAGGTGAAAGCCTTGAGACCGTTAGGGTTATACTGTTACAAAACGTGGAATAAACAGTGTTTCATAAAACAAATTACGATATCCTATAACTTCGTTGAATTTCTAAGTTTTCTTGAAAATATAATTCACTCGATATAACAATACTTTACTTGATATACCACGTCTTCCGCTCAGACTTACACTGTGAATTGGTGTTGTTAGTATGTCCTCATTTATTCGTTCTTATTAATCTTACTTAATACATCATTCTTAAGTTCACGTTCATCCTTGATCACTTCATTCTACAGTACATTCTGTCATACATTATCGCACTATGTATTATTTTTAGTGCGTATATTTCCACAGCATTTATTTCACTTCTTCCAGTCTTTTTTAACGTCCACGTTTCACTTTCATACGATAGTTAAACAATTAATATAGATAATTAATACAAGCACAACCAAAAGTATAAATCATCCCCACAATACTAAACGTCATAAAACGCTAATATATAATTTTCAAACGAGTTGAGCAAAAAATGAAAAAAATACGGAGATTAAAGGCAGATAAGTGAATAACAAAATGTAAAGGTCAGGAAATGATAAACCTTCAACACGAACAAAAAGAATGGATAAAAAAATGATAAATTAAAAAAAATTGTTACTTCCTTCAACCTTGTAAAAGTCCACGCGGCGTAAGGAAAGAATTGTGACTGTATTATACTATAGCGTAGGTATACAGAGCGTGTGATTGTGTTAGTCAACTCCTGTGTGCTGATTGGTCAATTTCTAGTATTAGTGTGTCATCGTGTCAAAAAAATAGTGTCACCATGATTTCTAGTAATAATTCAAACTCTAATGACATTACAAAGCTGACATTACGAAACCGATCGAGAAAATTTGGGCCTCTGTCAATGGATATGTTGGTTCTAGAAATGTACAGTTGACATTGAATACAGTGGATCAATTAGTGACAGAAAAAGTTTCTTTTATAAACTCTGAAGAGTGGAGCAGAATATGTCACCCTTCTACACAATTATTTCCTTACGGCGCGTGGACTCGACATTAATATACGAGGCATATCCAGAAAGTAAGTGTACTGAATTTTTTTAGGTTACAATTTTTTTTTTTTAAACAAAAAGATTACGTGGTTACCGTAGTACATATGTAAGCTATTTTTCGACATAGTCGCCATTCCTCTCAATGCAGGTGGTGAAGCGGGGTATCAACTTTTTGATGCCTTCCTCGAAGTAGTTTCCCGCCAACCCCTCCGTCCACTTCTCCACCTCCTCCTTTACCTTCTCGTCGGTTGAAAACCTTTTTTCACCCATGTGCAGCTTCCGGAAGGTAAAGAAATAGTAATCTGAAGGTGTTAGGTCAGGGGAATGCGCGAGATGGTTCAGGACATCCCATTTAAACGAGGCGAGCAGTTCCTTCGTGGCGTTGGCCGTGTGTGGTCTAGCATTGTCGTGCAGCAGGCAGACTCCCTTTGTCAGCATGCCTCTCTTCTTGTTCTGAATCGCCCTCCGCATTTTTTTTAGGATCTCACAGTATCTTGCAGAGTTGATGGTCTCCCCTTGAGGCATATATTAAATTAAAATTATGCCTTGACAGTCCCAAAACACGAATGCCATGATTTTCTTGGCTGAAATTGTGGTTTTGAACTTTTTGGCGGAGGGTAAAGAGGTGTGACGTGACCGTTTTTAAACTCGCGACACAACTTGTACACACTCGTACAATTCATAGCTTTATCACCATATGCAGTTTTCACCTCATTATAAACCTCAACCGGAGGTTTTCCCTTCCAAACGAGATAACGGATGACGCCGCGTATTTCGCACTTGGCGGGAGATTGGATTGACATTTTTCACGAAACGTGTTGTCGCGTCGACAGTTCTTAACGTACTAACCTCGAACCGGTCTCGTTGTGGAGGGGAAGGGTCAGGCTACACGGAAGTGTAGCCAACATGTTGAAAATAAAATCCGTCCGGTCGTGAGAGTTTCAGTACACTTACTTTCTGGATACGCATAGTACATATTTCGTTTCGGTTACGTCCACAAAGTTTGTAATACTATTTGTCTGTTATAAAAGTTTTTCATATTTCCGTATTTCGAAATCTTATTTTGATCGTACCACGTTTTTCTTTGTCTCCATTACCTCCTGTTATAATTTATACTACTAGAATAAATTACTTTAAGAAACTTTTTATAATTAATCTTTCTACATGGCCGAATCATAATTATGCCTTAGGATAAAAAAATCCTTATAATGCTTTGTCATGAAAAAAAAACATGGCAATTTAAAGATCGCCGGCCCTTGTTGACAGCCAAAAGGCTACGATTTTTTTATTTCAAGTCAAGCGTTCAATAAATAAATTTATTACAATAAAAGAGAAACAAAATGAATTCCATCGTCCTTTATTCCCTTTTACGAAGATTTTGTTTTTAATCAAAACAGCGACGGAAGAATAAATAAAACTTGGGCAGGCGCTGTGTAACGCAGACCTCTTTACGTCCGATTTCCTCCCGAAACATAACGTAATCATAATTTAAAATGCTCCCTTTTCCAACCGTTTAATAAATTCTGCAGAAAAAAAATAAACTTATGTTTTGTTTCCTTCTTCGCTGCTTTTTACTGGATCGGAAGGAGTAGCCATTAAGGAGTATTGTAAAAGTCAAATTTTATATGAAAAGAAAGTGTATTTTACATATTTTCAGCCCTTTTCCATGTATAGATTGCTGACGGGACCAAAATCTTATCCAACTTTGTTGAATAATATATTGTTTTATGTTGCTGACTATTTGAGATACGGAAATATTAATTTCTTTAGACTGACAGTAAGTATAACCAACTTTCCGAATGTTTTTGGTTGGGTTCGCAGGCTGCCCCTTTTAAATAAAGCTTCGAAAATTTACATGCTAAGCATTTTCGAAAATATTTTTCATGAAAGAATATTGGGCTTTTCTAGTTATGGGAATAAGTTATTTCAACAAAATAGTTATTTATAATTTAATTATTTTATACTACATATTTATTTTTAAGCTTTGTATGTTATGGGGTTTAACTTGTATGTTATGTGAAGGCTGATTCAAAATTAATAAATAAAAAAACTTTTATTATATATATTTACAGTGTTTGATAAAACAAATGACGATTTGATTATATACGAGTACTTATATAATTATGCTGTTTTCTTATTGTGGTATACAAAGAGGAAAGAACGCCAGACTTTCACATCTTTCCTCACATTTCGCCTCTTCTACATCCGTACAACTTCCTTCCTTCAAAATATAATTCATTTATTCCAACCATACTTTCCTAAGTCTACCTCTACTACGCCTTCCACTCTAATTCGGACTATGTACTCGTATTTGTTTGTCCGTTTTGTTCATGTCCAAATCATTTCAGAGTGTTCTTCATAATCTTACTCAACACATCAGACTTAAGTTCACATTCATCCCTAATCACTTCATTCCGTATTCTGTTATTCATTGTCAGCCCACGTATTATTCTAAGTGTACGCATTGTCAGCCCATGTTTTCTTCTAAGTATACGCATTGTCAGCCCATGTATTATTCTAAGTGTACGCGTTATCAGCCCATGTATCCTTCTTAGTTTACGCATTGTCAGCCCATGTATTCTTATAAGTGTACGCATTGTCAGCCCTTGTATTCTTCTAAGTGTACGCATTGTCAGCCTATGTAATCTTCTAAGTGCACGCACTGTCAGCCTATGTATTCTTGCGTTATTAGCCCATGTATTCTTCTAAGTTTACGCATTGTCAGCTCATGTATTCTTCTAAGTGTACGCATTGTCAGCCTATGTATTTTTCTAAGGGTACGCATTATCAGCCCATGTATTATTCTAAGTGTACGCATTATCAGCTCATGTATTCTTCTAAGTGTACGCATTATCAGCCCATGTATTCTTCTAAGTGTACGCATTTCTACTCATTTTATTTTTTCAATATTTTACTTTCACACTTTTCTATCACTACGACTTTGAATTTTAGAACATTCATTCTAAGATATATTTATTTTCGCCTCTCATATAAAGGTTGCTTTGACTATCTCACGATACTAGAAGCACTAAGTGTATGTGTCCCTAATAAATATAGCCGGGCAATGAATCACCTTTTGTTCTACATATGTACCAACTGATAGAACGAATATCATGGCCAAACACGCAGTCACGCGTGGTATAGAGATATTGAATCAACCGAATGACACCGTGGCTATATTCTCGGCACCATCTAGCAGTATGTAGAGAATCCTAGATTATATTTTTCCTTACAAATTAGCTAACTTAAAGTAGATCCTCTCTGTGCAGCAGGAAAAATCCGTGCAAAGTGGATAAAAAAAAGGTTTATATAATTTACTAATGAAACAGTAAATTATCTTCGCTTCCACCAACACTATAATTTCATCGACATACAGCAATTCGCTAACATTCCAATTTGACAATTTTATGATAGCTGTCAGTTCCTGATATGATTACAAGACATTAAATAACAATTGCATTTATTGAGATGGGATGATATTACAGTTAACGTAGTACAATATTCAAACGAGAGGAGTTTTAGAGGTGAAGGCTTAATTCTTCTACAATAATAAACACTCATTTATTAAATTCACGTGTCAATGAAGCATAGTTTACATTTCCTTTTCTGGCAATTAGATAAAACCTACGAGTGCTAATGGATAACACTTTCGTGGCGAGATTAAATAAATGAGGTAAGCCGATGGGTCTTCTTCAGCCTTCATCCCCTTAAAGTGTTGCAAAGTTTCCTGCCTACTAAAACTAAAATTTTACTCGTACAATTTCTGTTCTATCCAATTTTGGACTATGCAGACGCCTGTTATTTGGATATTATGGTGGAACAGCTGGACAAATTGCTGCGTCTCAAAATGTTCGTCTATGGTTTATTTTTAACCTGAGAAAGTACGATCATATCATTTCATATCAGAAGGCGCTTAACTGATTGAACGTGAGAAATAGACAATTCACATACTATATATATTTTATAATATCTTCAACTGTCCCACCGCCGCCTCTTATCTCGCAGAAAAATTTCAGCATCTTTCTGATCGCAGGCTAGCGCTTCGTTTAGACAATGATTGTTTATTGGCATTCTCACTTCATTGCCCTTCTTTTTTACTTCGTCCTTTACTGTTCATGCAGTCAGACTCTGGAATCAGTTACAAACCAATATAAGAGATGCTCCATCCTTGGCATTCTTTAAGAAGTGACTGAAAAACTCTTATTTTTAGTCAGACATATAACGTGTCTCATTCCTGATTTATCTTTCGTCTCCATCATCCCTACCTTTTCCTTTGATTGATGATATCTCACGTTTATTTTAATAGGTTTATGTCCAAAAATTTCGTAAATGTGAATACATTTTTTTAATATTTTTCGCAACCATGTAAAACGATTAAATTAATTTTGTCTGGTTAGCTAGAGATATTGCCGCCTGGCTATAAACCTACCAGATTGTATTTATAATGAAATTTTAATATATAAATATTAATATAAACACTTTTTTTGAACTTTGTTTAATTCTAATTGTATGTTATTTAAGAGCTTTAATTGTATTCTTAAAATTTATTTAATTCATGATTATAATTAATTATTTTTAACCTGAATTCATTTAGAAGCTTTAAGTGTTTGAACACGTATAACAATAATTGCAATTCAATAATAGCATAATAGTAAGCAATACACGTTAACATTTATTCAAGACATTTTTTCGAGCAATGAGTTGTCGTTATTGGCCAATCTCAAGAAAACAATAATTTTTGAACACAAAAGCTTTGTTATGGTGACTGTAAATTTTCCAGTACCTTTTTCGTACATATGAATTAGCATAAAAAAACGTACATTTCATCGGTAGTAAATCCATGCATATGTAACAAAACACTGTGCGCAATCCTCAGGAAATGTAATACGTCAAATAATTAAATTTATTATGTCTCGCTCCGGCAAGCCCCGTCCAGTCCGCCTCTGCGCCCCCCGCCATGGTCGGACCGACCGCCTCTTGGAAATGGGAAATTTAAATTAATCCAGGGACGTCACTTGACGTTTTCTATTTAAGATACAAGAGCTTTTTAATTTCGTTATGACGAAGATCATTTTCGTGTTTTTGAGTAAATTTAATAGAAAAAGAAACACAGAATAGGTTAACAAGGTTATTACATCTCTTCTTTGATAATATTTTACACCTTTTTTGGCACTCTGTGTTTATTGTTAAATTTATTAGAGTTTTTTGGTAGCTTAGCCATAAAAAATAATGAATTTATCTATTCGGTTCAAGAAGAATTTTAATATATGAGTATATTATATTTTGGATTGAATTTGTTCTATTTTTTTCTCATGTGTTAACTATTGCGACTGAGTTGTATGAAAAACACTGAAAAGAGTCGAATAAATGCGTGCGTTGAAAATAATACATGGAGTGACCATGTTTAACATAAAAAGGAATGAAGGGATAAGGGATTAATGTACACTTAAGGTTGAGTGGAAGGCGTGTGAGAGGAATATCAAGGAAAGTTTGGTTGAATCAAGTGAGTAATATTTTGAATGAAAGAAACTTGGAAAGTCAGAGAAGATGTAGAAGTTGAATATGCAGGAGGCTAAGAGTGTATGATAGGCTAGGAGAGTCTAGTTTTATGTCCTCTCTGCCTACACTGACAGAAATATGGAGTGATGGTATGCATATTCATGAAACAAATTAATTTCTACTAAAATCCTATAGTCGTTGCACGAAAAGCGAAACAGGCACACGAAAGCCGATATCATATATTATCATAACAGCTAAGAGATTTCTCGGATAAAATGATTCTAAGAAAAGAAGAAGAGTTGGCACATCGCTGTAGGAATAAAAATTCGCTCACAATTCATTTGATAACATCCCCGTCTAGTTTAGATATTTTTACTGAAACCCCTGAAAAATTCTCAAGAGAATGTTAATTTAAAATGAGAGTTTCATTAACCTTTCCTTTCCTGTACTAAAAAATCCGCGTTCCGGTGTTGTGTATTCAATACACATGTAAAAATGAACGATTTAAAATCGGCAAAACAAGAATATTCTTAGCCAATCGCTTAAATTAATAAGTTAATTAAATTTTAAGTCAAAAGTGATAATTATTGAAATTTAATTGCTGAAAACATGAAAAAAATATCAGCTGATGTTCACAAAACGGGCAAACAGATTACCTCAAATGAATGCCCAAGAGCTACCGAAACGAGAGAAGCGTGCGAACAGAGATTCTATTTCTCGCGTTCACATATACCGAAGTAGAGTCAGAGTGAGACGTGAATAGCGTCGTTTCCTCACTAAAAGCTGTTTTTTTTAATGAATATACCTACGTCATACGTTTGATTGTATGAGTGAATTTATTCCCAATTTTCACAAATATCTCAGTAAAAAAAAATCATTCAATGCGTAAATGTATCACGAAGGAATACCTTAAATCTGAACCCATTATTTATTATATTTATAGATATATTAAAGTTTTTTGAAGCAATGTGTACTAGTTACAATCACAGGGAGGGAAGGGTAAATAAAACAAATTACTTTCTAATAAAATCCAATAGTCTTTGCACGACGAGCGAAACAGGCACACCAACGCCGATTATATATTATCTTATCAGCTAGGAAACTTCTCGAATATAATGCTTCCAAGCAATGAAGAAGAACCGGTATATCGTTGTAGGAGTAGAACTTCGCTTACAATTCAATAAAGATAAAGGAAGGAAAACCATTTAGACAGTCGATCGGAGCGGGGTTATTATTGCGACAGGATTTTGAGTACTTGGACTTTCAGGATGAATGACGTGTGGAAAAGATTTGTGTGGGCTCTTGAGTGTAGGTTTCTTCTTGTTGTTTTGATTTTTGTTGTTTTGTATTTGTGTTTCTGTATATTTTTGTGTTAATTTTTATTCTTGTGATTGTGTGCGGTATGTATGATTGTGTGCGGTATATGGGATGAACATTTTTGGTTTTATTTTTGTTTAATTTTGGGCTAATTTTTGGTTTTATTTTTGTTTTTGTTCTTATGATTGTGTGTGGTATATTATGGGATGAACAAGTTTGGTCTTTCTGGAGTGATGATGTGTGAAGAGTTTGATTCCGCATGATGTTTCCAGTTGTAATTGAGTGTCACTGTTTGTCAGGTTGATGAGAACGTGCAACGGGGTTTTATTTTTGCGTAATCGAAAATCGGAAAGAAGTATCGATTTATTTTTTCATGCTAAATATCCTCAGTGAGATACAGGCAAAAGCCTAATTTACTGGGGATACGACAAATGAAAGACGACAAACCCAGATCCATTAAAATAATGTATGTCTTAATTAAATTACCTGTTGCTTTTTCGCAAATAATGTACATTTCTTGTCATGTCTAATAATAAATAAATAAATAAATTAAATAATTAATTTTACAACATCCCCATCTAGGTAAGATATTTTTACTGAATCCCTGAAAAATCCTCAAGATTAAAAAAAAATTAAAATAGAATTATATTAATAATCATTGCATCCCCTTTATTTTTTAATTGGTTTCTCATAAATGAAAAACAATCTTATAAAGGAAAACAACTTTATAAAGGAAAACAACTTTATAAAGGAAAACAATTTTATAAAGGAAAACAACTTTATGAAGGAAAACAACTTTTTAATTAACTTACGTATATTAAAAATGTTTCTACGTTTTCTATACATCATCGATAAGATTTAAATACAAGACCGTTGGAGCCATTCTTAAAACGACGGAAAGGTGGAACGAAATGTTTAATGGCCAGTTAAAATGGGAAATAAAGTAAATGGAGCAGTAAAATACGCATACTCAAAGCAAATAATACTCATATCAAGATTTGCCAAAATTGTAGATCAGTTTTATCATGGAAGTGAAACGTAAAAAGAGTGAACAAAAATTTTCCACCTCACGTTTCATCATAAAAAGATAAATTGGTGAAATATTAGAAATCGCTGACGTTTTAACATATTGTGTATTTTATATAACATCCTATACTGTTACACCGCCTCTCAATATCTTGCCAAAGTGTTCAGCGCCTTTCCTGATGGACTTACATTATGTTTAAACAGAGACAACATTTTGGTGTTTCTAATTCAACTCTCCTCTTTTCTCACTGTTTATGCCGTCAGACTCTGGTACCAGTTACCGACTGCAGTAAATGTGAGGTGCATGACCACGCGATAACGCGCTGAACTTCCGTACAGAAAGTTGCTAGTTCAAATTCCGTACTGCGCTACTCTCTTCGAATGACACAGGCGTTTTTTCACCTATGATTTGGGGGTTTAAGGTTATCTATAACTTTGGTAATATATATTCTTTCAAAAAAAGAATTAAAAATAATCCTTCTTCTTCTTCTCCCTGGCTCCATCCCAATTCACTGTCTACGAAGACTGTTGGGGTTAGCTCTCCTCGTCCTCAGGTTGTATGCTCTTCTGTCCCGGACTACGTCTCCCAGGCCGTGCCTCTGCATCAGGTTATCTTTTTGCAGCACCCATGAATCCTTTGGTCTTTCTCTGGTTGTTATTCGAGGAAGATCCACAGAGATTGCCTGGTTCACAATGTGATAGGGTACTCTGCGTCCAACGTGCCCACACCATCTCAATCTCCCCGCCTCTCTTCCATCTTACTGTTGATGTCTGTAACACCTAGGCTTCCAGGAATGTTGCCTGGAGTAAGAGTTATACATCGTCCAGCATTCGGAGTCATAGAGGAGTGCGGGTCTGACAATCGTTTGGTATACTTTTTCTTTTAACTTTACTGGCATTTTCGGATTACATAGAACTCCCGTCATTGATCTAAACTTCATCCATCCCACACTTATTATATGTGCTACATCTGCTGCAAATCCTCCATCGTTATAGATGAGTGACCCAAGATACTTAAAGGAGGCACAATTTGGTAATGTTTCTCCATCCATTTGTATTATGGGAGTGACAGAATTTGTGTTCTCGAATGGTAGGTACAGATACTCTGTTTTCTTTCTGCTCAGTCTCAATCCATTGTCCTTCAAGATTCTTCTCCACCTTTCCAGACTTTTTTGCAGGTCTTCATGGTGTTCACATATTAATACGATATCGTCTGCAAATAGTAGGATCTTTAGGAGACTGTTCATTTCCTGGTTAGTTAAATAGTCCATGACTAAGATGAATAGTAACGGACTGAGTACCGATCCTTGATGTACCCCCACCTTTATAGGAAATTCTGGTGAAGTTCCCGAAGTGCACCTCACTTGCGTTTTCACGTTATCATACACATGGATAGAATTAAAAATAATCCCGGTGTGTGAATGTCTAACTTTGGTGTGCCATCGAATCTAAAACAGCGGTGTGGTCAGTGAGTTTGCTAGTTTGCGGCGGCTCACTCACTTACAAAAACAAACTCCATGGTACAGCTCCGCTTCCAACTGAATCGATGGTTGAATTATGAGGGTATGTTTAACTATTTGCTTTAAACAGCGGCTTAAAAAACATAACAGCCGTTCAATAATGGTACTTGTATAACTAATATTTTCCAAAACACAATTTTTCTTTTCTTTTTTTATCTTTTTATCGAACCGAATAATTGTATTTTTCAGAAAACAGCTTTCAAAAATCCACGTTAAATATTACCAAAACAGATTATGATTTCAAAATAAAAAAATGAAGAATTCGTAGGAGTTGAATAAGAAGGTTAAAGAATGTAGAATAGGCGAAAGATTTGTATCACAATAGAAAAATCTCGCGCTCTCTCCTCCATGCTTACCCCGATGGTGTGATAGTATAAACAAGTATATTTGTGTTGTACAATACGTGGCTATTTTCATGCATTATAATGTTCATGTTGTTCTCGTACATTACGTTGCTATTTTTATGCATCATATTTTTCGTGTTGTAAAATACGTTGTTATTTTCATGCATCATATTTTTCGTCTTGTACATTACTTTGCTAATTTTATGCATCATATTTTTCGTGTTGTAAAATACGAGTACGTTGCTATTTTCATGCATCATATTTTTCGTGTTGTACATTACTTTGCTAATTTTATGCATCATATTTTTCGTGTTGTGCAATGCGTTGTTATTTTCATGCATCATATTTTTCGTATTGTACAATACGTTGCTATTTTCATGCATCCTATTTTTTGTATTGTACAATACGTTGCTATTTTCATGCATCATATTTTTCGTGTTGTACAATACGTTGCTATTTTCATGAATCATATTTTTCGTGTTGTACAATACGTTGCTATTTTCATGCATCATATTTTTCGTGTCGTACAATACGTTGCTATTTTCATGTATCATATTTTGAAAGATGCATACTCGTACATAATCTGAAACTCTATTTTTTTTATCGATGCCATCTTTCGTTAATATATTTTACTACGATATGTAAATACGACTTAAGTTTTATTTATTTTGTCAATAAATAAATAATAATGATCTGAGTTTCCTCGATACTAGGAAATGTACTCGTATAATATTAGTTGGGCCAAAGTGTCAAGTTAATTAATCACCCGAATCTACTTCAAGTCCCGTGAGAGAACAACTTAGCTCATCAACTTGAGAGTACTCGTAGTTCTACCGTTCTGTCCAGAGATGGATCGATTCGCACGGAACTCCTCAAAACTGATTGATCCTCCTGTATGAATTAATTAATTCTTTTCTCCGAAGTTCTTGATAAATCATTTATCCCTTTATAGACATTGAACGAAGAAAGGACAATATATACAAAAACGGGTATATATATTTTATTCAGGATTTCTCGAAAAGTCTTCTTCTTCCTGGAACTGTCCTAACTCATTATCTAGGTAGGCTATTGGGGTCGGTTCTTCTCGTTCTCAGGTCGTATATTCTTCGATTTTGGGTGTCGCTTTCATCTAGGCCGTTTCTCTGCAGGATTTTGGAGCATTGAACTATCCAGAAGTTATTTGGTCTTCCTCTGGACGGCTGTCGAGGAAAATCCACAGACATTGCCTGATTTACCGTATGGTCTGGTGGTTTCCATTTTATGTGCCCGTACCATCTCAGCTGTCGCTCTTCCCGTTTACTACTATAGGTATTTCAATGACCCCCAGACTACCACGAATGCGTGAGCTCTTAATTTTATATTTCAGTGATACTCCTGCCGACCACCTAAGCATTCTCATTTCTGCTGTTTCAAGTGGCCTAGAGTAGGAGTTGTACATAATCCAGCATTCTGAGCCATACATAATTGCGGGTCTAACGACAGTCTGATATACCTTTCCTTTCTGTTTTATAGGCATTTTTGGATCACACAAGACTCCTGTTACCGACCTGCATTTCATCCATCCCACACTTATTCTATGGTCAACATCCGCGGCGCACCCTCCGTCTTTGTGAATGAGTGAGGATTTGTCGAAAAGTATTCACATAAAAGTATTATTTTTTTAAATCTGTACCCCATTTCCCTTATAGTTTAGTCAAAGTTGAAATCAAAAGTAAAGACTAAACGATTTAAGTTGTTAACTATGCCAGTAAATATTTCTATATAAAAAAAAAAACGATAAGGGACGCCTTTTTGTACCACCGAAAATCTAGTACATCTTTAAGATCTAGACAGAAAGATACGTATATAGCCCCACTCACGTAATTTGTAAATAAAACGTCTTCCGTCTGGGAGTCCTTGGTTCGCTTTCCACTCACACCTATTGACACATGATCTCCATGGATTGGTTACTAGGACATGTAGATCATCTTAGGACCTCGTTAATCGTTAACCTTTCTTGATCACTAGTTTGATTCCCGTTTATTAAAAAAAAATCAAGTCTGGTTTTCATTTCAGAGCTCTTCATTATCTTTTTGATTTGTTAAGAAAGATTGCCATATAATAAAAAAAAACAAAAAATAATACACATTTATTAAAAAAAATTTTTTTTAACACCCCTATTCAAACTGAAACAGAGGTTTAGAGATAACGTTCAGTGAGCGAGATCTTGAGAGGCTGAGACTAGAGACATACTTAACCCTTACTTCCCTGTGATGTGTAACTAGTACACATTGCTTCTAAAAACTTTAATATCTATATAAATACAATAAATACTGGATTCAGATTTTAGATATTCCTCCGAATAGCGTTTTTTTTATTCTTAGATAAAACATAGATGACGTCGTGAACTTACTTGGATCTTGTGACATTTGAAAAGTGTAATATATGATATTTATAAAAATGGAGTCGTATACAATACAGCAACGCGTTCGAATTGTTCAATTATTTTATGTATTATAATCTCCGGAAACGGTGATGTTAATTGGCCACCAAGATCATGTGATCTGACACCGTTGGACTATTTTCTCCGGAGTAACGTGATTAACCAGGTCTATAAGAATGACTCTCAATAAATTCCTGAGCTGAAGGACGAATTATTCGCGTTATTTGTGAGTTAGAACCGCAATTATGCCAAAATGCCATTGAAATTTTTGACAAAAGAGTGGACATCTGATGAAAAGATGGTGAAGAGAAAAGAATGTGACATTGATCAAAGGAAAAGATGGTGAAGACGAAAGAATGTGACATCAATCAAAGGAAAAGATGGTGAAGAGAAAAGAATGAGACATCGATCAAAGGAAAAGATGGTGAAGAGGAAATAATGGGACATCAATTAAAGGAAAATATGCTAAAGATGAAAGAATGAGACATCAATCAAAGGAAAATATGGTGAAGAGAAAAGAATGAGACATCGATCAAAGGAAAATATGGTGAAGAGGAAAGAATGAGACATCAATCAAAAGAAAATATGATGAAGAGAAAAGAATGAGACATCGATCAAAGGAAAATATGGTGAAGAGGAAAGAATGAGACATCGATCAAATGAAAATATGGTGAAGAGGAAAGAATGAGACATCAATCAAAGGAAAAGATGGTGAAGAGGAAAGAATGGGACATCAATTAAAGGAAAATATGCTGAAGATGAAAGAATGAGACATCAATCAAAGGAAAATATGGTGTAGAGAAAAGAATGAGACATCGATCAAAGGAAAATATGGTGAAGAGGAAAGAATGGGACATCAATTAAAGGAAAATATGCTGAAGATGAAAGAATGAGACATCAATCAAAGGAAAATATGGTGTAGAGAAAAGAATGAGACATCGATCAAAGGAAAATATGGTGAAGAGGAAAGAATGAGACATCGATCAAAGTAAAAGATGGTGAAGAGGAAAGAATGAAACATCAATCAAAGGAAAATATGGTGAAGAGGAAAGAATGAAACATCAATCAAAGGAAAAGATGGTGAAGAGGAAAGAATGAGACATCGATCAAAGGAAAATATGGTGAAGAGGAAAGAATGAGACATCAATCAAAGGAAAATATGGTGAAGAGAAAAGAATGAGACATCGATCAAAGGAAAATATGGTGAAGAGGAAAGAATGAGACATCAATCAAAAGAAAATATGATGAAGAGAAAAGAATGAGACATCGATCAAAGGAAAATATGGTCAAGAGGAAAGAATGAGACATCGATCAAATGAAAATATGGTGAAGAGGAAAGAATGAGACATCAATCAAAGGAAAAGATGGTGAAGAGGAAAGAATGGGACATCAATTAAAGGAAAATATGCTGAAGATGAAAGAATGAGACATCAATCAAAGGAAAATATGGTGTAGAGAAAAGAATGAGACATCGATCAAAGGAAAATATGGTGAAGAGGAAAGAATGGGACATCAATTAAAGGAAAATATGCTGAAGATGAAAGAATGAGACATCAATCAAAGGAAAATATGGTATAGAGAAAAGAATGAGACATCGATCAAAGGAAAATATGGTGAAGAGGAAAGAATGAGACATCGATCAAAGTAAAAGATGGTGAAGAGGAAAGAATGAAACATCAATCAAAGGAAAAGATGGTGAAGAGGAAAGAATGAAACATCAATCAAAGGAAAAGATGGTGAAGAGGAAAGAATGAGACATCGATCAAAGGAAAATATGGTGAAGAGGAAAAAATGAGACATCAATCAAAGGAAAATATGGTGAAGAGAAAAGAATGAGACATCGATCAAAGGAAAATATGGTGAAGAGGAAAGAATGAGACATCAATCAAAAGAAAATATGATGAAGAGAAAAGAATGAGACATCGATCAAAGGAAAATATGGTGAAGAGGAAAGAATGAGACATCGATCAAATGAAAATTTGGTGAAGAGGAAAGAATGAGACATCAATCAAAGGAAAAGATGGTGAAGAGGAAAGAATGGGACATCAATTAAAGGAAAATATGCTGAAGATGAAAGAATGAGACATCAATCAAAGGAAAATATGGTGTAGAGAAAAGAATGAGACATCGATCAAAGGAAAATATGGTGAAGAGGAAAGAATGAGACATCGATCAAAGTAAAATATGCTGAAGATGAAAGAATGAGACATCAATCAAAGGAAAATATGGTGTAGAGAAAAGAATGAGACATCGATCAAAGGAAAATATGGTGAAGAGGAAAGAATGAGACATCGATCAAAGTAAAAGATGGTGAAGAGGAAAGAATGGGACATCAATTAAAGGAAAATATGCTGAAGATGAAAGAATGAGACATCAATCAAAGGAAAATATGGTGTAGAGAAAAGAATGAGACATCGATCAAAGGAAAATATGGTGAAGAGGAAAGAATGAGACATCGATCAAAGGAAAATATGGTGAAGAGGAAAGAATGAGACATCGATCAAAGTAAAAGATGGTGAAGAGGAAATAATGAGACATCGATCAAAGGAAAAGGTGGTTAAGAGGAAAGAAAAATCTCGAATGAAACACGTTACATTACTCACTTGAAATTAAGATACTTTTATGTCGCATTTTTTAATTTTCCAATGTCGAAGCGAGTATAACATTAGTTTGTAACTGGTTCCAGAGTCTCACTACATGAATAGTAAAGGACGACATAAAAAAAAGCAGTGAACTGGGAAAACCAATAAACAATCTCTAATTTAGAATAGCGCAGGTCCATGCTCGGAAAGATGCTGAATACTCTCGGCGAGATAAGTGTGGACGGCGAAACAGTAAAAAATGTTATAAAATAATAATAGTATTTTAATTTCGCGTCAATTTTTCTTATTTAACCTTTTCAGCTCTTTCTGATATTAAGTGATGGGTTTAAACAATATAAATTAAATTAAAACTGCAATCATATAAACTTCAAAACATGAAATAACAAAAAACTGCGATCATATAAATTTCAAAACATCACATAACAAAAATTAAAACTAACAACAATATTTTTTTAATTAAGTATGTACTCGTATATTAGTCATTAAGCCTCTCAACTAATTTTGTCGCATAAAATGTATGACAAAGCAGGTAAATGATAACCAACAATCTGTAAAAGTATCAAACGTACGAGTAAGTCTAGTTTACTGTAGACTCGAAAAATGACAAGCAACAAACCCAGATTCGTATTATTTGAGAGTATTGACATTTAGTGTATTGTTCATATACGATGTTAACCTTTCCTTCCCTATGTTGGGTATCTTCTACACGTTGCTTCTAATAACCATCAATATCTCTATAAATATAATAAATACAAGGTTAAGATTCTAGGTATTCCTCCATAATATATTTACGCATTGATTTAAAAAATAATATTAATAATAATCAGAATTTATCGACTACATCGTGGGTATTTTGTGAAGATCGGAAACAAATTCGAATTTAAACGCTGTGAGTGCCTCGACCTTGTGTCTTGACGATAGGTGAAGAGTATGCGGGAAGCGCGACACTATATTCGCATCTCACTCTTGCATACTCCACTGAATTGCGAGGAGCTCAATTGTCTCAATCGTCGCAAGCGTAAGCCACGCCAGGGTAAGCCATTACCGCTCCGGGCTTGCAAATAGATTAGACCTACGCCCGTTCCGTGAACGTTGCCAGATGGTTTTTTAATGTTTTCAGCAAATAAATCTCAATTATTATAATTTTTAACTTCAATTATAATTCATTAAGGGGATTATCTATGAATGTTCTTATTTTTCCGATTTAAAATCGCAAATTTTTGATCGCGTACTCACTACCCAACACCGGAGCGCGCGTTTCAATTTTAGCACCGTAAGGGAAGGGTTAACAATGAAAAATGCTTGTTATATAAATAAATAAAAATTAAGTTAAAACTAGAAATCGTGTGTTTTTACAAAAATCTCTGTTTTTTTTTGTTATTTTGACGGGTAGAAACCAGCAAATAATAAAAACCTTTCACACAGCCATAAAATTACGCCTTTTTAGAGTAACAGAGTCGTTCAGATTACTATCGAACTGAAAGGCGGAACATCCCATAAAATAGAGGATTTCGTTCTTGAGTTATCGCACCTCCCCTCTCAGATGTTACATAATATTATAATAAAATACGTCCTTCAATAAAAATACGCGCATTGTGGTTGTAAAATAGCGTGTGAGATGTTACAGAGCCCACCGTGGGTTTATCGGGGGGTAACACCGGCCGGAGATTTCGCGAGAGATTCGCGAAATCATGTTGGATCGTAAAGTGTAAGTGGACATTTTTTTTTATTATCATGGAACAAAAAAATATAAGGAATATTCTAACAAGTACTCGGTAAAAATTAATGATACAAGGAAATTGATTTTTTTACCGTGAATAAAATTTCATTTCGATCGTGACTCGGTGGTTGATCGCTAATCTTCTGAACAAATGCTATTGCACATATGATGTATGACTGATACTGAGTTATATGACAGTCATAAATGTAGTTATATTGGTCCATATACACTCTACATTGGCTTTTAAGCGTCGCGAACGAGTTGGTTTGAAATTTTGTATAATTGTTTTCAGGTCCCTTAATAGGATGACTGGATTATTTTAGATCCATTAATAGGATGACTGGATTATTTTAGATCCATTAATAGGATGACTGGATTATTTTAGATCCCTTAATAGGATGACTGGATTATTTTAGATCCCTTAATAGGATGACTGGATTATTTTAGATATTTTAAATTCGTATCTAAGAGGTGTTCCTTCGGAGAGGAGTAGAACTTTGAGATCGATTTTGTCTTCACGGAATAAATTGATTGATTCGAATCGATTAGTGGAGTGAAGTAATATAGCCGAGCTTTTGCCGTTTTTTGTCCTGAAGGGTGGAATGTATTCCTCTTAGTTTTAGGGATATACGTGGCATAGATAGGTACAGTACCCGGCGGTAAGTAATACACATCGGGCTTAAGAAACAGACTGTCGGCAATAATCGGCTAACTTCGGCTTTGTTCATACACGTGTGTTAGTCGTTGTCAAGCATTCTAGGGACATAGACGACGCTCTACAAAGCTGAAGTTAGCCGATTATGGCCGACAGTCTCTTTCTTAAGCCCGATTCGGATTACTTACCGCCGGGTACTTGTACGTAGTTGCACGGTAACGCAATGGATATCTGTGTGAAAGGTCATTGGTTTGAACCCTGCGCTGTCCTACTCCCCTTGAATTACTAAGACTTTTATTCGCCTAGCAATAGGGCTATAAGAATACCTATGACTTTGGTCATACGTATTCTTTTAAAAAGAGGAAAATAACATGCCGGTGTGCTACGATCGTCTCACTTTGGTGTACCATCGAATCCAATACAGCGGTGGGGCAAATGAGTTTGCTAAATTATAACGGCTCACTCACTTAACCCTTCCTTCCCCGTGATGGGTAACTAGTACACATTGCTTCTAAAAACTTTAATATCTCTATAAATATAATTAATACTGGGTTCAGATTTAAGGAATTGCTTCGTTATACATTTACGCATTGAATGAAAAAAATAATATTAATATTCGTAATTAGCACTTATCTGAAACATTTATTTTGTGAAAATCTGGAATAAATTCACCAACATAATCAAACGTGTGCCAGTGTGTAATGTAGGTATATTCATTCTAAAAACCGCTATGGGTGAGGAAGCGACGCTATTCACGTCTCACTCTGACTTTACTTCGGTATATGGGAACGCAAGAAATAGAATCTCAAGTCGCAATTGTGTTTCTTCCTTCGAGGTATAATATACACAGTGTTAGTCCGTCTCAGGTCTCAGTAGCTTTCGGGCATCCCTGTAAGTTGGTCTCTTCGCCCGTTTTATGAACGTCGGCTGATGTTTTTTTCATGTTTTCAGCAATTAAATTTCAATCTTTATCACTTTTGACTTCAAATTTTATTAATTTAAGCGATTGGCAATGAATATTATTATTTTTTCGGTTTTAAATCGCTCATTTTTACATGTTTATTGAATACACAGTACGAGAACGTGCGTATTTTTTTAGCATCGGAAAGGAATGTTTAAAAAAATAAAAACAAGAAAGAAAATAAAACTTTTTGCCACAGCTTCGCTTTCCAACTGACTTGACGTTGAAATCGCAAAGTGATTCTCGACAACGTGACCGAGTAATAATGACGAGTTTTAGAGATATTGGTGAGGTGTGGAGCTTTAAGAAGTCTTGAAGACAGTCAGAATTCATAATAATATATGAACATCGCATAAACTCTTATATACTACACTTCACCTTAAGTCCAATGTGGAACTATAACATATCGAAATATTTTTAAATGTTTTTTTTTGTAGTTCGTCTTTCATTGATAGAGTTTCTGCGTCTTTCTTATCAAATACAGTGTCGAAAATGCTCACTTTCGTCTACTTGACATTCCATTTTGAAGGCTTGTAATCAAATAAAATGTATGTTTTTTTTAACCTTTTCTCAGTAGTAGCTATTACCACCCTAAACTATATACTCAGGTTATGTATATTCATTTTGTAACCTTTTTAATCTGTCAATAAAAGTGGGTTCAAATCCTGAGTTGACTCGCCCTTGAGAAGAGATTGCTCTTTAAACGGCGCTATACAAATTTTCAGTTTATTATTATTATTATCTTGTCCAGTTTCTCTGAGTTTAACCACGCCTCATTTTTAAACCTTTTACTACGTATCTCGTACACAGTTCACTTGTCATGTCCCTTAAACTTTATTAATCTTCTGCAAGCATAACCATATTATCAGCATTCAGAAGACCACACATTTCACTTATTATAATTTTATTTTAAATCACACACACAGGATATGTAAAAAAATAAACTTGCCTTAAATCAATTCGAAGTAAAACCACAAACACATACCAATATGATTAAAATAAAAATTATTTATTTTTTTCAAAAGTGAACTTTAACCTTATTAAAAAATATCAAGCTTTAAAAGAGAAAAATATGTATAATTTAATATGCTTCCAAGAAAAACCTTAGAACTACACATTTTCCAATATTTTGTTTTTTTTTTGTTTGTGTAAGCGGATCTAACGGCCAAATAATCGAGTCATGTTACTTTTAAATAAGCTTTCAAAAAATATTTTTCCTCGCAATGGGAAGCTTAACAACCTTATTGGAAATATCAATTCAATTAAAGTCCATTATGCGCTAGCTCCTGGCCTGGGGCTGACAACAGGGCCGGCTCATGCCCTGGAGCAAAATACTCGTTCATTTATAAAACCATGTTGCAATTTATCAAAAGAAAAGCTCGGGTTAAAAAAAATTAAACTTTACAATTTCGAAGGTGAGTATAATTTTTTTTATTTAAATAAATATCATGATTATCTTTGACAGCCTCCGTAGTGTCTTATTATAGTTGAGACGTACATCTTACAGCCCGGGGTTTTTTTTTTAATTTACGTTGGTACTTAGATTTTAAAAAAATTCAATAAGATTTTTATTTAAGTCTTGTTTTAACATATTTTTGGTAGGTTTCCACACAGCAATAAACCTACCAAGTTGTAATGTACATTAATTAAGTGTAATATTATACAATTTTCCTAATACAGTGACATGATAAGAATTAAAACTTTACTTATTCGTCTTGGTGATAAGGTATGAACGTGTATTTAAGGCTGATATGTTGAGTAAGGTAAAAATAGAACTATGAGAAGGTTTGGGCATGTGGAACGAATAAATAAATAAACACTTACAAAACAAATTTACAGTTCAAATGTGAGTGCAAGGCGTGGTAGAAAAAATCAAGGAAAGTATGGTGGATTTAAGTCAATAATATTTTGAAAGAAGGAAAAATTAGGATGAAGATAAACCGTAGCTCTACGAGAGAGCCTATGGATGTGGAAAAAGCGAAATATGTGTGTTATGATAAGAAATTCTGGCGCTATGTCCTCTATGTCTACCTCAGGAAATGAAACGGCGTTATGGTAAATATGTTTGTATTCTTCTTAGTTCTTCTTTTCTGAAAATCGGGTTCCTCAGTTCAGAAAATCGGGACCACCATGATTTTGAAACATCCATCTTCAGTACAAAATGAGCTCTTACCCTATAAAAATCTTATTTCCTGAAATATCTCCCTTATTTCTGTTTCACCTAATAATTCCATCGAGTGAATGGTCAGCCTCTGCTTATGCTTATTTTGCCAACCACACGTCTTATCAAAATTTATCGCTCAAGAATATCGTCTTCCTGCGCGCTTTGTATTAAAATATTGTTCAATTCTTCTTGCACGCAGCACAAAAGTCCCGAGCTCTTCAATTATTTGCCAATTAGTTCTTCTGGTAAACCATTGAACGCGCGAAAGCTACGAGTGTCCAGATCAAGCATATACAAAAATGGAGAAAATAAGGGTTTGGACCAAAAAAGAAAAAGAAAAGTGTAGTAATAAATGAGAGAAGTTGTTGGGTTATCAATTTTCAGGAAGCTTATTCTTTTGAAATTCTTAAGTATAAAGTTGTTATTCATTCATCAGACACCACAAGTGTTACATATTTGTTTAGATTTAATAACAACCATTCACGCCTTGAACCAACGATTCATTATTCGATTCCCTCAAAATACACTGATACGAGTATGCTGTAAATGAATAATGCTAGTTTCAAATGCAAACCCTGCGATACACGTTGGATTGAGATCCCTAGAAATCACTATCAATATTCACAGTGAGGTTACTCCCAAAGAGAAAAAGCTCACACTACCTCAGCAAATTACCCTCGAGAACCAAATTTCGTAGTTGACATTATCGAAGATCTTGCTGAAATCCGTGCATAAAGCCAAGATTGCATAATTTATTTATTAACTTTACAATTCATTGTGGAACCATCTTATGGGTGTATAACCAGGTGACAATCTCCTTAAACCACCCAGCAAAATGAAATTAAGGAAGTTATATTAGGTGGGGAAAAAAATTTAAATTAATATTAACATTGACAAAATTCGTGAACAATATGTAATACATAGTAGAAATGAAACTGAGATCCTCAAACAAAGAAAAGGGAAGAGATGGTGGAGAGGGAAGAAAAATCACGAATGAAACACATTATATTACTGACATGAAAATAAAACTTATTTTAGTCGCGCTTTAAAACATGCCATTGACAGAGAGCGTCCGACGTAAATTTGTAACTGGTTCCAGTTTCACTGTGTAGACAGTAAAGAACGACGTAAAAATGAAAAACGATGAACTGGGAAAGGCAATAATTAATATATTTTTATGCGTAGCCAAGTTCATGGTTCAAGCTTTAAAGCTTCGAAGATATTCTCATAGCTAGATTATAAGTCGATTTTCTCGGATAAAAGCAAAGCCGATTGTAGTTTCACAGCAAAAGCTGCCCGGCGTGATTTGTTTAATAATAATGGGTTCGAGTATCGAGTTGGAGCGCCCTTAAAGTGAGAGTTGGCTCTGTAAACGACGCTATATAAAATAGTATTTTACATAAAAAGTGAGCTTTTTCCTTATGGTGTATTTAATTTAATGCACTATATAGTATTTTGTACAAAATAGCTTGGAAATGGATGGCAGAATGCATGTCATAAAAAAAAGACAATTTTATATATGAGTAGCACCGTTTACAGAGCAAATTCTCCTTAAGGGCGCTCTTATACGGGACTCCAAAAACCATACTTTTTCTATCGATGATACCAAATTTTTACATATCAGTAGTAACGGAAATACATTGGACAGATTAGAGGCCCTAGAAATTTCTAAGTCAGTACATCGATCCGAACATCTTGTTAACAGTTATATCCTAAAAATCTCTCCGCTCTTGGCCGAAATCGTCCCATACTTCCCTTACCCCTCAGTTCCCAACCATTGAAGCGTGTATATCGGTATATCGGTACCAGTTCGAATAGAATTTAGTCTTGTTTGTGCTCCCTGACGATGAGGTGAAAGCCTTGAAACCGGTAGGGTTATACGTTACAAAAAAGGGGAATAAACAGTGTTTGATAAAAATAAATTACAATTATATTTTTATTAAATCTGGGATCCAGCGGGATCGTACCCGCAACCTCCGTATCGGAAGACAGGCATCATCTAAGCCACGGAGGTCATCAACACACCCATCAGGCTTTCCTATATACGAGTACAACAAAATTATAATACAATACAATTATAAAATAAAGTAATTTCACATTTGTGAATTTAATCGTCAAAGAAATTCCATTCACAATTAAAGATCTCATATATATTTTTTCTGACTTTTTATGACCAACCTAAAGCAGTAATGCCTCTGAAGCTAGAACCATACCCCGATAGGGGAGGAAACTTGAGCTAGGAGGCTAAAGGCTAAGTGAAAAGCGTTTCAAAGCACACCCTCTCTGAATCTATTGAAAATTTTAATTTTTCATCAGAAAATTAATCCGCTGTGCAAAGGAGTATCGACATATTTTAATTTTGATGGCCTTTTTTAAATAAAAGTATAAAAGAAATAACTAAAAAACATTAAAAATATATTTTTTTTATTATACGTTTTAATTTAATTTACAGCAATTTAAAAGTCTGCTTAATGTGTTTACTTCATCAACTATTCTAAAGTTCTTTAGGATCTAAAATATTATTTGCGGAATACTGGGTGATCAATACTTTACATCGATAACTAAGATATACATCTCCTAAACTTGACGATATGTGTGGTCCAGTTGATAAAATACTTGACGGTAGTGTTCGCTTTGAATCCCAATGGTACATAAAAATAAAAAAGAGTTCCAGTATGGTAAAAATATGTCATTCAATGGTATGATGAATAAACCGTTTCATACCAGCTCCAGTGGTGTTAAACCCGAAACCTTGATTAATTTGACCAAAGACAATATTATCTCCCAACTGTACTTTTCAATATTTCCAATTTTCTAATTCGGGTGTATTGAAGTGTACCAAAAGAAATAAATAGATTTTTTTAGAAAATATTGGCCGACTTACAGAAATAAACTATCAATAATAACTCCCTGGAACTTCAAGTTGGGTAGAATGTATAATACATAAAATGAATGTATGCAGATTAAGAAGTCATAGAAAAAAAAGTGCAGCTGGAAAAAATGTTGAAGAAAAGATGAATTAAGAAACATTGAGACGATTTGGCTTCGTTTAATATAATACTGTATTGCATTACTTCCTACGATTTTGTGGCCTGGTTGGTAATATACATGTTTTATAGTCCAGAGGCTGTCTGTTTAATTTACACTGGCACGAATCTTTTAATTGCTGGAATAATATATCAATATATAAAGAATTATCTCCAAAATTATTTAAATGGCACGAATATTTTCATTATTGAGATAATACGAGTATGTCAATGTATGAAGAATCCTCTTAAAAATATTTGAATGGCACGAATCTTTCAATTGTTGGAATAATGTATCAAAATTTAAAGAATAATCTTCAAAAAATATTTGAATGCCACGAATCTTTTGGTAAAATATATCAATATAAAAATAATCCTCTTCAAAAATATTTAAGTGGCACAAATATTTCATTCGTTGGTATAATATATCAATATATGAAGAATTCTCATCAAAAATATTTGAATGGCACGAATCTTTCTATCGTTGGTATAATATATCAATATATGAAGAATTCTCATAAAAAATATTTAAATGGCACGAATCTTTCAATCGTTGGTATAATATATCAATATATAAAGAATAATCTTCAAAAAATATTTGAATGGCACGAATCTTTCAATCGTTGGTATAATACGAGTATATCAATATATGAAGAATCCTCTTCAAAAATATTTTACTGGCACAAATCTTTCAATCGTTGGTATAATATATCAATATATGAAGAATTCTCTTCAAAAATATTTTAATGGCACGAATCTTTCAATTGTTGAAAAATATATCAATCGATGAAGAATTATCATCTAAAATATTTGAATGACACTAATCTTTCAATTGCTGAAATAGTATATCAATACATGAAGAATTCTCTTCAAAAATATTTGAATTGGCACGAATCTTTTCATTATTGAGATAATATGTCAATATATGAAGAATTACCTTCAAAAATATTTAAATGGCACGAATCTTTCAATCGTTGGTATAATATATCAATATATGAAGAATTCTCTTCAAAAATATTTGCATAGCACGCATCATTTAACTGTCGGGGGAAAATATCAAACCGTGAAGAATATTTTTTTAAATATTTGCATAACAAGAATCATTCAATTTTCGGGAAAATAAATCAAGCAATAAAGTATGCATTCTGTTTAAAAATATTGACATGACATGAGTTATTCAATTGTCGAGACAATATTTTCACAAAAAAATCTGTGTGAATATATTTATATGGCACGAATTATACAATTGTCGGGATAATGTAGTCGATCGGAGCGTGGTTGTTACTGCGACAGGAGTTTGAGTACTTGGGCATGTAAGAGGAATGACTTGTAACAAAGGTTTGTGTGCTCTTAAGTGTGTTTTTTTTTGTTATTTTTTATGATTGTGTGTAGTATATTGTGGGATGAAAGTTTTGGTCTATCTAGAGTGATGAAGTGTGCGGAGTTTGATTTTGCGTGATGTATACATATGTAATTGAGTATCACTGTTTGTCAAGTTGGTGTGAATGTGCAACGGGGTTTTATATAATAAAAAATCGTTAAAAAGTATCGATTTATTTTTTCATGCAATATGTCTTCAGTAAGATACAGGCAAAAATCTAGTATACTGGGGACACGACAAATGAAAGGCAACAAACCCAGACCCATTAAAATTGTGTGTCCAAATTAAATTACTTGTTGTTTTTTCGGAAATTATGTATATTTCTTGTCATGTGTAAAATAAATAAATAAAATACGAGTATATCACCATGAATTATAAAAATATTTTAATTGCACTAATCATTCGATTGTCTGGATAATGCTTGTAAATCAAACAATGAAGAATTCTGAGTTAAAATATTCACATGACACTAATCCTTAAATTATCAGGGCAATAAATCAAACCATTAAGAATTCTGCATGAAAATATTTGCACGGTATGATGATTCATTCAATTGTCGGGACATGACATCAAACCATAATGAATTCTGTACAAAAATGTCTGCAAAGTATGAATCATTAAACTATCGGAATCATATCTAAGACCATGAAAAATTCTGTTGATAATTATTTTAATGGCACGAATCATTTTACTGTCGGGATAATATACATAGATCTGCGAAGAATTTTCTTAAAAAAATATTGTATTACTCGAATCATTTGATTGTCGGGATAACATATCAAACCATGAAGAATCTGTAGGAAAATATTTGAATGACACTAATAATTCAACTGTCTGGAAGATATATCAAACAATAAAGAATTCTGTGAAAAAATATTAACATGACGCGAATCATTCAATTGTTGGAAATTATAATGAATTCTGTGTAAAAATATTTGCATGACATGAATCATTCAATTGTCGGGACAAAACGTCTAAGTATCAATTATTTTGTGTGAAAATATACACCTGACACCAATTTAATTGTCAAATAACTAACTGCCTTTGAAGTTATCACACTTTTGAAATTTTACTAGTCATAAATAATATGTCAAAAATATTTTATAACGTATAGAAAAAAATTATGCTTCGTTAATTCTTAATAAGAAAACTGATATCGAATCAGTCACTGAGAATTTAATAAAATGAAAATTTTTGAAAATAAATCAAATTTCATTTGTAACTTTGCTTTCTTTGTGACTTGTGCCAGAAGAAAGAGAAAAGTTTATTTTGAAACAGTAACAGGAAAATTGAATTATGTTTTTGTTTAAGTGATAATTATATATAAATTCATTTTGTTTATTAAAAAAAAATATTAAATAAATCAATGGATGTCAGAAAGTTTTTTTTCCCTCTATACATTTTTATTTTGAAATGGATTAAGTTTAAGGTAGGGGTAGACCGAGGAAAAAGCAGAACGAAATTATAACCGTGGAAAAGTAAGATAATGAAAAATATGTAGGTGAGGGAAAGTTGAGGGAATGGTCGCAACCACTATTTTCCTATATTTATATTCAACATGTTTTTTTTAATTTGTTAATAATAGTGGGTGGAGTTAGAGTGTTTTTGAGTGGAGTTAGAGTTTTTGCTTTTTAAACGGTGCTATATATTGTTTTCTTTTATTACTTTCGTTATTATTACTAACAGGAAAGCATGTATGACGAGATAAAAAAGCGTGGGAATCTAATCTCTTTGCATACCCCAAAGGGTCTTAGCGTTCAGGTATATTACAATATTTTTTTGAGAATGTGAGGCTGTGCCATAATGGAAGAATATTTTGAAGTTTATTTGCAAAAAATAACTCAATCCACATATAAACTTTTATGAGACAATCGAAAAAAACATGGCGTAGCATCGTTTGGGCTGAAATTGAATTATTTTTTAAAAATACGTTTTTACTGAATTTATTAATAAGATTTACTTTTTGTATTTGATGTTTAAAATAAGAAAACACTGCTCATGGTTTGGATATTTTTGCCTAATAACGTCCATTTTAAAACAAATTCTGAACCATGCCATTTTTTCTATCGTCTTTCTCTTGAGTTAAACCTGTGGACATTTTTTTATCTAGTCTGCCTCTCTTGAGATTTTGACACTCAGCTATTTTTTAATATTTTTAAAACTCTTCTTAGAAAAGTTCTTTTCCTATTGATTCAGATGCTGTCATTGACCATTTATGACATTGTCTTCCAGCTACGCTCTTCAACATGACCGCATCATAAATTCGAATTAGCTGAGGGGTACCACAACAACGAAAAAAAAAGAGAATGTTGATAGGTTTTGATAGAGTAAATGGAAGACACCAAAGCATCTGTTAGATTATCGAGATAAAACTGTTGCACTTCAGCAAGCTCAAAGCCCTGAAAAATCAAACATTCAATTCACATAGCAACGACAGTTATTTAGGTGAGTTAAAGACGGAATTTTTGTATTTCTCAACAGCGCTTTATGAATTTATGATAAGCAGCAAATAGGCAACAGAAAAACATTAATTCATATGTAAAATTGTCTGAAATTAGTCTTGAAATACTCGTAAGTACTCCAGGAATCAAACGAAAGGCGCAGCTTTCTTAATTTTAATGCTGATAAACCTTTAATACAAGGACTTAGGAAAACCTTTTTAAAGAAGATGCAACATTTAACGAAGATGTCAAAAATGAATTAAAGTTGTTGAATTAAAAAAAGGGGAAGTCGTGCACTGAGAAGAATATGCGGTGTGTCGATGTAAGACAGGAGGTGAAATGTAATTATTATGGATAAATAGGAGATAACAACTGCTGTATTAAGTAGATTGAAATGATTCTAACATAAACAAATTGGGATGAAAAAAAAGGAGGTGAAGTAGAAGACAATCAAGAAAAGTTTGGTTAGATCGAGTGAATGAAATTATGATAGCGGGAATGTAAAGACAAAAAAACGAAGCAGCGGTATGAAGAGATCTATAGATGCGAAGAAAATAGTGTTGTGATAGGGGAATTTGGCACTCCCTTCTATCTGACAACACAAAAGAAGGAATGGTTTTATGATATATGTAAGTGTAAAGTATTTAATGTTGGATTCTAGAAAATAGAGAATGGTGTCATTAGCTGAGACAAAAAGATAAAGTTCCAATACGATATTACATAAAATGTTTCGATTAAATTACATTTTGATTCATTGCAAATGTACTTTACTTAAGTTTATTATAAATATTAGCATATTAATTCAATGTCCAGGCAATTAAAATGATTAATGCTAATCCATCTGGTATATTGTGAACAGCGCTATGATAGCGTAATGTGCTCGCCACACAGATACAATGAGATGTCCGCACCATGATTAAATGGCACCAATAAATACTCATTTAATGTGTTTATACTGAGACAAAGTAAGGTGGTTTATAATGTGTTTATTTATTAGCAAATAGCTTATTTATATTTAGGAGAGAAAGGTCGTTCCACCATCTCTCTCTCCCTGGCTCCATCCCAACTCATTGTCTGCGAAGACTGTTGGGGTCAGCTCTCCTCGTCCTCAGGTTGTATGCTCTTCTGTCCCGGACTACGTCCCCCAGTCCTGGACTACGTCCCCAAAGGTCGTTCCACCATCTATTGATATTAAATTAAAAGAAAGACGTTAAAAACATTAAAACAGATATTCTCAGTTAGTGCTGTTAATAAAAAAGGATAAAGATTTATTAAAATGAATACCCACTACACTACACCTCAAGCCGAATGAGTTATTTCCACATATTGGAAGATCAACAATGATTTTATTGTAGTTCGTCTTCATTTGGTTAGTTTTCAGCGGTTTTCTTACCAAATATGTTTTTCTTAAAATATGCAAGGAAGTACCCTATTTAACGACCACACCCACTGTCTTTCGGTCCTGGCATGCTTACGTTGAATTGATTTTCTAATATTAAATTTTTTTCATTAATAATGCATTCGAATTCAAGGTATAGATCCATTAAAATTGTGCGTCCAAATTAAATTACCTGTTGTTTTTTCCCAAATTGTGTATTTATAGATTTATTGTCATGTGTTAATAATTTTTTCTTAAATATATATATCTTTCAAAATAAGATGCATTCAAAATAAGAAAACACCGATATACTCATATAGTGCAACATAAAAAGTAAAAACAATTTTTTTAAACATAATTCATTAATCTAAATGCATAATACAAAACCTGAGTAATAATAAATCTCTTTTAAAACATATGCAGATGAGAGAAATACCTTATGTAATGGCCACAGTCACTAACTTCCTATTCTTACACTCAATATATTGAGTTTATATTATATGTATTGTGTAATATTTTAATCTGTCGATAATAATAGCTGGTTTGAATGTCGAGTTCAAGTGGCCATGAGGAAAGTCTACTGTCTAAACTATGCTTTATAAATTGTCGTTTTATTATTTTTATAATAAAAATTATTAATATCATTAATATTATTATTGAATTTAATTAAATCCACCCAAATCAGATGACTACACAAGCGCAACCCTGTTTATGTGGACCAAATTGAATTATGCAGAATGTTGGTGTAAAACCATAGCGCTCTAGTCATAAACATGGGAACGCTGAGCGCGGCACATAAATTGTGGCGTTACTTATCCATAGAATATAACTTCCGATGTGATCGAATGATTGATCTTATATCTTATTTGTCGTCGGCAGTAAGCTGGATGCCAGGGTGGGTGCTGGCTGTCTAAACCTAACACCCCAATATCAACTGCCTTCCATCACTCTGTCCCATCATTTTAACATTTATTTATTTACTTAACACTTTTATTGCAAATACAATCTAGCGGGCTTATTGCCAGGTGGCAATCTCTTCCAACCAACCAGACAAAAGTAAGTTACGTGGTCGCATAAATCATTCAAATGAATATCCACCCCCACGAAATCCATAAACATTTTTTTTTTTTTTTTTTATCCACTTTGCACAGATTTCTCCTGTTACACAAAGAGGGTTTGCTTCTAGCGTTAGCTTGTTCGTTAGGAATAATATCAGCCAGGATTCTTCTCATACTGCTAGACGGTACCGAGAATATATCAACCGTGTCATTCAGTTGGTTCAATATCTCTATACCACGCGTGACTGAGTGTTTAGCCATGATATTCGTCCTGTAAGTTGGTATGTATACCAGATCTTTCCACAGAAGACTTGTCACGGATTGTTACGTATTGAAATCTTTCTTTTAGGTAAGATGCAAATAATCCAATTAAATTATCGTTGAAGCCAAGTTTGTGCATTTTCTTAAGTAATATATCGTGATCAACTTTGTCGAAAGCTTTCTGAAAGTCTGTATATATTACGTCCGTTTGTGAAAGTTCGTCTAAGTTTGACGCAATCTGTTGTGTGAGAGAGAGAAGGTTAACATAAACGTGAGCACATGCCTACGAACTCCGCAAAGACGGACAATCCCCCGAACATTATTTTTCATATAAAGTGAGATATCATCAATCAAAAGGAAAGGAAGGGATGGTGGAGAAGAAAGGAACAGAAAAATCATGAATGAAACACGTTGTTTTACTGACTAGAAATTAAGAGTTTTTTCAGTCGCTTCTTAAAGCATGCCGAGAACGGAGCGAGTCTTACATGTTGGTCGTCCCAGCTAATACTGTAGGTGGACTAGTCAGGTAACAGATTATGCTTCGGGAGTCTGTGCTTATAACGCAAGGGGTAAGTCGGATTTACTCTCGTAAGCCCCCAGGTCAGCGACTAAGGGATTGCTGTGATTTTGTTGACTTTTATAGAACTTCATAGTTCAAGAGAGGATGTGGTGTTGTAGGGTTCAGTTCACTGAATCAGTTCAAGTTTTAAATTATCCAAAATTGTTGTTTTTTTTCCACAAATTCCAGTTAATTATTTAAAAATCATCTTTGTTTTTGATGTTGCGTTACAAATATTATTTGTGTCAGTGGATTACAAATTCAACAAATACTTAAATATCTTGAATATTCTTAAAACAAAAACTAAAATCCCTTTTAACGGGTAAATGCAAGTAGACGCATTCTCGTATATACGATATAGAACAAAAGATAATGTTCACATTTCATTCCACGGTTTTATTTGTTCCAGCGCTCAAATCCACGTCGACTTTAATTGTTGTGCATAAAGCATTTCTCGGTTTCAGACGATAAAGCATAAAACTATTCTGAAAGCAGCCGTGAAAGCCTTGCTGGAGCCTGAAACGTTTTCTTAATAAATGTCTTAAAATTTATGTCTTAATGAGCAGCTGTGAAATCGCTAATTTAATATAGCATTGCGAATTTGTCAACCGGAACACTTAAGACCCTTAAAGTCGTCAATGAATGATTTGTTAGTTGTAATGACTTATAAAGGCCCATTGTGGTTTTCTTGGACTGTTTTAATGGTTTGAATTTTATCGGCTCTACAAGAATATTAACTTTGTAAGAAGGTAATTTAACAAATAACTGAAAACTTAGATAACCATGTCCACGCAGTGAAACTCTGGAGTCAGTTACAAACCAATAAAAGACTCGCTCCATCATTGGCATGCTTTAAGAAGCGACTGAAAAACTCCTAATTTCTAGTCGGTAAAATAACGTTTTCTTCCTGATTTTTTTCCTTTCCTCTCCACCATCTCTTCTTTTTCTTTTAATTGATGATATCTCACTTTATATGAAAAATATTGTTCGGGTTATTGCCCGTCTTTGTGGGGCTCGTGGGCATATGCTCACGTATGTGTTTATGGATTTCGTGGGGATGGATAGTCATTTGAATGATTTATGCGACCACGTAACTTGCTTCATTTACTTTTGTCTGGTTGGCTGGAAGATATTGCCGCCTGGCAATCCGCCAGACAGATTGTATTTGCAATTAAAATTTTAATGTTAACGTAAGGGTAATGTGTTAAGAAAGACAAATAAAAGTGCACTAACATGCTTTGGATACTTAAAACGAATAAATGAAGAAACTCTGGAAAGTGGAAACGTGCAAGAGAAAGTCTATGGAAAAAAAGTTAGATCAATTGAATCATATTTTGAAAGAATGAAATGCAAATGTTAAAAAAGTCGTAGGAATTGTTTGAAAAAGTGTATATAAACGTCAACTGGTCCCACCTACTCGTATATACACTCCGCTATTTAATATGAAAGCGTCATTCGTCAAAGAAAACTTTCTAAAATAACAGCAAATCAATTTTATTTGTGTGGTAAATCTACATATATACTTTGACAGCGTAATGTATTTGAAAATACCAATTATGTTTCTGCATACATGTTTTACGTTTAATTTTCAGTGCACTGTCACAGAATGTTTCAGTGCACTGTCACAGAATGTTTTATTTAATTTATCTTGTGAAAAAATACTATTTGAATTGTATAATATGATTATCCTTATCGTTTACATCGTCAATTTAATCATCAGAACTCAAATAAGCTACTTTAAAAAAATGGAATATTCTTTCGTTACGTAATAGCTTCTGCAAATACACTTGTGTTTTATTTCATTTTCACTTCCCGGTCACAGTGTGTGCTGTTCATTTTCGGCTTAGCAACATTAGGCAACTTATATAATATTACTAATTTTACCGTTGTGAGATTTCTCCAGATATCCGCCACAACAAAGTCTACAAAATATCGAACAGTCAAAACGAGTTCAAAAAGAAGATAAACGAACACACAAAACCCAGATGAAGATTTTCTGGAGTATGAGCTTGTCTATTGCTAAAGATTTAGAATCGAAAGCTTCAAATCTAAACTTGAAACTTCGACAACGGTTAGTCAACTGCTAAGTTTGGTCAGTGTTATTGCATGACGTGGAATCATGGACCATCAAAGTTGGTAGTGTGAACCGACTGAAAGCATTCCATATGTGGATGAACCGGAAAATGCTACGAATACCCTGGACGGATATGGTCAGCAACACGAGGGTTCTTCAAAGAGCCAAAATTAGATAGAGATTTGCTGACTAATATTAAAATCCGAAAGGTGTCCTACTTGGGTCATGTACTCAGAGGAGTAGGTAAGCTTCAAGACTTGGATTCAGCCGTCGGAATACCTGAAGGTTGGACACAGTAACGCGAAGGCGCAATCACGATCAAAAGAGAACCTCCTCAGTGAGAAATTGATGCTGAGTAACTACCACAACAAATATCACACCTGATGATAGTATACTCACTGGGACTCGTGAATTGTTCAGAAGAACACTTGCTGAAAGGACATTTCAATGATTTGCTGATAGTATACAGATCACGACCTCAGTGGCAATAACATTGTGGGTTCGATTCCCGTTGGAACCCAATTTTATTAAATAATTTGAGTCTGGTATTTAAATCTTTCTAATTGGTTGAAATATATTACCACATGGTAAGAAACCTACCAAAGAGCACTCGTTATAATGAAAGTGTAATAAAATAATACAGCACAAATAATTGCAATCGCTTGTAAGGGAATAATGTTTTCTTTGTTTGTCCGAATTTACCGAATATTCAATAAGCAGTAATTTTTTTATGCATTGATTTCATTAAATAATTCGTTATTCCGACAGATGACTAAAATTTTCAATGTTTCGTTGAAATTTGTCCAGATTTAATTTATTTTTCAATTTTTTTGGTCTATAAAACCAAATACATAAAACAGTCCGTTACTACAAATAAAAAAAAACAAATTCATCTTTCATCTTAATTCTTAAAAGTAAATTTTTGATTTTTTCTTAGAAATGTTATTTTTCTTCTACCTTTTTTTTTGTTTTTGTTCCTCTGAAATAATTTCATATTCTGAGCTATCTTATTAAAAGATTAATATAAAAAAATATTTCTCCAATTAAAGGGTCTTTCAAAATGAGCGGATTTTTTAAATTCTATTTTTTAATTCTTTAATAAAACACATAATTTGCTTTGATTTCAAAAAACTTTTTATTGGTCATTGAAGTATAATGTACGATATTTAAACACAAAAAAAACAATATCTGGCAAATGTCCACCTCTTGCAGCTCCACAGATGTCCACTCTTTTGTCAAAATTTTCGATAATATTTTGCCATAATTGCGGTTCTAGCTCACCAATAACGCGAATAATTTCGTCCTTCAGCTCAGAAATTCCTTGAGGGTCATTCTTATAGAAGAGATCTTAAATCTGAGTAAACAAGTGGAATTTTGCAAAGCACTTTCGCCATCCGTATACTCAGGTTATGGGGTAGGTACAAGTAAGCCAAGGGTGTACTGAGCAAGACTCAACAACCCCCTTGATATTTCACCCCCGATACCGGAAACTCTTAGTAGGTAATATATTCCCCATAATGTACCTGTTTGTGTTAATCTAAACCAATCAGCGTATCATATTGAGTTGTAAGACTTAGGTTATATTTTTACCACAAAGGAAATACTTATTGTTAATTTAAGAGATAAATATCTTTACAGCACTCAACTTAAAGTTATTATGCTATATTAGAAGATCTACAAATGTTTCATTACAGTTCGTTATCTCTTAACGAAAGGGCACTGTGGCTGAAGAAGTGGCGCTTTTCGAGACTACGAAACGCAATTGTTAAATGTGCATAAAGCGGAAACACTCCCAACACCTAATACCACAGATGCCAACCTGGAAAAAAATGTACATAGTACGAGATGGTGTACGAATCCATGGTCAGACCTTCAACTCCCCTCCGAGTGCACGAAATGCAATGATAATTATACTCGTGTGCGAGAGATTGACTCACTACAAACCATGTGGCATTCGGTGCATACTTCAATCAACAGTTCAATAATGTATATAACACTCCTCAAAATACCCGCATTGATGATAAAGACACGGAGAAATATTTTCGGAAGATCCAGCCTTATGGTTTAGAACCACAGGAATAGGAACGTAGCATCGAAGGGTTGCCTAACATAATGATAAAAAAAAATATGGTAAATTAATTTTGCTGAAACAGTTAACAGGATAAGGTTAATTTGACATAAAAAGTAAGCGGAAAGAGCGAAATCTGAGATGGTACAGGCACATAAGACGGAGACCACCAGACCATACTGTAATTCAGGCAATGTCTGTGGATCTTCCTCAACAGCCGTCCAGAGGAAGACCAAAGAACTCCTGGATGACTCAATGCTCCAAAATCCTGCAGAGAAACGGCCTAGATGAAAGTGACACCCAGAACCGAAGAGTATGCAGCCCGAGATCGAAAAGAGCCAACCCCAACAGTCTACTTAGGCAATAAGTTGGGACAGTGCCAGGAAGATGAAGAATAAGTTAACAGGAGAAGGTGATAAATTAATTTTGAAATCCTGAATAATTAGTTACTCAAATGTGCTATTCCTCTATTTGTCTTCAGCTGTTGGAAGTCACTAGTGTCAACTCGAGAACTGTTTGAATACTATTTGTCAATGACAGTGATATCTATCTTTTTTGTGTAGAGGAACCCTTTAAATATTATATTTCATAAAATCTAGCTAATCCCACCTGGGGTGACATCAATGAATATAAGGCTTGACATTTGAAGCCGCGTAATTAAAAAATATTGTAGAAAATAAATCTATTTTTTTAATAAAGTACAACAAAACATTCTAAAACCTTTCACATAGTCTATAATAAGAGAGACATACATACCTACTAGTAATCTGCAGGGGATGCAAGCGATTACGCTAATGTAGTAATTTTTTTCATGCCACTAATTTTCGCGGAACTCTTTTAACATCACTGATCTAAAATATTTCATATGATTTTAGTATAGATTACACGGTAAGGAATCGCTTGTAAACATTTCCACAGAGACGCGGTAGGCAACGCGAAGGAAACCAAGAAATTTGAGGTGTTTTCACTACGATGCACCTTACGCTGTGGGAGTCTTCTTCGCGGGATGTTGGTCAGGAGCACTGAGAGGGAGAAAACCACCCCGGATGCTGGATTAAATCCGCATCCTATGAAATGCAAAGCCTTTGGCGCCGCAGGATGTCGTCGTATGAAATACAAAAGAATTATTTTTTTGCTAAACTGCAATATTTGCTCTCTTATTATCTTGCTTCAAACATATTTATCTTTCAATCTCACCCTTATTACGTTGGATGTTTTTCCTCGTCTTATTTATTTTTATTTTATTTATGGGAAAAGTATACACTATATACACTATCATCGAAAGGAGGGGAAGATGCAGACTCAGTAGAGACACATGACACGCATGGCAACTGATCAAATGGGCACCATCTCTAGTGTTAAAACATCTTTTGCCCAAAGGCAATATGCCCATTTGGCTCCCATGGCATACAATGGGTGACTGAATTAAATAAAGGCAAAATGAGGAAAACGGAGGAAACGATCAGAGCATACATTGCAATAAAAATTTATCTTATATTAACGTTTTTCCTCTTTATATTTTTCTTCCCGTTGATATTCTCAAAACTTTACAACATACGAGTATTAAAAAAATACGTGGAAATTTCTATATATAATTATATGTTTGTTCTTTTTTCATAACAGATGCAAATATTTATATTACGTTACGGCCTTGGGCTTACTGTATGTTACGGTCTTGGGCCTCCTGAGCCCTGTCGTGTCACACGCTTGTATTATGTATATTGTAGATAGAACGTACGTGATTCTCTCTGGTATGTTTTGTCTATGAGTCATATTATGAGAGAATGAACGATGAAAGAATGACTGTGCGAGTATACAAGTCAGAAGTGCAAGGTGTACTTAGAAAAGGTAGACCGAGGAAAATGTGACTGGACAAAATGGACCAGATTTTGAAAGGATGTAAAGTAAGAAGTATGAATTATAGAAAATTGTGCATGACGAGATGTATTATTGTTGAGCAGCCAAAATGTGTGTGCTTGAATAAAAAAGTTTGGAGATACGGCGTGGGGGTATGTATGAGTTATGTTTATGTTCATACTTTTTGGTAATATTGATTATGTAGTATGTGTACTCAAAATTATAATTTTAAAGTTATTGTTATAACCATTAATGATGGTTATAAAAATAAAATGAAGATCATAAATTATTCTGAATAAATAAGCAAATAATCGGATGTATGAGGCGTATCCAGAAAGTAAGTGTACTGAAGCTCTCACGACCGGATGGATTTTATTTGCGAAATGTTGGCTACACTTCCGTGTAGCCTGACCCCTCTCCTCCATAACGAGACTGGTTTAAGGTCAGTACGTTGAGAAGTGTCGACGCAACAACACGTTTCGTGAAACATGTCAACCCCATCTCCCGCCAAGCTGAATCGAGTGGAGGCCGGGCAAGAGTTTTTGAGGCGCTGCAAACTCCATGGATATGAATTTCTCCGCTCCATCGTTACTGGAGATGAAACTTGGGTTGCACACTACACGCCTGAAACCAAAAGGCAGTCTCAACAGTTGCGTCACACCTCTTCACCCTCCGCCAAAAAGTTCAAAACCACAATTTCAGCCAAGAAAATCATAGCATCCGTGTTTTGGGGCTGTCAAGGCATAACTTTAATTGAATATATGCTTCAAGGGGAGACCATCAATTCCGCAAGATACTGTGAGACCCTAAAAAAATTCCGGAGGGCGATTCAGAACAAGAGGAGAGGCATGCTGACAAAGGGAGTCTGCCTGTTGCACGAGAATGCCAGACGGAACTGCTCGCTTCGTTTAAATGGGATGTCCTGAACCATCCCGCGCATTCCCCTGACCTAGCACCTTCAGATTACTATATCTTTACCTCCCTGAAGCTGCACATGGGTGAAAAAAGGTTTTCACCCGACGAGGAGGTAAAGGAGGAGGTGGAGAAGTGGACGGAGGGGTTGGCGGGAAACTACTTCGAGGAAGGCATCAAAAAGTTGATACCCCGCTTCACCACCTGCATTGAGAGGAATGGCGACTATGTCGAAAAATAGCTTATATATGTACTACGGTAACCACGTATTTTTTTTGTTTAAATAAAAAAAATTGTACCTAGAAAAATTCAGTACACTTACTTTCTGGATATGCCTCGTAGTATAATTTAAATACAAATGTTTATAAATATCCATATATGTATTCAATTTGATATTTAAAAATATTGTTTTTTATTAATCGAATACTATTTTCTTACAAAAATAAACCTTAAGAAACCTCACTGCCTTCTTCCTCAGATAAACTTTGTAATGAGGTGAAGAAACACTGTGGAAAATCAAGTCAAGATCTTTTACAATACCGTCTATTCGAAAAGCACAAATCGGAGACAAAACTACCCCAGCCCTGAGGGGCTGCAGAAGGAAGCATAACATGAAGAATAGGGGGAACGTTAAAGGGAAATGGGAAGGAAGACGGAGGCTTTTGTGCAAATGAAAAGTGGGCTAAGGGAAATAGCATTTCATGTTCAATGGAACACCACGCGCGGAATGCATATTTATATACAGGGGCGATGCAAGGCGTGGCGCATTATCGCGGTGCGGTGCTATGCAACCAAAACGAAGAAAAGTGATGCATGTGCAACGCTTTTGAAATAAATAATAACCAAAATACTTATCATTTAAACGAATTCTGTATTTGTAGAAAATAGTATTATTTGAGGTTTAACATTTTTAAGAATTTATTTTTGAGAAAGCTTACGTTGAAGTTGTTTTAGCAAAATTGTTTTCATGTACATGTAACGTTACTTTTAACTTTAAATAATTTCTGCGTCAGCTTTTTTTTATAGTTGGTAGGAAGACGATTTTTTTTCATTCTTTAAAAAAAAACGTTTACCTACAAACAAAATGTAGACCGACAAATATAAGATAAGATAAAATAAATAAAACACGAATAATTTATTTTGTATTCCCCACTGCTTTAGTTTTATTTTAGTTCACTACCGGTTTCAAGACCTCTGTCTTCCTTATCAGGTGGAGATGAACTAAATTATGTTTCAAAAAATGTATTCGTAGTAGATAATGAAGAGGAAGGAGGAGAGTTGTGGCTGATGAGAACAGGGAAGTAGGTAGGCGTCAAAAGGAAGGCTTTTGAACAGGAAACATATTTAGTTGACGGATATTATTGAAATTATTAAGGTATTTATAATGTTGAGACGAAAAAACACCACAAATTGAATCAAACGTATTTTTTTTAATTCAATAAACATTATTGAAGTGTTGATTTTTGAAAGAGTAAGCATTGATGCCGAGGAGCGAGGAGCAAGCTGAGATTAAGTGAAGAATCACAACAGGGAACAAAACATTCTTCTCCCTACTGCCGGTGTTCAACTCCAGAAGTGTCCATAGAAAAACCAAAGTCACCCTATACAAAACAATTATTAAAACAGGGGTGGCATATGGATGCGAAACATGGACACTGACAGCTAAATACGCAGAGTTGCTGGATGCCTTCGAGAGAAGAGTACTACGTAGGATCCTGCACCCCGTGAATGACGGCGAAACCTGGCGAAAACGATACAACGACGAGCTGTATAATGTCTACAAAGCTCCCAGGCTATCTTTACATGTCAGACTGAGCAGATTGAGATGTGCCGGACATGTCCAGAGAATGCCGTCATCGCGAGTACCCAAATAATCCTGGAAGGACACCCGGGTGGGAGAAGGAGAGTGGGCAGGCCAAGGCTGTGATGGGAGGACGAAGTTGAGAGGGACGCAACCCGGCTGCTGCAGGCGCAGGATTGGAAGGTCGAGGCGGAAGACAGGAGGAGTTGGAGGTGATGATTGACGGAGGTCAAAGCTCAATATGGGCTGTAAGACCAACGAAAGAAAGAAAGCAATACGTGTTCACTTTTCGTTCAGGGTCACCACTTTAGCGGAATGTCCTTGGAGGACGCGATGATTTTGATTGTTTGGTATTTAAAATAAAATACGTCAATTAGCAATGCGGAAAGTGAGAGTGAATAATCAATGAATAGTAAACAGTGCTGAATGGTCAAATGATTAATAATAAGTGATTTTTATTTATCGATAAGAAGGTATATATACATTTCAGAACGGGGTGCGTGAGTGCGCCCGCAATATATTTTTATCTCACTCCTGTGCGTGCAAAGGTGGTCGCAGACGTTGCGAATAATATTGTGGGTAGATAATTTGTTGGCGAAACGGCGAGACAACGCGATGCGTTCTCTTTCTACTGTGGAATGTATCGTAAATAGTATTTGCGGATAAACAATATCAATGTTCTGGTATGCGACCTTTGGACATGTCCGAAGGTCGTTTTGTCGGTCGTTGACCGTGCGTGTTGACAATATTCAGGGACGACCGTAGTTCCTACATCACTTTATTAAAAATATATTCAAAATTTAATCAAAGTTAGTTTACTTAAAAATTAAAAAACTAAAGTTAGGAGTTTCAACTGTCGGGTGATATGTCGGGGTGGTAATATTATGTTTAATGTGGTATTCCAATTGTGAAGATAGTTAAAATTTGTTAATTACAGTAGTCTGTAGTTAACTACATAAATATTTTGGATACAAACACCGTTATGTAACATAATAGTTCAGAAACGATTTAAAAAACTCTGATTTGATCAATACCTCAATAGCCTCTTAGCAAATCTATGACCACTTAAAGTAATTTTGTATCTATGTTTGAATCAAACAAATGATGTTTTGAAAGAAGAAAACAATAAATCAAAATTATCGAGGGATTTCTATGAGAAGGAATTAATAGTATCTGGTGATCTGTCCTCTTGTCTAGCCCGCGAGAAAATGACATGATGGTATTTATGTAAACGTTTTGTATAGTTCAACGCCCCCTTACAATTAAAATTGGCTCCCTGGGGGGAGAGGACATTACCCTCGTTGGAATCGCTGGTTTCAAAGAAGACACCATCATTCCAGCATCCCTCCCAGCCACCTAGCAAAACGCAAACAGAGGTATCTCCAGCCACCGTAGCGACTTCCTCCTTTTGTTTGTCTTCCATCACTGCCATGAAAGTTATTATTCTATATTAAATTTACCGACAACCGAACATCCATTAAACTTCAGCTCGTTTACAATTAAATACGGATAGAATAGTTACGGGGTTTTAATGAAGTATATACAGTTAATATACCGACTACTTTGCTAGTTAAGTGAATACATCTTAATTTTGGTAAGTTACGACTCAATAACGTGTCTTTAATGAGTCTTGGTTTCTATTTAGTTAAATTACATTAGTTTTATAACTAATTTTGTAAATAAATTACTTTACAGGGTGGCACAGAATATAGTTGACTTAAAAAATTCATAATAAAATAAGTATTTATTGTTATCAATTTTAATTATCAGCAAACATGCAACAAAAGGTTAAAATACACTTAAAAAAATGATATTCTTGAAATGACCACCATCGTTTTGACGCCATCTTTTGTAGCACACGCCTGTATGCTCTACGAGGTATCACTTAGACCTCTTGACAAACGTTTCGTTTTAATTGCAAATTAGTCGTTGGATTATTTGCGTATACTCGTTTTTCGAGGTACTACCTTGATCAAAAAGTTTTAGGACTTGATTCATAAAATCGAAAACACAAGTGTATTCATCAAAATCGATATGGTTCCCTTCAAAGTACTCCCCATCGACTGCAACGCATTTACGCCAGCTCTTGATCCAATCCTCGAAACGGTATTTCGGTATGTCCATCAGAGCCGTCTTTGATTTTTTTCATGACATCCTCTCGGGTGCTGTAAAACGTTCAGCGAAGCGGTTTTTAAAGTCAGTTGAACAGGAAAATATCGCAGGAAGCCAGATCAGGTGAATTTAAAGGCTGCTGGATAGTAGTCGTGTTGTTTTTGGTCAAAAACTCATGGAAGTCATGTCTTTCGCGGTTTTTTTGCATGAAATTGAGGTATTTCGGCACCAGTTTTGCAGCGACACGTCTGAGGCCCAAATCACTAACCAAAATGTCTTGAGCGGATCCATAAGCGATGTTCAAGTCCTCTGCCAGCTTTTTGATGGTCAATTGGCGGTTTTTGGCCAACATTTCTTTGATTTTATCGATGTTTTAATCGGTTTTCGACTGCCACTACGTTCGTCATCCTCGACCGACTCACGACTACTTCTGAAGCGTTTGTGCCGACAAAAAACTCATCATCTCTTAAACTATTTTCAATATGTTATTGGAATGTCCTGCTAAAACCACATCCTCAAATTATACACCTGAAATTCTTGCAATTTCATAGTTAAAATTCTTCGTATTTTAATGTAACACTCCAAATTAACTGTAATTGCTTGGCGTCGAGCGTCCTAAAAAATAAGGATCGATGATTCTCGACGCTGACATGGCTGTTCAAACTGTAACTCGTGCACAATGGAGTGGCCTGTGGTGTTTCAGTCCTGGGTTTTCATCGCTCAAATTATGCTTATTAACGAAACCATTTATATGGAAATGTGCTTCGTTTGAAAATAGTATATTGTTAAACCCGGAAAACTTTTCAAACATTTTAGCCACGAAATTCAATCATGGAACAATGTCTGTTTCATTTTAATACTAAAAACATCGAGTTTTATAGAAAATTCCATCTGAACTCATACATCCTTTTTAAGCAATAAAGTTTGCTGCAAGATCGTATGCGATATGGACAGTGTTGATGAACGCTTGCGGATTGATAGTGTTGGATTGATGCGCATTATCTCATTGACTTACTCTATACTCTATGTGAAAAGTCCGTGTATGATATTGGAGTCGAGATTTAAGCACGGAACCAGTCTCTTCAAATATTTTAACCTACTGTTTAATTGATTTTAGGCTTGGGCACTGCCCAACGCTATTTTACAAGTATTCGCTTGTTTTATTAGTACATATGAACAATGGTTTTCGTAAAACGTACATACACAAAACTCGCGCTGTTACACCGTAAAGTGATTCATGACGCCTAAAATTATTAGAACCAATCAAGCGAATGACGCCTTTTACGTATTTTCCCCTTCTACGTTCTCGATTAATAAAGGAAACAAAAGTGCGCTTTATTTTGGACCATTCTGTACATAAATTGACGTTTTGATGTATTTTTTAACGTTTGTTTTCGATCACTATTTTCGTAATGTTCAAAGACTTTAATTTTGTTTCTTTTTTTTTTTTTTTTCGAAAATTTGTATAAAATTTTGATATTTTGTAAAAGATTGCGTCTGTTAAAAATTGATAAATAAACACAATCAAGCAGTTTTTCTTTTGGGATACGCAGAATTTTCTATCACACAGCATGCTTCTTTGCTTTGTCTACATCCAAACATCTCCTCATGCACATTTAGTTATCGCATTTACTTTTCATTTTCTTCAATAACCATGACTTGAACTGAATTTCTCAACATTCATTTTCAGGCATTTTTCTTCACATTTAATATACAAATCACTTATTGAATCTAGAAAGAGGATAGAGCTCCATACCTTACAGTTCACACACAATATTCAAACCTTTTCCGCATCCAAACTCACAAAATTCCTTATTTTATAGCATATTTTTCTAACTCTACGTCATCATTGCTCTCGCATCAAAAGAAAGATAATTCTAAAATTGAGAGAGCGAAAAAATAATATTAAAAAGAAACACTTTATAGTCAACAACATCTATCACTCAATCTTATGTAAAATGAAGGGATTACAATAAAAAACATGTAACTATACTTTCTTCATCAGAGTTGATGGAGAAGACAGAACACTAGACTTTTCTTTATAAACAAGCATCATTTACATATTTAACAGCCTTACACTTTCTCAACTCCTACGATGTCTCTGGCTTGTAACATTTCCTAATTTCAAAATATATTTCACATGATCCAACCATACTTTCTTCGGTCTCGTCTCACCACAAATTTTATTAACAATATGGAGGATATACTCGTATGTTATAAAGAAAAATAAGAATATTCATAGCCAATCGCTTAAAGTAATTAAATTTTAAGTCAAAAGTGATAATAATTGAAATTTAATTGCTGAAAACATGAAAGAAACATCGGCCGACGTTCACAAAACGGGCGATGCGACCACCTCAAATGGCTGCCCGAAAGCTTCTGAAGCGAGCAAACTGAAATTCTATTTCTTGCGTTCCCATATACCGAAGTAGAGTGACACGTGAATAGCGTCGCTTCCTCACCTATAGCGGGTTTTAAGAATGAATATACCTACGTCACACACTGACACAAGTTCGATTGTATTAACGAGTTTATTCCCAATTTTCACAAAATATCTCTGATGTGGCTGATAAGGGCTAGTTATTATTAATATTACTTTTTTCATTCAATGCGTAAATGTATTACGGAAGAATACCTAAAATCTGAACCCAGTATTTATTACATTTATAGAGATATTAAAGTGTTTAGAAGCAATGGGTACTAGTTACGCATCATAGGGAAGAAAGGGTTAAATACTGTTGTGAAATATCATCCATACCAATTATTATTATCATATTTTGATACTGTTCGGTTTGAGTGTAAATGTTTTAGTTCCATATTGACTTTGTCTCCTATCACTACGCGCCGTTTAATATCCCTCTTAACTACCGCCATCTGAGAAAATACTATCCAAACAGCAAAATACTTTAACGAGATCCAATGTTTCACATATAACTAAAAAAAATCATAAATGGCAAGAAGTACGTTGGTCTGATTTCCCTTCATAATTATTCGTCAAAATATCCAAATGGGTTAATTACAAATCAAAATGCCAAAATGGCAATTTAAATCGGATCCGTGGAATATTTGAAATTAATGTCGTGTTTGGATTTAATATTCGACGACAAAGCAATTTTCTGAAATCGTTTAAATTTCAATAACCCGCTTTGGATTACATGTTATATCAGAATTTAATCCCCTTCTATTGAATTAATGTTCCTGACATCGAAATTAGCTGTTGCTCTCGCATGGAGTTGGCCAAAAGCGGATTAGGAAGGTTCGTTACCGGGAACGGTTCTCCGCGAAACGATGTTTTGTGTTTCTTCATGCGATATCTAAATACGTGAAATATCATTATCTCTTTGATTATCCACCGCACTTCTTTTTATGTGTGAGCAGGTCTGTAAGCGTATATATTGTTATCATGGGCAAGTTGCTGGCCTTACCCATGATCCCTCCTCCTTTGTCATCCGGGCTTGGGACCAGCAATGGCGGAGTTAAACACAGAAATCCGAAGGACGTGCGCAGTTGAAGATATTGTAAGATGGAGACGACAAATAATAAGGTTCTGGAACGAACACGTATCCAGAATGGCGGAACCAAGAGCCGAAAGAATAGCCAGGGACAGTATCTCCAAAGCAAGCAGACCTCCAGGACGACCACCCAAAAGATGGAAAGACAGCTGTCAGTCGACGTCACAAGAGGCAAACAATGATGCAGGACCATAACAGGCCAACAGGCCTAAAATAAGATGATGAAGAAGAAGACTTCTTTTTATTTACAATGACACTTTTTTGTATACAAAACAACCTCTTCCTACCAACGAGAAGACTGGTAAAAAGTCTATAAGTGAAAACCACACTATCTTTTTAAAAAAAAAAAATGTTCCAACGGTAGTTGAACGCGCAACCTATATGTAGTTAAACAAAACCTTACTAATGAAACCATCGTTTATTTTTTTTCTGTCAGAGTAGAATAATGACAAAGCGAGAGATAGACCGTCAACTCCTTAGACTGATAAAATCAGAAACGTAACAAGGTTCTCTTTGATGGCAGTACTGCAAGAGATCCAAATTAGGGTGTACATCGCATACAGTCTTTGATGAAGTTCATGGCTCTGCGGCAACGCACATAACTTTCATGCGGAAGGTCACCGAATCCAGTCATGCACTTATCTGTTCCCCTCGAATGACGAGATGGACCGTCAACTCCTTGGACTGATAAAGTCAGAAACGCAACAGGATTTTAGGAGAGATGATGAGGATGATTATTGGTAAATAAAACTTGTCGAAATCGGAATGTGTAAAGAGGAATTTTATTGCTAGACGTCGGTATTTATAATATTCCTGAATGTGTGCTGGAGTGCGCGCAAGATATACCGCCGTTTCGTTTCTGCATTTACAATACGATGGGAATCGGCGCGACAGATGTGTTGCTTTCTCATTTTAACATGGAATGCGCTCTCAGATTGATAGTGAGTTGAATGACCGGCGTGTGGACCTTGCACTTGTTTGTTTCACATTGTTAAGGTATGCAAAGGTCGTCTCGCCGGTCATTGACCGCGCATACGAACGCCACAGGATCATCTTTGATGGCAGTACTGCGAGATGTCCAAATTAGGGTGTACTTCGCACACAGTCATTGATAAAGTTAATGGCTCTGCGGCAACACAGAACTTTCATGCGGAATGTCACCGAATCCTGTCCTACTCTAATCTGTTCCCCTCAAATGACACAGGCATTTTATTTATCAAAAAAAAATAAACCCTGTTAATACGGTTGATTTTCTAGGACAACGGAAGGTGACAATACCTGTCACGAAAAAGTCTCCTTATTATTTATTTATTTGGTTTCATTCACAACACAACCTTCGCCCAATGACATTGGAGTTTTCAATAAAATTTAAAAAATTTAATATTGAAAAATTTATATTCAAAAGTCATTTGAATGAGTTGATGGGGGTTTTCTTAGGTGTCCAATCCTACAAGAATTTTTTTTTTAATTTTTGATAATGTGATATGAAATATGTCAATGTAAGCGTTGCTTCCTAGTTTGCTACGAACTAATTTATTAAACAGTGTTTTGAGCCCCGTTTGACTTTTGAACCGATTTTCACAAAATATCTCTGATGTGACCGATAAGTGCTTATTATTATTAACATTACTTTTTACATTCAATGCGTAAATGTATTACGGAGGAATACCTAAAATCTGAACCCAGTATTTATTATATTTATAGAGATATTAAAGCTTTTAGAAGCAATGTGTACTAGTTACACATCATAGGGAAGAAAGGGTTACATACTGTTGTAAAATATCATCCATACCAATTATTATTATCATATGTTGATACTGTTTGGTTTGAGTGTAAATGTTTTAGTTCCATATTGACTTTGTTTCCTATCACTACAATGACACTGGAATTTTCAATAAGATAAAAAAGTTTGAATATTGAAAAATATATATTCAAAAGTCATTTGAATGAGTTGATGGGGGTTTTCTAAGGTGTCCAATCCTACAAGATTTTTCTTTTTTTTTTTTGATAATGTGATATGAAATACTCGTATGTCAATGTAGGCGTTGCTTCCTAGTTTGCTACGAACCAATTAATTAAACAGTGTTTTGAGCCTCGTTTGACTTTTGAACAACTTAGAGATTTCTTTCACAAATCTTTTAGTTTTATGAGCTGGAACAAATTTTGCAGATTCGTCCAAGTAAAATTCTTGTGAAGAATAATACGGCAAAAAACATGCTTCGTATTTACGAAGAGGATAACCTTCCTGAAAGTAATAACATGGAGACATATTTAATACAGGATAAAGGATACACTGATACCCAGTGTGAACATTTCCAATAATATATTATTATATTAGTGATATAACCAGCCAATGGATTTGACGGTATTATGAAACAAAGCAGGAAAGTGTAAGCGATAACTATCGGATCAACAAATAGCAATTACCACCTATCGGCCTAGCTATTTTCTTGAGAAATAAATTTGTTTGAAAATATAGGATAAATAGTTTCAATGTTATTACTTCCGGGTTATTAATTGAGTAAACATGGATTGAAAGACCATTCAAATAAATAATGTTATGACCAACAGTATTGTATTTTACTACGCTTTCGTTGTTAAACCTTCCTGTCCTGTAATGTGTAACAAGTATACATTGCTTCTAAAAACTTTAACATCTTTATAAATATAATAAATACTGGCTTCAGATTTTAGATATTCCTCCATAATAAATTTACGCATTGAATGAAAAAATAATATTAATAATAATTAGCACTTATCGGCCTCATCAGAGATATTTTGTAAAAAAATCGGGAATAAATTCACCAATACAATCAAACGTGTGTCAGTATGTGACGTAGGTTTATTCATTCTAAAAAACCGCTATGGATGAGGAAGCGACGCTATTCATGTCTCACTCTCCCTCGACTTCGGTATATGGGAACGCAAGAAATAGAATCTCTGTTCGCTCGCTTAGTGGCCAGCGGGTTTTCGTTCGAGGTGGTCGTGTCGCCCGTTTTGTTAACGTCGTCCGATGAATTATTTTTTCCGGTTCTATCGGAAATTGAAGCTAACATCCCTGGGTTGAAGTCGTGTCTTACCAACTAAGCCACGAAGATCGTCCATAAAAGAATAATTATAATATGTTAAAATACATAATGTATTTACACATAATAAAGGACAAGAGTGCTTTTTCAATCAATATGTTACTTTCCTTAGCATCAATTTATGCCAAATCAAGTTTCTATTTGTAAAAGTTGGACAATATTGCGCAATAAAATATATATAAATTTCTAAATAGAATAGCTGACGACATAGGAATATAGTCCTCAGTATAAAGGAAAGCAATCATTACTTATATCCTCAATATGGTTCCACACAATGAAAGAAGTATCATATAGGACCCAATATCCCACTCTATTATGGAACATATTGTAAATAAATGACATTAATATCTCAAATTATGTCGTATTTTATTTTTATCAATAATGTGGTTTCTATACGACTATAACGGAATCAATATAATAAAAGAACTGAGGGTATAAATAAATTGTATGCCTTTGCAGATTTAGAAAAACCTTCTAAAGAGAGGCGAGTTGTGATATAAGAAGAAAAATAATGCTCGAGAAATGAGATTAAGTACATTTTCGTTGTATTGAAAGCAATATACTCTGTCAACATGACGAAAGGCAGAAGGAATTAAGTTGGGCAGTGCAAGATTTTAAAGGATGTTTTGCATGTGACATTTAAGAAAATAAATGCTCAGTACAACTGGTAGCAAACAGCTGCAGATAAAATCAAATATCGTTGATCTGTTTGATAGTTATTGGAGACTCAAAAGAGAAAGAAGGCCCAGATAAGCTGTAAGTAACATACTGAAGCTATTTTAGGATATGCTTATATCTAAGGTATTTTTTAAAGCCTTAGATAACCGGTCAAGAGAAGTATACTTTGGTTAGGTTAATCAGAGATAGCAGAATGGCAGACTAACCAACTACCAATTAACCTAATTACACTTAACAATGACCGCTGTTGAATATGGTACGGAATGTATAGCGTAGCGTGCCAATGCTAAGATACTGGATGATTAGGAATATGTATACATTCTACTATGGTTGAGCAAACTATAAGGCAATACATAAGGATCACATTGATAAGGAGATTACAGAATCAAATTAATTAATATATAATATGTTGACTCGTAGTAATGTTATGTAAATAAATCACTTAAGTCCAACAGTTACTAGTCTGCACAATATCCCAAGATGGCCGATCAAAGGCAGAAATAATAAGTAGGGTCCAACAGGCAAGAATTGCTTTTAACAAGAAATCCAAGATATTTGGATCTCCTAACATTGATATCAATGTCATCTTTCTCTATCACCATGATAGAAAGAATTTAGTGAAAACTCTTGTCTGGAGTATGCTGCTGTATGGCTGCGAAACGTGGACTATCAGCCAGAGTGAGTCCGGGCGTATGCCTGCCTTTGAGATGTGGTGCTACAGGCGCATGGCCAGGGTCCATTGGTCAGATCACATCCGAAACGACGAGGTATTGAGCGGGGTTGGAGAAACAAGACAACTCCTAAATAGAGTTGCCCAACAACAATCCAGTTGGATAGGTCATAACATCAGGCACCCAGGCCTGCTCCTTACCATCGTCGAGGGAATGATTGAGGGCAATAACCATAGAGGCTGGCCTAGATATAGCTACATGGACCGGGTGATCCGGGATGTGCGCTGTGGCAGCTACCAGGAGATGAAGAGACTGGCGGATGACAGAGATGAATGGAGGGATCGAGTGCTTGGTGCAGACCAATCCTAGGATTGTAACCCGGAAAAAAAAAACAATACCACGCCAGCCACGTCTATCGCTTGATGAGAGGATTGTTTATATGTGAAAAAAACTTGAAAACCCAGCGATATTCGATTTTCTTACATTTCAGAATATAACGAAACAATACGTCTTCTATCGGTTCTGATTGACACACTACTGAGGATAGAAACTCAGTTCAGTTCAGTTTGATCTCCCCACCACCTACGCTATTATGGGGGACAAAATCATCCAGCATCCATCTCTGTTGAACCTAAATAAGGATAGTGGAAACTTGATTACTACTGTAAATTCATTCCACAGTCGTTCTGGGTGGATCTCAAACGTAGTATGTATGTTGGAGTGCAAAGAAAATTCTCTCATCGCCCGATTTTTAAGCGAATCTTAAATACCTCCGATTTTATATTATATAATTCCTTAAATTTCATTCTATTTACACAGATATTTTTTTCAAAATATTATACGTTCTTGATCAAGATAAACCTTTTGTATTTAAAGAAACCTTTGTATACAAACACCACATCTCATTATGAAGATTTTCGTTGGTGGTTCACTCGGTATAATTATAAACGAATTTCAAAGAATTATCAGGTCGGGCACTACCCTGAACAATTACGTAACGCAAAATACCCTTTCATCCTAATTTCCCTTCATATCCCTTCCTTATCTTGATACGATTTGTATCGTCCACTCTGGCCAGCAATATGGAGATAATTATTTTATTCATTAATTAAGTAATTATAAAATTAATTCAAAATATTATATTTGCATAACGTAAGTTGGTCGGTTGGAATACAATACTGCATAGTAATAAACCAGCTAGGTGAACCCTCTTCTTCATGTTGTTGCAGATCTTGGATCTGTTTTTCTCGAGAATCATTATCATGAAAGGTCGAGCCATAACTGCTTCTTCATTTCTAAAATACCCTTCCTGGCATGTAATGTTCTGCAAAAGCCTTGTGTATTTCTTCTCATTCTATCCACATGGTCACACCAGTACTGACAAGATATTTTAATTACATCTTTAGCAACGTATGTTCCTTAGAGGAGAGATGATGAGGATGATTGTTGATAAATAAAAACTTGTCGAAATCGGAATGTGTAAAGAGGAATTTTATTGACAAACGTCGGTATTTATAATGTTTATTGAATGTGTGCGGGAGTGCGCACGCGATATATCGCTGTCTCGTCTCTACGTTTACAATACGTTTGTTGTCGCGTGTAGGTATCCTTTTTGTTTTGGGAGACAGCGCGAAAGATGTGTTGCTTTCTCCTTTCCTCATGGAATGCGCTCTCGGTTGGTAGCGAGTTGAATGACCGACGCGTGGACTTTGTCCATTGATTGTCTCGCATTGTGAAGGTGTGCAAAGGTCATCTCGTGGGTTCAGTGACCGCGCATACGGTCGCCACACGTCTCTTAGAATTTTTCTGCGATGGTTTATAGTAATCGATTTTCCGGTGATGGTGTACTATATATGTACCTACACAAAATGAAATGAATGAGTATGAAACTCGCATCATACGAGTATATCATCACGTCATTTGTTGTGTCTTCATATGTTATCGTAAATTTTGATAAGATTACCCAAAAAAGGTAGTTCTCAAGTTCAGCTTCCTAAGGTTGACAATCCACTCATATTTCTTATAGTTTGAGGCAGACAAAGATTGATATACTACTCGAAAAAACTAGCAAAAACCTAAACTAACGATTTTCTATTCGTAAAATATTGCGCTATAATAATAACTTGAGAGTTTAAGCGGTAACGTTGTGGAAATATGTTTATTTAAATATAATTAAAATTAAAACACTATTTTATCCACTTAAAAATAAATGTATGTGTTACTCACATTTAAGAGAATTCCTAACTATATATGACCGGAGTCATAGGTATCATTATACCATCGAATACTAGACTATTAAAATTGCCTTTGTCATTCGAGGGGTTCGAACCGACGACTTTTCGCACGGAAGTCCAGTGCGTTACAGCGCGGCCATGTACCTAAACTTAAAAAAATCAGAAAGAGAAGTACAAATCACGTCTGGCAACTACTGTAGCGCCAGAGCGAATAATATTATAAATATTATTGTTTTTACATTTTATATTTTATTAAGATTGCCGTATTTTATTATACTTCGTTAAATACAACTAAACCTTACAAGTTTATAAGCAAGGGAATATTTATTCCAAACACCCAGAAACGTGTCAGAGGCCTTAAGTGAAAACCAGATTGAAACTATTTAAAAAAGATATGTTTAATTTATATTAAGAAATTTTATAGGCACATCATTAGTAATAAAATAACAGGCTATTTAATGTTGAGCCACATTTTTTATGGATCTGGGTTGTCGCCTTTCATTTTATTTGTCCCCAGTGAACTAGGCTTTTGTCTATATTTTACTGAGAACATATAAGATGGAAAAGTGCAAAAGTTTTAGCGATGGAGGATGTGCAGCAGATGTAACACATAGAATTAGTGTGGGATGGATGAAGTTTAGATCAATGACGGGAGTTTAATGTGATCCGAAAATGCCAGTAAAGTTAAAAGGAAAAGTATACCAAACGATTGTCAGACCCGCACTCCTCTATGGCTCCAAATGCTGGACGATGTACGAGTATAACTCTTACTCTAGGCAACTAGAAACTGCTGAAATGCGCATGCTAAGATGGTCAGCTGGTGTGTCCCTAAGATACAAAATAAAAAGCTCACGCATTTGTGGAAGCCTAGGTGTTACAGACATCAACCGCAAGATGGAGGATAGGCGATTGAGATGGTATGGGCACGTTGGACGCAGAACACCCGATCACATTGTGAACCAGGCAATCTCCATAGATCTTCCTCGAATAACAACCAGAGGAAGATCAAACAATTCATGGGTGGTGCAAAAAGATAACCTGATGCAGAGGCACGGCCTGGGACGAGGAGAGCTGACCCCAACAGTCTTCGCAGACAGTGAGTTAGGATAGAGCCAGGGAGAAGAAGGAGATATAAGATGGAAAAGTAAATTAATATTTATTTACGATTGTTGATTATACAATAACTTGATGTTTACTATCATCAACTCGATAAATAGTGACACCCAATCACATATGTATACGAGATCACGTGAATCTAACCCTTCACACTTCAACTGATCAAAAATTTCATCCCATAATGGACCACACCTTATTACCAAAAACACATCACACTCAACAGTTCACACAAACCTTTGACACAAATCATTCCCCCTGCAAGCCCAAATACTCAAACTCTTCCCGCAACAACAACAACCATGCTCCGATCCACTGCCTAATTTTTTTACCTCCTTTTTGTCTTTATTGAATTCGGCATCCTATCATACATCATGAGAGCCAAATAGGCACTCTGCCTTTGGGGAAAAAATCTTTGAACTCTTTGGGATGGTGAACATTTGATTAGTTGCCATGCGTATCATGTATCTCTGCTGAGTTTATTTTTTCTTTTTTTCTTAATGGCTGGCCCAGAAAATGGATTTGGCTAAGGACCCGATACTCTCTGTAAAGCTTTGCTGTGGGATACTGGACAGGAAGATTTCTAACGGAAATTAAACCAGCAATATCCAGGAAGTATGCAGGCGCTTCTTACTTGTTTCAACTAAGCCACAGAGAGTGACTAAAAGAATGTTTCACACAACAGATGAAAAACACATGGTTCAATCAACCGAATAATGTTTATTGTTTTGGCACTGGAATTGATGAATTGTTAGAGGGCATGTACTCGTACGATGGGTAGGGTGGAGTATTTGTGGGTGAGGATACAGTATATTGCTTAAAAAGCAATTGAATGTTACGCACGTGTGGACAACTTTATCCTGGAATTTATATCACATAGGAAATCATGTGACGAATTTGTCGGTTGTATTTTTATTGTTTTTTATAAAGTTTATTTGTATACTCGTATTCTGGGAATGGAGATACGTGATATCCTCGTGCATCCATTTGAGGTTATCTCTTCACCCGTTTTGTTAACGTGCGCCGATGTTTTTTTCATGTTTTCAGCAATAAAATTTCAATTATTATCACTTTTGACTTCAAATTTAATTAATTTAAGGGATTGGCTATGAATATTCTTATTTTTCCGATTTTAAATCGCTCATATGTGTATTGAATACACAGCACCGGAACGCGCATTTTTTTAGTACAGGAAGGGAAAGGTTAAGTTCACACTAATCCCTAATCACTTCATTCCGTATTCTATCATATATTGTCACCCCACGTAATCTTCATTTAAACAACTTTTTTAGTACAGGAAGGGAAAGGTTAAGTTCACACTAATCCCTAATCACTTCATTCCGTATTCTATCATATATTGTCACCCCACGTAATCTTCATTTAAACAACTTTTTTAGTACAGGAAGGGAAAGGTTAAGTTCACACTAATCCCTAATCACTTCATTCCGTATTCTATCATATATTGTCACCCCACGTAATCTTAATTGAAACAACTTTTTTTAGTACAGGAAGGGAAAGGTTAAGTTCACACTAATCCCTAATCACTTCATTCCGTATTCTATCATATATTGTCACCCCACGTAATCTTCATTTAAACAACTTTTTAGTACAGGAAGGGAAAGGTTAAGTTCACACTAATCCCTAATCACTTCATTCCGTATTCTATCATATATTGTCACCCCACGTAATCTTCATTTAAACAACTTTTTTAGTACAGGAAGGGAAAGGTTAAGTTCACACTAATCCCTAATCACTTCATTCCGTATTCTATCATATATTGTCACCCCACATAATCTTCATTTAAACAACTTTTTAGTACAGGAAGGGAAAGGTTAAGTTCACACTAATCCCTAATCACTTCATTCCGTATTCTATCATATATTGTCACCCCACGTAATCTTCATTTAAACAACTTTTTTAGTACAGGAAGGGAAAGGTTAAGTTCACACTAATCCCTAATCACTTCATTCCGTATTCTATCATATATTGTCACCCCACGTAATCTTAATTGAAACAACTATTTTTAGTACAGGAAGGGAAAGGTTAAGTTCACACTAATCCCTAATCACTTCATTCCGTATTCTATCATATATTGTCACCCCACGTAATCTTCATTTAAACAACTTTTTTAGTACAGGAAGGGAAAGGTTAAGTTCACACTAATCCCTAATCACTTCATTCCGTATTCTATCATATATTGTCACCCCACGTAATCTTAATTGAAACAACTTTTTTTAGTACAGGAAGGGAAAGGTTAAGTTCACACTAATCCCTAATCACTTCATTCCGTATTCTATCATATATTGTCACCCCACGTAATCTTCATTTAAACAACTTTTTAGTACAGGAAGGGAAAGGTTAAGTTCACACTAATCCCTAATCACTTCATTCCGTATTCTATCATATATTGTCACCCCACGTAATCTTCATTTAAACAACTTTTTTAGTACAGGAAGGGAAAGGTTAAGTTCACACTAATCCCTAATCACTTCATTCCGTATTCTATCATATATTGTCACCCCACATAATCTTCATTTAAACAACTTTTTAGTACAGGAAGGGAAAGGTTAAGTTCACACTAATCCCTAATCACTTCATTCCGTATTCTATCATATATTGTCACCCCACGTAATCTTCATTTAAACAACTTTTTTAGTACAGGAAGGGAAAGGTTAAGTTCACACTAATCCCTAATCACTTCATTCCGTATTCTATCATATATTGTCACCCCACGTAATCTTAATTGAAACAACTTTTTTTAGTACAGGAAGGGAAAGGTTAAGTTCACACTAATCCCTAATCACTTCATTCCGTATTCTATCATATATTGTCACCCCACGTAATCTTCATTTAAACAACTTTTTTAGTACAGGAAGGGAAAGGTTAAGTTCACACTAATCCCTAATCACTTCATTCCGTATTCTATCATATATTGTCACCCCACGTAATCTTCATTTAAACAACTTTTTTAGTACAGGAAGGGAAAGGTTAAGTTCACACTAATCCCTAATCACTTCATTCCGTATTCTATCATATATTGTCACCCCACGTAATCCTCATTTAAACAACTTTTTTTAAATATTCCATATATCAATTTTTTCGAATAAAATTAATCTGTTGATTGTTTTTTTCATTCCGATGTAGCAATATTCTGTTATAAGAGGGTTCGTTAAACGAGATATGGGTGTATTTTTGTTGTATTTGAGCGATTAGAGATTGTATTTTCTTAATAATATTATAAAATACTTACCCAATTGTACAACATATAATATAATGATTAATGCTTCGATGTTACGATCCACACATTCCAGCCTCAGCCCTGGCAGTTAAATAATGTGGCCCAAGAATATAATATTTGCTGAGCGGTATAGGCCGTCAGGAGGTGCGAGCGGGCGGGCGCATGATTGATGACTAATTACTCTTGTAATATTTCATCTATCAGCCCTGCACAGCCTTCCAGGATATCAGGGTACAAGGAGAGAGCTGCGCTGCGCTGCTCTGTACTGATAAAACTAAATTACTACCTGAAATCTTACTCTTCGTCTGAAAAGTTGTCAGATATTCCTGCATCAACATTCAAAAGTGGTCGTATCAATTGATCGACCACTCTTTCTTGCATAAGTTTTATCCTTTAGAATAAGTATGAATAAACTTTTGCCCTGATGGGCCATATTCTGTCGAACAGAAACCGTCAAAAGCAAGAGGAAAAAGTAATAAATATATACCATCATGCATTTCCCTGGGGTGTATCAGGGTAGACAAAAAAGATAGAGCGCCAGATTTTCCTATCTCGAAACACATCTTTCACTTCCAAAACCTCGTCACTACGATGTTTTTGACTTTCTACGTTTTATTTTTTTCAAAATATCGCTAACTTTATCAAATCACACTTACGTTGATCTTTCTCTATAAATGTTCCACCAGCGTTTCCTTTGTCGAATTCTTCGGATTCGCTGGGGTGATCATGTCACAAATGTTTCAGTCCTGAAACGCTCCAGTTGTAAATTAAAATATATTGTTTTAAAGGTGAAATTGCGGTGGACCGGACATGTGATGCGCATGGGCGATCATAGACTCCCAAAACGCGTATTGTACGGCGATGCGGTGGACAATCGAAGAGTTGGTGGGCAGAGGAAGCCCTATAAGGACTGGCACTTACTTTGTGCGGAGCGTCTGAGGACTGAGAGCGGGTGGCTCGGGACCGTGAGAAGTGGAGAGCCGTATGCTTTCAGGCTGATGGCGTTTCAGCGGCTAGACGTATGAGAAACAGTCACGCGCTGCGAACATGCGTCAACATGGCCAGGTGGTTCAGCAAGGTCATAATGTATGTGACATTTGCGGAAGTAAGTACGCATCTAGAATCGCTCTGTTTTCTCATAGAAGATCACATGATCGACGTGGAAGAACGGTTTAAGATTGACTTTGGAGTGGCGAGGGATCCCCGGAAACGACGAAGACGATCTTTCTCTGCCACCCTTTTCTTTCACATTAGCACTTTATATTATTGTTATTATTATTTCTTCTTTAATTCTTTGTATTGTAACATCTTGTATTAGACCTTCGTTGTATACAGTACATCCTGGCGGGCTTCCAATCAACTAAAAAGATGTTTAAACGGCCTTTAGTGAAAACCAGACTGGAATCCTTTTTTTTTAATCTGGGTTACAGCAGGATTTGAACCTGCAACCTTCGGGCTGGGAGACAGGCATCTTACCAACTAGAGCATGAAAGTCGTCCTTCATTATACGTGTCCAAACCATCTCAGATTGCTCTTATTCATCTTACTCAACACACCAGCCTTAAGTTTACATTCATAAACAATAATTTTGATCCGTATCCCATCATACATTATCACCCCGTGTGTTCTTCTCTGTGCACGCATTTCTACAGCATATATTTGGCTCTTGTCATTATTTTTCCATGTTAACATTTCATTTCCATATATCCAAGTCAGTACTAAAAAACTATTTAACCCTTCCCTTACGGTGATAAAAATGAAACGCGTGTTCCGGTGTTGGGTAGTGAGTATGCGATCAAAAATTAGCGATTTTAAACCGGAAAAATAAGAACATTCATAGATAATCCCCTTTATTAATTATAATTGAAGTTAAAAATTATAATAATTGAGATTTATTTGCTGAAAACATTAAAAAACCATCTGGCACCGCTCACGGAACGGGCGTACGTCTAACCTATTTGCAAGCCTAGAAGCTACTAGTGGCGCGGAACGTCAGTCGCATACCCCGGCGCTTACGCTTATGCTTGCGACGTTGAGACAATTCAGCTCCTCGCAATTCAGTGGAGTATGCAAGAGTGAGATGCGAATATAGTGTCGCGCTTCCCGCATACTATTTACCTATCGTCAAGACGAGGCACTCGCAGCGTTTAAATGCGAATTTGTTTTCGATCTTTACAAAACACCTCGATATAGTCGATAAATTCTGATTATTATTAATATTATTTTTTAAATCAATGCGTAAATATATTATGGAGGAATACCTAAAATCTTAACCTTGTATTTATTATATTTATTGAGATATTGATGGTTATTAGAAACAACGTGTAGAAGATACCCAACACAGGGAAGGAAAGGTTAAAAACATCTACGGTTAAATGACCGATGTAAATATGAAAATTATTAAAAAAAAAATACTTCAGAGGGGATGATGTTTTGACTACTGCAACTTAGAACAAACCTAACTGGATGAGACCCTTCAACGTACTCCTGAGGTTGTATCATGGATGATAAACCTGAACATTCGACAGTGAGAGAAAAACCATACGAGACGAGAAAAATAGCATTTATAACATATTCTAGAATACTTTTTATACTGCAGTTTTCCATCAAGAAGAATGAACAGTGGCTTATAAAATAACAAGGGTAGATTAATATTGCAAGTGCCAGCCCTAAAAAAGACAGATTTAGAGTTTGATGGAGGTATTGACATGCGATGTAATTGTATTAACATACACAGTACCCTAATTGTTCTTTATACTCCTTATTGCAGATTGCATCCAGCGCGCATACTTTACGAACTGCCAAGGAAGTTCATAATTTAATATGTTTCATCAAGAGACGATAATTGTGTTTATAACCAAATATCCATTTGTCTTTCATGTGAAGTCAAAATTGTTTATTATGTTACATAACAGAATCTGAGAAAATGTTGCTGCCATTAGAAGACTTTTGTACATAAAATATTTTATATCTCTTGTTGTCCTCGTTTCAAATTTAGTATTCGGAGTAACCCTGAAAATGAGATGCAAATGATTCGAAACTAGTTGGATTAAATATATATTTTCAAGTGAATAAAATAGTGTTTCAATTTCGATTAAATTTCTATAATTTTAACGTCACACTCTAGAATTATTCTACAATGTTAACGTCACACTCTAGAATTAACTCTAGAATTATTCTAAAATGTTAACGTCACACTCTAGTATCTAGAATTATTCTACAATGTTAACGTCACACTCTAGAATTATTCTACAATGTTAACGTCACACTAGAATTATTCTACAATGTTAACGTCACACTCTAGAATCTAGAATTATCCTACAATGCTAACGTCACACTCTAGTATCTAGAATTATTCTACAATGTTAACGTCACACTCTAGAATTATTCTACAATGTAAACGTCACACTCTAGAATCTAGAATTATTCTACAATGTTAACGTCACACTAGAATTATTCTACAATGTTAACGTCACACTCTAGAATCTACAATATTAACGTCACACTCTAGAATTATTATAAAGTTTAGCTTTTACGTGCTCTGTTTTATTTTTTACAGGAGATCTTTCAACGTAGTGAACATCCCCCAACCCAACCACTATCCGCTACAAAGCCTCCACATCCCCTACCCCCGGCCCGATGTGGGAACATCGGTGTGGCTAAATTGTTATGTGTGGATACACTCCCTCTCCCCAATATTGAATTTGTTTTTAGATCTCTCTTCATATCCTCAGCGCAGATAAAAATGTAATATTTCACTTCTCCGAATATTCGGATCCATTTATATCTCTTGCTTCAGATCCTGATATACGATTATTGGGGTATACTTACTTTGAGATGCGAAAACTGGTCCAAATAAAAGTAGTAATACATACAAATCATCACGTCATCTCTCTATCGGGATACGCAGAGATGACACAGCACCAGAATTTCGAATCTCAACACATACATCCTTAATCTCCTCAACAACAATACTTCTTCTTCTTCTTACTCTTGCTCTAGGTCGTATGACCTGTTTATGACGGTGGACTGTCCTAGGATGATGATGTCCAGCTGTCCTTTCACCTTTTCGGCGACCTTCCTGGTAATCTCCTGCTGCTAGGGTTTTCAGCCTTAGCAATTTTCGCAAGTCTCGTATCCTCCATGCGGTCTACACGATCCCTCCAGAAGTGCCTTCTACTTCTTCCCCACCTCACTATGTCTTCAACACCACAGACAGACTTTATCGTCTCGTTTCTGATTCGATATCTAAGAGTTTTGCCTGCGATGGAGCGTAGGGTTCTCATTTCAGCCACCATATACCAACCAACAACCATACAACTTTTACAATTTATCTACATTTCTGCGTTTCGTTTTGTCAAAATATCATTAACCTGATTTAAATATGATTTCATTTGCCTTCCTATCACACGCCTCCTCCCCATATTCGCATTGAATAGATATCTTAGCCCTTCTTGTTTCATTTGTTCTACGTACCCAAACCATATAAGCGTGCTTTTTTCATCTTACTCAACACATCAACCTTAAGTTCACATTCATCCCTTATCCCTTCATTCCGCATTCCATCATATATACTAAGTTAGTCAAAAAGTTTTAAAAGCGGAAATGAAAATACATTTTTTTGGGGGGAAATCACTTTTATTGCTCAGTATAGTCTCCCATAAGATCAATACACTTGGTCCAACGATCTTCCAACTTTGTTGTCCCATCACGGAAGTGACTTTCTAGAAGGCCTGCAAAATACTCCTCTACGACGGCTATAACCTCTTCGTTTGATGAAAAATGCTTTCCACGAAGGAATTTTTTGAGATGTGAGAACAGCCAGAAGTCAGAGGGAGCTAAATCTGGCGAATAGGGTGGATGCTGCAACAATTCGTACCCCAATTCACTAATTTTCGCGATGGTTTTTTGAGCTGTGTGAGCAGGTGCATTGTCTTGATGAAAAATGATTTTTTTCTTCTGCAAATCGGGTCTTTTTTCACAAATGTTTTCATCCAACTGGTCCAAAAGGTCACAATAATAATCAAAGTTGATTGTCTTACCAGTTTGGAGATAATCTTTCAATAAAATTCCTTTTGCATCCCAAAAAACTGACGCTAACACCTTCTTGGCCGATTTCTAGACACGAACTCGCTTCGGAGCCAAAGTGCCTGATTCACACCACTCCTTAGCCTCTTGTTTTGATTCAGGATCATGGTAGTAGACCCAAGTCTTATCCATAGTGATGAATCCAATTCCAAAACCATATCCTGTATTTTCGCTATGATTTATGGTGTTGATGTACGTTTTGGACGTCCTGAGCGTGGATCGTCTTCAACGCTTGTACGGCCACGCTTAAACTCCAAAACCCATCGGTGAACGGTTGAAAATGAAGGAGAAGACTCCTTTAATACTTTCACCATCTTTGCATGGATCTCAGTAGCCGATAAACCTTCCAAAACAAAGAATTTAATCACTGCACGATATTCGGATTTTTCCATTGTTAAAAAATACACTGACACGTCAACTTCAAATGGTTTGTAAACAATGAATGAATTGACAGATCGAAATGAAATTTTGAGTACGTTCTTATGAAAGATGAAATATTAAAATGGCGTAGAAATTTCGTCACTTTCAAAACTTTTTGACTAACCTAGTAGTCACCCCTTGCATTATCCTCAATACATACATTTCTACAGCATTTATTCAACTCCCCTCAGTATATTTTGACGTCAACATTTCATCACATTTTTATATGATCCGGTTTAAATATATATACGAGTATTTAAGCAACCCATTGACTCTGACTAAAATTATTAACAATGATAATAATTCTTTCGAGATTCTAACCCACTTTAATTGAGAGATAAGAAATATTACAAAATAAATATATCTAAATTGAGTGCAACGATTGTTGGTGGCTGCGGCCGTTTAATAGGTACTTCTCCATATCTGCATACGTTTAGAAAATCTTATTTGGTAAGAAAATCGCAGAAAACTTACCAAAGGAAGACGAATTACGAAATAATTATTTGTAGATCTTTCGATAGGTGATATTAACACGTTCGACTTAAGTGTAGTGTATTTTATGTGAGTCGTTTCATACATAACAATACATTTTTATAACTCCTCCGAAAAAGGTTTATCTTCAATTATTTTCTAAAACTGCACACTTCACCTACATTTCTAGCATTTAAAGGTAGATCATTCACGCCACAAGATCAGCAATGGCCAAACCCTTATTCATAATAGGCCACTCCATTCAATTAGGAACAATCAATTTACTTTATGAAGATTTGATGGATGGTTTCAAAGTTTTCTATGAAAGTATTGGCAACTTGCCAGGATGTTTGCTTTCCAGGTCTTTAAACGTTTCATAAGTACTTTTAATACACTCAGAGTCATCATTCTTCTCCTGTGATGTTAGAGTTCAAATCCGTCGTTGAAACTATTATTTTTACTCTCAGCTATGTCGCTGCCGGAGGAGGAGTCACTCAGCGCAGTTCCTTCTTCGTCACTTAGTGACGTTGCGCTCATGAAAAAATTAAGAAGATTTCGAGCTTATAGTGAAGCGCTAGATGGGACCTATTTTTTCTTTCATAACAGCGTGTTTGGTGATGCGATTGAACTGAAAATCAAGACTCTTTTGTTCTCCGCTGTGTCCAAGATTTGCGGAGTATTACATCCAGCACAAGTTCACATCGACCCTCATTCGACTTCTATCTATTGATTTAATAGTTCAACTGAAGTGTTCTACATACTCTTTTATTTATGGTATGGTTAGGGGTATCTTTAGGTTTATTTCTCTACTTCCCCTGTTATAATAGGTTATTTTAAGGGCGTTAGGAAATCAGCCCCGAGACCTAGGGTATTCCCTTAAAATTCCTTATGAGGGTTCACAAGGGGTTGTTTAATAATAGAATATATGCAATATTCAACAGAGAAAAGAGAGGGATTTCAACAAGATGTTTTTCATGGTATTTGTAGAGGAATGGAGGAAATAAAGTTAATGTTAAGAAACAATATCAACCTTTCCCTTCCTGTGCTAAAAAAATCCGCCCATTCAGGTGATGTGTATAAAATACACATCAATACATATGTAAAAATGAGTGATTTAGAATTGGAAAAGTAAGAATATTCATAGCTAATCGCTTAAATTAATTCAATTTGAAGTCAAAAGTGATAATAATAAAAATGTAATTGCTGAAAACATGAAAAAAAAATCGGAAGATGTTCACGAAACGGGCGACGCGACCACCTCAAACAAAAGCCCCGCTGGCTACTAAGCGAGAAAAGCGAGCGAACTGAGATTCTATTTCTTGCGTTCCCATATACCGAAGTATAGTGAAAGTGAGACGTGAATAGTGTCGCTTCCCAGCCCATAGCGGTTTTTTTTTAAATGAATATACCTACGTCACACACTGGCACACGTTTGATTGTATTGGTGAATTTATTCCCGATTTTCACAATATATATCTGATGTGGCCGATAAGTGCTAATTATTATTAATATTATTTGTTCATTCAATGCGTTAATATATTACGGAAAAATAACTTAAATCTGAGCCCAGTATTTATTATATTTATAGAGATATTAAAGTTTTTAGCAGCAATGTGTACTAGTTACACATCACATGATGGGAAGGGTTTAAAGAAAATATAATAATAAATACTTACCAATTTATTCAAACCAGTGTGTAGAACGGTGCAACAATAAGAAACCCAGGTCATTTATTTCCAAACGAGTCCATTATTGAACAAAATGAGTTTTTATCAAAACAGTAAGGGGAAGGTAACTATTATAAAAATAGTAAGATAAATTATTAATACTTAGAGTTACTTTCTCAACCTTATTTTATACCGATTCCCAATTAATAACTAGCTTATGTTTAACCTATATATTTTGTTGTTCATATATTTTTGTCTGAATTTATAGTCCTTGTTTGCAAACTTGAGTGTGTACATATACACCAACATTACACAACTTTAATCAGAGTTTATTGGATCTGCCTGAATACACAGATACACGCACGCACACACAGGTTCACACTGACACACGCCTCACCGGTGAACGGGCCATTAAACCTTTTATTACCACCTCCCTGATGGGACCCCTCCGGTGTGTAGCGCCACTGAACTAGATGAGGCATTGTGGATCGGATATATGCGTTGCCAAAACAGACGAAAAGCATTTGAACCTCATTTTATTTTCTCTTAAGCATCCAAGTAAAAATAAATAGAACAATTTATATATTTGAAATAAATATTTATTAATTGTAAAAGGTATGAAATTAATTATATTTTAAAAGTAGCTGTAGAAGAGTCGAAAGATTAATGTCGCGATATACAAGTCTGGCATTCTCTTCCCTCTGTCTACCTTGACAGGAAAACAGAGTTATGCTAAAGGTCTTTCAAATTGAGCGGTTTTTTTTATTCTATTTTTTTTTTATTCTTGAATAAAACATACAGTTGGCTTTGATTTCAAAAAACTTATTATAGGTCATTGAAGTTTCATATAATGTATGACATTAAAACACAAAAAAACAGTATCCGCCAAATGTCCACTTCTTGTAGTTCCACAGATGTCAAAATTTTCGATGACATTTTGTCATCATTGCGGTTCTAACTCACCAATAACGCGAATAATTTCGTCCTTCAGCTCAGGAATTGATTGGTGGTCATTCTTATAGACCTGAATTTTTGCGTAACCCCAGAGAAAATAGTCCAACGGTGCCAGATCACATGATCTTGGTGGCCAATTAACAACACCGTTTCCGGAGATTACAATACATAAAATAATTCAACAATTTGAACGCGTTGTTGTATTGTATACAACTCCATTTTTATAAATGTCATACATTACACTTCTCAAATGTCACAAGACCCCGGCAAGTTCACGACGCCAACTGTGTTTTATCTAAGAATTTAAAAAACCGCCCAATTTTCAAAGAACCTTTATAGGTTAATTATTAGCATAAATTATTGAGTAAGATAAAAATTTTATTTCCCATGGTAGGCAAACGGAAAATATCCATATAAATATTTTTCCTTAAACTTTTTAGCCATGCGATCCCACGAACGATAATAAATATCAAATTAAGGCTCGCAATCCCCCTGCAAAATGTGATATCTTGTTGATGCGTGTACGCGTGGCCACACCTTTTTTTTTAATTGCACAAAGACGTTAAGTCATATTTAGGTATAAATATCTATTGTTTTACCTCACTTTCAAGATAACTTAATAGTTTAAACTTGCCGTGAAACTTTTTGAATATAGTGGTAAGGAGCTTTGGATACTTTATTCAGATATTTGGCTGTAAATTAGTACCTTCTTGAACTTGGGCACGTTGAACTGACAGGATTAATTTATTATTCAGTAAAAATCATACGTGTCACGTAAATGACACTTAAAAAAACATCAAAGGTTTCCTCTCCGGTTTCACACCTCGATTTAGGGTTTCTTTTTCCATGGATTTATAAAAGGTGTCTCCTATCATATAGTTGCCTAAACTAATCCGAATATGACAGACACAATTTGTTTTGACAGGTTTGTTTTGTGGAACCAATTATTATATGTTCATATTTTTTTAAATTTTTTATCCATTTTGCACGGATTCCTCCTGTTACACAAAGAGGGTCTGCTTCTAGCGTTAGCTTATTCGTTATGAATAATATCAGCCAGGATTCTTCTCATACTGCTAGACGGTACCGAGAATATATCAACCGTGTCATTCAGTTGGTTCAATATCTCTATACCACGCGTGACTGAGTGTTTAGCCATGATATTCGTCCTGTAAGTTGGTATGTAGAACAGAGGGTGATTCCTTGCACGGATATATTTATTGGATACATATAAACTTAGCGCTTCTAGAATCGCGGGACAGTTAAAGGAACCTTGGAAAACCTTTTATTGGGTACATATAAACTTAGTGCTTCTAGAATCGCGGGACAGTTAAAGGAACCGGAAAACCTATATTTATTTAATTCTTATGCATAAACATATATACTATCACGCAATTTCATTGTCAGGGTAAACAGATATGACAAAGTGCCACACTTTTTTTATCTCGACATACATCATTCGCCTCTTCTTCAACCGTATATCTTATCATACAACATCTGCGTTATATCTAACGTTTAACATTTCGTTCTTTCAAAATATCAGTCACTTGATGCATTTTGTTTGAAACACAATCTATCTATGTATAAACTAACAAAAATGATAACGATTACTATATTAAAATAAATATTGATTCCAGATATGATTTGATAAATTATTACATAAACAATCACACGCACTCAGAACATTTCAATTAACAAAAGCATGCAATCAAATTGAAATTTACTTATTCAGCTTATCAACCAAATGCAGTTTCGATCAATGCAATCCAGATAACAATGTGCTGTCGTTTGATGGATTTATCTAGGGAGGTAATGACACGGCTATCGCGTGATGTATTATCGGGATTTACTGTGAAATAACGTTATTTAAACGAGAACATTTTCAAATTATTAAAATAATTTAAATTTGCGCTTTATCCTTTTATGTGAAATATTTGAATTAAATCTAATTGATTTATGGCATGGAGATTACATTAATGCATGTATCTCATTTTGAATAATGTTTTTTTTAGAATTTATAGTCATAATTATGGTATGTTACAAAACATACATTAAGTGGCAATTTTTGTTTTTGTTTTTTTTATTGCATGGAGGGAGGGAAAAATAATTTTATTTATACTGAATTGATTGAGTGGTACAGAAGAAGGAAAGTTGTTTATAATAGCTGTTTAGAATAAAAACACTGTTTTTAATACTATCGTTGCAATTATTTTGTAAAGACTTAGGGACGAGTATGGATTTTGTAAAGACTTAGGAACCAATATAGATTTTCAGGTAATGTAAATTGACTTTTTTTTTATAAATAGAAGGCAATGCGTTATTGTTAATAAGGATGAATCTTCTCAGAGTATTATCAAGTTTGATAAAGCACAAGGTTCGATATAAGTTTTATTTTTCAGATCTATAGGGATATTGTAAAGTATTTTTTAAATTGTGTGAACCAAGTAACAAAGATATATAAGAACATGATGATTTTAATTGCGTCATCAATGTTTTAAATTTCATGCCTAAAAAGATATTGAAAGTAAAACCGTATTTCTCTGGGCGACTTCACTGAGTGAAAACTGGATTGCAGCACGAATAGAACCCGCAACCCCCAGACTGAGAGTTGGGCATCTTACCAAATAACTCAACCGATGTTTTTTTTATTGTTAAGTTAAAAAAATGCAGAGACATTTTCAAACAAAATTAATGATTTTCATGTTGCAAAAGCCTTTAAACCTACTGTTAGAGAAATATTTAAATAAAAAATTTATTTATAAGACAACAGGTGTCTCACTTCTGATGCCATTAACAGAATCCACAATTGAAAATATATCAGAAGAAAGAAGAAGTCTCAGATGAGAATAAACTCAATAGACAAAGCTGCGAGAACATGTGGAAAAGGAAACTTCCGGGAATGTTATGTGGAACTACCGAGAGACAGCATCTGGGGGAATTCAGATAATTCCTTCTAAAAATAATCCAGCGTATATCAATGTTGCAAATAATTTGCACATAGTTTGCCAGACCACTGAATGGTCCTCACAGAGGCTGAGGTCATCCCATGAGTTTCTTCTCATTTGTGTCTTCGTTAAATAGTTTTGCAACTTTGTAATTTTGTGTAACGAAATATTCTTCAGCCCACTGGGACTTACAAAGTACAATGAACTCTTTGACTCGTACTATAAAGTTAATTTAGTTCTGAAATTAAGCCTGAGCTCCAAATTAACTTTTCCGTTTAGAAATATTTAAACGGTTTTTGTTCCATTTATTTCTAAGTTTCTTCAATTAAATATGAAAAGCATCGCAAGGGTTGCTGTATACATTTTTAAATAATTTATTTTAGACTTTATTGTATAGTGTAAAATATTGCGAATTTAATATCAAATGGTTATCTCCTCCAATAAGGGTACAAATTTGAAAAAAATTATCACATCGTTTTTTTTTAATAAAAAAAGGTTTAAGAACTATAATTTATATGAAACAATAAATAACTTTGTTATTCCATTAATTACATGAATCTCCGCAACATAGATTTCTATCTCATATCCCGAGGCTCTCTTCAGGGGGGATGGTACTGGTTTTTTGACACCAGTTTGATATAAGCACTTCTTTCATAATTAGTTTAATAACAAAGTATTTTTTTGATTAATAGTCTAGTATGGAGTTCCATAAAATTTAAACTGTAAATTTTGACGTGCATTACCAGGCGGCTAGTAATACACATCGTACTTAAGAAAGAGACTGTCGGCCATAATCGGCTAACTTAGGCTTTGTAGAGCGTCGTCTCTGTCACACGATGGCGGCTATAATGACTGACAAATCGTGACGGAACACGTGTATGAATGACAGAGACGACCCTCTATAAAGCCGAAGTTAGCCTATCATGGACGACAGTATCTTTCTTAAGCCCGATGTGTAATACATACCGCCGGGTACTGTACTAAAATTTATAATTTCAAATTTAAAAAATTGAATTAAACAAGTTCTTTGTCGATGACGAGACTTTGATTAATTTATTTTTGATAATATTATGGGTTAAATTGGCGCCGCTGAAATTGATTGACACTGACGTAAAATAGTCATTCTTGAAAGATAATCTATTGTTTTATATAGCGCGCTTTCACAATTATTATGCAAAACAAGTGAATGGAAAGGAATCAAAATAAATTGTTGAATTATAAAGAAACAAAAGTTTATAAGTCATAAATGGAAGATTCATTCAATTTAAAAATTTTAACTTTAAATAATACTGTTATTTCTCCTGCGTTGAATGAAACTCGATCCCTTAAAATCGTGAAGCTTCACAAAGTGTTGAGACTAGTTCGTCTAATAACTAGGGCCTAGGGACGCCGAGATTGTATGGTAATCAATCAACAAATAGACATACAGGGGGCCCTCGACTTTCGCACATAATTGGTTCCTGAAAATGTGTGCGAATGTTGAATGTTCGAAAGTAGGGGGATGTAAAAAAACATCAAAAATTCTATTTTTAAATATTTATTTATCAATAATATATTAAAAATATTTATTTATCATTTAATTTAATTCCTAATTAATAAATACTTTTAAAGAACGAATTCAAGAAATATGACAAATAAGCTTCGCGATCCACAATGCATTCGTATATACCATTACGTCGTTTTCCTGTTAGGGTAGGGAGAGAGTGCCAGGTGTTCATATCGTGACAGACATTTTTCGCCTCTTCTACATCCCTACACCTTCTCATACAACTCCTACAATGTCTTTACCTTTTTAACCATATTTGATCTAACCATAATTTCCTAGGTCTGCCTCTACCACACCTTCCACTATCATTTGTGCAATATATTTATCACGTTGGTCTTTTTCTTCAATCATTCGCTCTATATTCCTAAATCATCTCCGAAGACTCTTCTTCATTTTACTCAACACATCAGCCTTAAGTTTGCACTCATCCCTAATCACTTCATTGGCAACCCTTTTGTTATATTTGCAAATACATAAAATTAAAAACAGAAATTTACTGTTTTTTCCGCTAGTTTTACGAACTGATATTTTCTAACTATCTGAAAACACGATGGTAAGAATATATTTTAATATGTTTTTTAGATATATATTCCGATGGTAGATATATTGATGTTTATTAGATTATTGTTGAAAAATAAGTCCTGAAAAAATCGATTTATAAATTTCTTCAGGAACGTTAGAAATTATATCAAATCCGGAGATATTTAAGGCATAATTTTCAGTATTAAAAACAGAAAAGTCAGAATTGTTATTTGTTTCCCCTGAAAACGATAATACCAAGTTCTATAGTCAGGGAGATAGTATTTTCTATTTCAGGTAATTTAGTATTCACAATAAAAGCAAGGTTTAATAATCGTTCAGTGGATATCCTCTGTTTTCTAAAATCATATTTTCGGAAGAAAAATAAGAAATGAAATAAAAAATCATGTTTTTATTTATTATAAACTTTAGTTATTTTATTGTTGTTAAATATATTGACATTGTGTAGGGTAAGTTTATGTTATGTTATATTATATTTATAGTTAAGGCATTAACACTGTGAAGGTTTAAATACATTGTCATTTGTTTAGTCTAACACTGTTTATTTCACTTTATATAACGGTATAACCCTACTGGTTGTAATTTATTTTTAACAAACACTACTGGTTTCTAGGTTTTCACCTCATCATTAGGGGAGCATAAAAAAAACAGTCTTGTTTGTATTCTCCTGATGATGAGTTAAAATTTTTGAAACTGGTACGGTTATATCATTATGTTAAGTGGAATAAACAGTGTTTGACTAAACAAATTAAAATAAGTTCATGTTGTACGAGGGTCATCCAGAAAGTAAGGTCATATCATTTATGTAGGAATGAAAAATGTTTGTATTTAATTGAAATTCACAGGATACTTCACAAATATATTAAACTATTTTTCTACGTAATTGCCGTCGAGATCGAGACATTTCTGTAGTCGGGGCACCAGCTTTTGTATGCCAGTGTCATAGACCTCCGCCGCCAGCTCTTTCATCCACTTCTTCACAGCTTCCTCGACCTCCTCATCATTGAAAAATTGTTGGGGTGTAATGATAGAGTCCAGAAAAACTTCATCCTCCTGTGCAAAACGATCCAAAAATTCACGCGCGGCGGTCACGCAATTTTTTATGGTGCTCCGGTGTGAGTATTCTGGGCACCCATCTCGCACACAACTTCTTGTAAGCAAGTTTTCCCGACACAATATTACCAAGAAGACTTCGAAAAATGTCAGAAAATTATTCGTAAAGGACGTCAAGCGTCACACAGCGGTCATTTTGCACTTGCTCTTCAATTTTTTGCACGAATTCGTCAGAAATCACTGCCTTGCATCGTCGTAAGTATCAGTACGGCCTTTTCTGAACAACCTAACCCACTTCGTGACATGTTGTTGACTCATCACATCACTACCATAAACTTCCACGAGCTTCCGATGGATATTCGCGGCGGTATTGTTCTGCAAAGTCAAAAAACTGATGACTGTGCAGGTTTCGAACGGACGAGAGTTGGCGGGAGCGCACGATGACCTCTCCATCGGAAGAATTTACTGTGACTGAACAAAATGACCGACAAACACGCGAGACCAAACAAACTGACCGTTAGGATCCCCCCTACATGCCACGTGCACCAACTTTGAAACAAAAAATTTCCCCCGGCCTCAGGAGCCCTTGTAACCTTAGTTTCTGGATGACCCTCGTATAATAATTTAGTTTTACATAAATATTAAATAAACAGAAAGACTTGAAAATAGTGGAACTTGAAAACTTGGTTTTTCATTTTAGAAACATGAAAAACCACGTTTCACTCCCTACAATATTAAAATGTGTTAATCGGCAATTATATTAAACCTTATCATATAAAAATTGTAATAAAAATAGTTAAATTACGAGTACATTGCTTGAGTATTTATTTTAATTTTTTTTATTTATAAAAAAAAACTAAAAATGTTATTATTCTTAAATTAATATTTTTTCATTTATTTTATACACTCAATGAAAATATTTCAATTGAATTCACTCCATGCAATTTTTTAGTTATTAGTGATAAAAAGCGTGAATAATCGCCAATAGAACATTGAGAAGAGAAAACAAATAATCACTAAAGTTCCCTACTCAGGAATAAACGGCTGTCCATTAAAGCTCTAAATAGCAGGTGCTTTTTAGTTCCATTATTCCCTAATTACCATGCGATTTTCCATCCAATACTCTGACCCACGTTCCCGGTCAAGTTCCTGCAAAACCACTATCACATTTTGAATGCATTGACTTTAATTACTCGAGTTATAAACGAGGTTGGCTCGAAGTTAACCATTTCATGCATTCATTCATTCGTATTATAGCGTACTCTGAACCTTCAGAGATATGGTCATTGTTGCATTGTATTTTAAGTTTCATTGAATTCTTAATGTGCTCATGTGAAATGGTCTCAATTTTTCAAGCCTTTTTTTTTTCATTTTCCACATAATACGGATATATCTTGTTACATCAGATTTTTTATTCATAAGAATATTTTTTTCTGTTTTTATTTTATTTCAACGGTCAAATGATCTTTTTGATACAAAGATTAAAAAAACAACAACACATATATAATTTAATGTCCACATCTAAGTTGTGTTATACAATAAGCAAAAACATTACAAGTCGAACACAACAAAGCTAAACCATACAATTCAATCAATTCATCCCGACAAGAACAACTTCTTCACTTTACTCCAATCACTAACAAATGCCATAAAAATCATACAATGCCCATATTGATTACCGAATCTACGCTGAACCCAGAAATTTGTAAATGCTTAGGGCTTGAAAATAAAATAAATAAATGGATTTCAAATAAACGGAGCAGTACTATTATTATGTGTCACAGTAATAGAGCTTTCGGGTTAAGGCAAGTAACTCATAATTCGCCTTAGCACATGCTGGAAATACAACCCCGCACGTAGACCCCAACCAGCAGGCATTCCTCTACTGTTCCAATGCAACAGGGGAGTAATGTACGAGTATAATTATAGTTAAGTTGCTTTTTCTTAATTTATTCATTCCACGTGCCCACAGTGCTCTTCTTCATCTTACTCACACATCATTCCACGTGCCCACAGTGCTCTTCTTCATCTTACTTCACACATCATTCCACGTGCCCACAGTGCTCTTCTTCATCTTACTTCACACATCATTCCACGTGCCCCCAGTGCTCTTCTTCATCTTACTTCACACATCAATCCACGTGCCCACAGTGATCTTCTTCATCTTACTTCACACATCATTCCACGTGCCCACAGTGCTCTTCTTCATCTTACTTCACACATCAATCCACGTGCCCACAGTGATCTTCTTCATCTTACTTCACACATCAATCCACGTGTCCACAGTGATCTTCTTCATCTTACTTCACACATCAATCCACGTGCTCACAGTGATCTTCTTCATCTTACTTCACACATCATTCCACGTGCCCACAGTGCTCTTCTTCAACTTACTTCACACATCATTCCACGTGCCCACAGTGCTCTTCTTCATCTTACTTCACACATCATTCCACGTGCCCACAGTGCTCTTCTTCATCTTACTTCACACATCATTCCACGTGCCCACAGTGCTCTTCTTCATCTTACTTCACACATCAATCCACGTGCCCACAGTGATCTTTTTCAACTTACTTCACACATCATTCCACGTGCCCACAGTGCTCTTCTTCAACTTACTTCACACATCATTCCACGTGCCCACAGTGCTCTTCTTCAACTTACTTCACACACCACATTTGATTGTGTATACTCCTCCCTCATCATATTTTAATGTATATACTCCTCCCTCATTATATTTGAACGTATATACTCCTCCCTCATCATATTTGAATGTGTATACTCCTCCCTCATCATATTTTAATGTATATACTCCTCCCTCATTATATTTGAACGTATATACTCCTCCCTCATCATATTTGAATGTGTATACTCCTCCCTCATCATATTTGGATGTATATACTTTTCCCTCATCATATTTGAATGCATATACTCCTCTATTATCATATTTGAATGTATACACTCCTCCCTCATCATATTTGAATGTATATACTCCACCCTCATCACATTTGAATTTATATACTCCTCCCTCATCATTTATTTATTTATTCAGTCCTCCTTAATCCCTCCGTGTATTGTAAATGCACGCATTTCTATCGCATTGGTTAATTTCTTTTCAACCTTAATTCTCTTCTTCGTTTTGCTCCCATACATCAAAATTGGCACTAAAATACTCTTGTAGACATTATATAAACTAATTTTAATGCTGACTGATTAGATTAACATATATATGTTTTAGTGCCCCATTAACTTCGTTTTTCATCGCTACACGTCATTCAATAACCCTCATAAATGTTCCATCATCTGAATAAATTTACCTTTATAGCAGGATTGAAGAAACCAGGCATCTGTCAAACACCATAACGAAAAGGCGTGCAGAATGGATGGGTCATATGCTGCGACATGAAAATCTCCTGCACAATATACTGGAGGGAATGATTGAGGGATCGATTGGCAGAGGACGTCTAAACCGAGAGTATCTGGAGCAAATATGCCACGATATTTTATTTATTTATTTATTTATTTATTTATTTATTTTTTCAAAACAGGCTTAGCCCAATTACATTGAAAAATACAAGACATTAAAAAAGAAGAAAAATTACAGGGAAAAATTTTTTTTTTTAAATTATATAAAATAAAAAATAATGCATATGTATACAAACGAGTATTTACACACAAACGTATGTTACATATATATTCAGTCACTTAAGTATGTTGATGAGAGCTTTCTAACGCGCTTAATCTAAGAAGAAAATTTACTTTTGCTTTTGGTAATGTGATATGAAATATGTCAATATCCGAAGCAGTCCCGTTAAGAAGAGTTAAGGCCCTTCCAACAGGCATAGCGGCTGGAAGACCCGTTCTTGCGTATGTTATTGAGAACAGTTCCTGCCGGTGCAGTCTAGTGTAATTGTTAGGAACATTTAACGCTAATCTTTGTAGTAATGCTGGACAGCTCACAACTCCTCGAACGAGTTTGACAACGTATACCAAGAGACGCAGATCTCTTCTTACGCTCAAGGAGTTATACCCGAGCATGCCCAGCAGAAACTGCGTAGGATATAGCCACGGATAGACACCAAACTCACTCATGTAGAGATATCGTAGATATTTTTTTTGTACTTTCTCCACCATGAGCGAGTTTTGCGCCCCCACCGGGCTCCAAATGCAAGCATTGCTTTCTAGTTTGCTACGGATCAATGAATTAAACAACGTTTTGAGCACCAATTGGTTTTCAAACGACTTAGAGATTCTCATAACAAATCCTAGAGTTTTATAAGCTGAGTTGCACATAACTTCTATGTGAGGACCAAACGCGAGATTGCTGTGGAACAAGACACCCAGATCTTTAATATTATCTGTGCGGGGAATAGGTATAGATTCAAGTGTATATCTATGGAATTTCAAGACGTGTGAGCGATGATACGACATAATTTTGCACTTTGATGCGTTGAAATATAATTTATTATTGTGGCTCCACTCACAAACGTTGTTGAGATCTGACTGTAGGTCTAAGCAGTCGGTATAAGAACGAATTTTTTGAAAGATTTTGAGGTCATCAGCAAATAGAAGAAACGTGGATTTTTTTATAACTCTACCTATATCATTAATAAAAATAAGAAATAAGGTAGGTCCAAGATTAGACCCCTGTGGAACACCTGAGTAGGCAGTGAAGTAATCGGAGTTGTAGATTCCATGTGAAACAAATTGTTTTCTATCTGTAAGATAATCTGACAGTAGCCTTAGTAAGTTACCTGGGATCCCAAGTTCACTCATTTTTTCTAATATTTTTTTGTGATTGACGCGATCAAAAGCTTTTGCAAAGTCATGATACGAACAATCAATCTGATTGCCACTATCTACAGCCCTTGAAACATAGTCGGTGAAGACCATCAGATTGGATTCAGTAGATCTGCCTCTTCTGAAGCCATGCTGCTCATCAATTATATATGGGTCCACTAACGACCTTAGTGTGCGATCCATAAACATTTCTAGAAGCTTAGCTATTGAAGAAAGTATGGCGATAGGTCTGTAGTTGGTTATATCGTCCTTAGAACCATTTTTAAATATGGGAATAACTCGAGTCTTTTTCCATTCACTTGGAAAAGTATGGACTCGGAAGACAAGATTAAATATGTAAGCAAGAGGTGCAGAAAGCAATTCACTACAGCCCTTAAGAAAAAATGTAGGTACTCCGTCCGGCCCGACTGCTTTCGTGTTTTTCATCAACTTTATTTGTTTGAGTATATCAAATGTAGTGATGCTTAGCTTAAATCCCGAGGAAGTATGGTGTTCATCAAAAACAAATGCCTCGGAGTCCCTACAATAAACTGTTGAAAAATAATTAGCGAATGCAGAAGATATTTCGGGCCCAGTTATTTGATTCCCATCCCAATTCATAACATTAAGCACTGGAGAATCGTTACGCATGGATTTAATATGATTCCAAAATAGTTTTGGTTCACGTACCATTCGACATTCTAAGTTCCTTATGAAGTCTTTATAAGCCGTGCGAATGTTATGTTTGAGCTGAGCGCGAGCACTTTTGAACGCATCGTAGTCACTCAGACGACAAGAGTGTTTCCATTTTTTGTGAAGAGAATCTTTAAGTCTAATATTCCCAACAATTTCACTTGTGAACCACCTCGGGTATTGCCACTTACGTAGCTCTTTTGGTACTTTGACTGTACCTCCTATATAGAGCTCAAGAGGATCGCGGAAGACAGAGTGGAGTGTAGGAGGAGAAGCGGAGGTTTGCTGCTAATCAATCCCGAGAATTGAAACCGAAGAAGAAGAAGCAGAATTTTTCAACTTGCTCTTATACATCCCATTTACTTTTCCTTCCACACTTTTCTATCACCCCATGACTATGGATGTTACAATATTCATTCTCAGATAGGCTTTAGAACACATATTTATGTTATAGTAAACACTGTCTGTCTCAGTTTTGGTATTTGCTTATATATTATTGGCAGCAAAACAGTGTGTGTCTGCAAAGTAGGAAATGTGTTTCCTGGAACGTGTAATGTGTCTCCCGATGCCCACCTACCCTCATTAAAGTGCGCCCGATAAAGGCCAAATTATACGCAAGCCTGTACCAGGACTAGCTACTAATCCCTGCACGGCCGTTTCATTGTTTTGTTATTTTAATTCGGATGGACTCTAATCCATGTGGCGTTGCGTGGCTGAACGTGTTTGCCACAACGCGCTTTACGGGCAGATGTTTTTTGTCTATGTTTTATGAAAAATTATACCACGGGCTTAAAAAAGAAGGAACATGTTAAAATCTTCGTGTCTTTTTAATACATAAATGTGTAATCTGCTATAATTGTTAATTTTTCTATATTTTCTAAAGGTTTATTAAACCGTAGACGACCTTCATGGCATAGAAGGTAAGACCCCTATCTCGCAATCTGGAATTTACGGGTTCAAATCTCGCTGAAACCCAGATTTTGTAAAAAAGAATTTCAGTCAGGTTTTCACTAAAAGACTCTTTGATATTGTAATTTATTTTTATCAAACACTGTTTATTCCACTTTTTGTAACGGTATAAACCTACCGGTTTCAAGGCTTTCACCTCATCTTCAGGGGAGCACAAACAAGAGTCTTGTTTGTGGAATAAACAGTGTTTGATAAAAATAAATTACAATGTCTTTAAACCTCCACAACGTTAATGCCTTAACTATAAACAACTCTTTGGTATATTTGTGTTTGGCTGGAAGAGATTGCCTCATGGCAATAACCCCACCAGGTTGTACTGTATACAACGAAAGTGTAATACAATACGATTAACTGTTTAACCTTTCCCTTAAATGCCAGTTTGTTGATGCTGACTTCCATGGCCTAGTATCGAGGACTTTGTTATTCGTTCTGTCTATGAAACACCCAGCAATTATTTCAAACACATCTCAAAAGAGCCTTTGTAAGGTCTTATCTGAGATGTTGATATTCAAAGACATTCAGGAATATTAAGAAAAATATGTGTTTTAACAAGACGAGTTCCTATTTCAGAGGCATACGGAAATAATGTGTAAATCAGGGTTTTTATGAGATAATTTTCACTCCTCGATGATGCGTCAGTTTCTTCAAATCCGTTCTCATGTCATTTTTTTTTCGCACAATCTTGTTTAATTGTTTCCAATTTCAATTTCTATCAAAATTTCATTCTTTCAAGATTCAGTTGTTTTTTAAACTTGAACTAACTCGTATACGAACTATCTTTTTTTTGAGAAATACGATCTTATATGAACAATTTGTTTTGTAAACGGTCTTGGTGTAAAAACATATTGGAACATTTTTTTTAAGTTTCCAACGAAAATATTTATACCATATTTATACATTTATTTACTTTTTACTTAATAGCAAAACAATCTGGTTGGTTTTTTGAGGTGGCAATCTGTTCCAATCAACCAGACAAAAGTAAATGAAGGAAGTTATACGGTCGCAGAAAAAAATTTAAAGATTATTTATCTTGACAAAATATATGAACAATATATACAGTAAAACTAAAATTGATATATCATCAATCAAAGGGATAAAAGGGCTGGTCGAGAGGAGAAAAACTCAGGAATTAAACACGTTAAGTTATGTTACTGACTTTAAATTCATTTCCTATTTGCACTCTATATTTGTTTTTTTTTTAAATCTTTCCTCATTTTTTTTGTTCTACGTGATCATATGATCTCAATGTGCTCTTATTCTTCTTCTTCTTAAACTTTCTGTAGACTCTCAAGAGTCTGTTACTGCAGGTTTGTCCTGTGATGCTGAGCTTCAGCTATCTCTCCATCGTTTCGGGGGTCTCCCTGGCGGACGCAGTCCATCCGGCACCCCATGCAGAGCTATGTATGGAATTCTTGTGGAATTCATTCTCTGTACATGTTGGTACCAGTATCGTCGACGCTGTCGTCCCCATCTGACAACATCTTGGACCTCACAGACCTCTCGAATTGTGGTGTTCCTTACACGATCACGCAAAGTCTTCCCAGCAATAGCGCGCAGAGTTCTCATTTCCGTTGTCCTTAGCATACTTTTTGTCCTGACAGTGCTCTTATTGATCTTACTAAACAAATAAGTTTTGATCATTTAGAACGAATATATGAATTTTTTTGTGATTAAGGAGTGAGATCACTTTATCACACGTCTTGCCTAGTGGATAACCTCTCCGTATCTGCACAATGGTAGTATTTTTGTAGTGATATAATTAGTACTGTATGATTCACTTTTTCATTAAAAATATTTAAATTTTTAATATTATATTATGGATGAACAAGTGACTATACTGAAAACATCAATTTTCAACTGACATTCTTCCCTGATCAATTCAATCAGTATTCTGTCATTTTTCATAGTACACGTATTTCAACAACATTTGTGTATTTGAATTATTTCAGTCTGTTTCTAAGTCCATGTTAAACTTCCATATACACGAGTTGAGCAAATATAAAAATAACATAAATACAACGACTAAGCAGATAAAGATAAAAGTGGTACGAAACTTTCATAACTACAACAAAAGCTGTAGAAGCAGGGTAGTTAATGAGACAACAGGCAACAAGGGGGACTGAAGAATAATAGGAAATATTTACAGGACAATAGTTGTCTGGGTGCACCCTGCTACGCTATGTTCTGCTATGCAGAACACTTTCCCAGTGCGGTAGTGCATTCATTTCTACATACAATTGGACAGGTTTTCGTATGCAATGCAGAACCAACTAAGGGTAATCGTACGATGTTAGTTAGTTATTTATTTTATCAATGTTCTGTATACTTATCACCGTCAATTTATTTATTTTGTAACGATGGTCGTTATCAATGTAGCGTGTGTCCTATTAGAACGTGCTGATGATTTTGATATCGACATCGCTATCTTCGTTTTAGTCGATCTGCGTTACTTCTCGTTCAGAGTCATCAATATAGCGGATTGCTTATCTCTATAAGTCATGATGATCTTGATTTGTATTCAATGAATATAGACTCAGGAATGCGGATATAAAACGATAAGTGGACAGCGGGTAAAATAAATAACAAGTCTTGACAGTTGAATGAATGACAATAATAATATGTTTATTTCTCGGCGTCCGAGTAATTTATACCAATGAGTGAATACATTCGCGATACATATCTGCCTTGCTCTAGCGCATGAACTGGCGGTAGGTTAATTATTTATATTTGGAGATGGCTAGCCAATTCGCAGACGTTGTAAATAGTAAATATTGTTGTTGTTCATAGTGTGTGACAATCATTGAATTCTTCATCGGTCATTGCCCCTGTATGTTTACTATCTGACAATAATTAATTTAATTTAATTGTGTTTAACAATTCACTTATTCATTTTGACAATTATTTATTTATTTATTTATTTAGGTAGGTATTCCTACAATTTTAACATTATACTTTAAAAAACTGGTTTACTTATTACCGGATAGCCATCTTTTCTAACCAACATGACAAAAGTAGATAAAGAAAGTTACATGGTCGCAAAAATAATTCGAATCATTATTCACCTGTACCAAATTCACGAACAATACAGTAAAAAAGAAAATATGAGGGAATTACCAATCAAAAGATAAAGGAAGGGATGGTAGAGAGGAAAGGATAATCGGAAATAAATTACTTCACATTACTTACTTGAAATAAACAGTGCCTTAAAACAATATTAAAGAATGTAAAGTCGTAGGTGTTTCATTTATTATAAAAGACAAATATACTCGTATGTACAAGTATAAAGATAATAAGTCAAAACTCTTAAAAAATTAACAATATACACAATTATTAATATGAGACGAGACTGTTTCAAGAGGGACAGCTCGCACCGCACCACACCGTGTGTCACTCTTGACATTCATACTGAAAGAAAAGCAGAGTTGCATAAAAAATAAAAAGAATCAACGAATTTATTGTTTAAGCGCTATCAAAAGTCAATAACGACCACAACAAGCGTAGATTTTTTATACAGCATTACACTTCCATTATATGCAGTAGATTCCATCTGGAGGGTTTGAGGTTGATTCCCGATAGCACGAAAAAAATAGGTTTCAGAGTTCATCTAGTAACAACACTTGCATGCGATAGACGTGTGAGAATTGTTACATGTCCACTGAAGTATTTCGAATATAAAATATATATGATTGTGAATAGCAGTTACACGAGTTACATGCCTACTCTTGGATCTTAGGCCAAAGGTTCTAATGTTAAGGTCGATTTCAATATTCACTTCCAGACACGTTTTCAGCAGTATTCGGCCAATCCCGATGTAGTGAGGAGTTTCCATACAAATTAATAAATTAATTGTTTACAGTACAAACTGGCAAGTTTATTTTCATGTGACGGTCTCGTCTAACTAACCAGGAATGTTTGGAACAAGCCTCAAGTCAAAATCAGACTGAAGCTTTCTTTATACAATCCAGGTACAAACAGGAATCGAACCCGCTACTCCCAAGTTAAAAGATAGACAGACGTCTTATCAAGTAGGGCACGGAACTTTTACCGTTTTTTTTTCTTGATACAAACTATCACGTCATGACCTTTTTGGAGTTGACACAAAGGGCAGATTTTCCCTTTTATACCCACGTAAATAATTTTGCCTCTTCCAAATCTATAACTCAGACATAAATGTTTTTTTTTGTTTGTCGTATTCTCACATAGCTCTTCGAGGAAGATCGAGAAAGTGTGGTTGGATTGAGTTAATTATATTTCGTAAAAAACAAACGTAAAAAAGCTAAAAAAATCGTAGGAATTATATGAGAAGGTGTATGGATGTAGAAGAGACGAACGATTCGTGTATTAAGATAGCAAAATCTGGTATATGTATCTTATGTCTACTCCGACAGGAAAATGGTGTGAAGGTATGTTTATGTCGTATAATAAACATTATAAAATATTTTCACTAGATATTTCAGATAAACGAAAAAAATGTTGTTGGTTAAATCTTGTTTGCATAAAAACCCTCGTCCAGTTCATAAGAATGACAAACTCGAGTACTGCGCAACTGACTCTGCAAGAATGAATCTCTTTTGGAACTACCATCTAAATAGACAGACCGGGGGTAGTTCTGTTCTTAGGGAGGTTATTTGTTATGGGGAAACTGCTATTAAGTACGCTACTGGACGTTAAGTTGTCTTGTACTTCTCTTTATTTATGAGAGTTATAAGTGCTTTCGGTAAACTCATTTTTATTACCTTTGGTTACCTTCTACTTTGTAGATAGGATAGGAAGGATAAAAGTGTTATATAATACGTGTAGGTACAGCGGAGATTTTTACGATTTGTAAACTGCAAATCACAATAACTAAGTTGGACGAGACTTACGAAAGCAATCTTATCAGATAGAAGATATATGTTTGACCTCAAATTTCAATAGTCCGAAACTAACTAAGCTCATTTGTTACACATTCCTTGTTGTTTTGTTCCATAGTGATGCGGTTGAAACTAATTATTTGTACAACTCTTGCATAACAAATCTGCATAGATTGCGGAGTCCATATAGACATTGTGAGGATTTTCATATAACTTTGACTACACTTGCAGGAGTCAAGTGAATAAGTTGTTCTTGCCGAGTACAGTTGATTAAATTGAATGGATTTGCTTTGTTGTGTTGTTCGAGTGATAATGTTTTTTTCCATTGTAACATATTATATAACGCTATTTACATGTCAATATTAAATTCCGTATATTGTTGTTTGTTTAATCTTTATATCAAAATGCTCATTTGATCGTTAAAAAAAATCATGCTTTGTGTTTTTTGATGTGAAACTTCCATAGGTGCGGTAGTGCAATTTGGCCTGAACGTCACGAAAAGTGAAACGGTGTATTATATTATTATTTTATTATTATATTTTGATTAAATTATTATTTATTATCATTAAATATTTTTTTTATCTATAAATTATTTTAATGTTAATAACTATTTATAATAATTAATATTATTTTAATATTATTAAGTGTATCATATTATTATTATTGAAATTATTATTATTTATTATTAAAAAAATTATATTTTTTGTTATGTATTATTTTTAAATAAATTGTAATTTATTTTTAACAAACACTTTTTATTCCACTTTTTTTATGACGGTATAACCCTACCGGTTTCAAGGCTTTCACCTCATCTTCAGGGGAGCGTAAATTACGCTCCCCTGAAGATGAGGCGAAAGCCTTGAAACCGGTAGGGTTATACCGTCATAAAAAAGTGGAATAAACAGTGTTTGTTAAAAATAAATTACAATGTCTTTAAACCTCCACAACGTTAATGCCTTAACTATAAACAACATTTTTAAATTAATATATTTAATAATTATTTATTTAATTTTATTTAATTTTATATTTATTTAAATATTTATTTAATATATTGTATAATATAATTATTTATAAATTTAATATTATTAAGTGTATTATATTATTATTGAAATTATTATTTATTATTAAAATTATTATTAAAAACATTTTTTTTTATTTAATGAAGAGAGATTTTCTTTAATTAAATTCCACATAACCATTTCCTAATCGAAAAATAAAATAATGGTTAACTAATCGAAAAAAAAGCAATGCATAAAATCAACTTTTCCTAGGAGCTAAGAAGTTTCACTTCTATTGCGCGAAAGTCTCACGCATCTTTTTTTTTTAAACAGGCAGAGATAACAAATCTCCAAACTGTTCCTTCCAAGCTCACAATTTTCGCATTATAATGCACAATCTTTAATCACTCATACTTTATTCAAAATCTTATCCACTTAATCCATTACATTTTCCTCAGTCTATGTCTTCCATGCACACCTTTCACTTCTTACTTGTGCGCTCGCTGAGCCATTATTTCGTCGTCATTCATTCTCTATACATGCACATGTCCAAATCTCTATACATGTCCAAATCATCTTAATGCTTCTTACTTCATCGTTCTGAATACGTCCATTTTATTCAAGCCTTCATTTCTGATACCTTCATTATACCTTATTTCATAAATGAATACTTCACATTTTTTTAGTGCACAAATCTCCACAAAATCAATCTTTCTTTTACTAAGTCCCTTCCATATGACAAGGTAGACACCAAGACACTACCAGGTACTGTATATTTGGCTACTGTTGATACAGATCGACTGTAACATATTATATTATTTTATGTATTTTTTTTTAATGTATTTTTTTGTCATCTATTCATTTTCTGTGTTTATTTTTTTTTATATATTCTTGTTCAATGTGTTCCAGGGTGTGGGCTGAAAAACATCTGGTGTCCCCGTGGCTGGGTTCGCCCTATATTGGTGGGGTGTATCTTGGCCGAGGAGATGCTATTAGATGAGCCCAGACCTTTTGATAGCTTCTGTATTTAATGTATTATCTGCAATTTATGTGTTTTAGAAGAGGTATTTAAATATAATCTGTACATATTATGTTGCTATCAATAAACCTATTATTTATTATTTATATATTAAGTTTTCCATTTACCTTGTTTCTAGTCGCTAACATTTTGCGATGTCTATGTGAAAAAACATATTGTATTACAGGACAACCTGTTGGGCTTATTGCCATTTGGCAATATCTTCCAGCCAACCAGAAAGATGTTAAAGAGACTTTAAGTGGAAACCAGACTGAAATCCTTTTTAAATAATCTGGATAACAACGGGAATCAATCCCACAACCTCCGGACTAATAAACAAGCGTGTTAACAACTAGGCCACGGAGGTCGTTATGGTGCCAATATAACAGATTTAATCAACATGCTCCTGTTTCTGTGACCTAACATGTACATATTTTACAGCATGTCTTTCTATAACTGACATATGGATTGTACACAATTGTAAACTCGTGAAATTACTTATGCACACGTATAACCTGCTAATTTCTAGAGCCAGAGGAAAAACTCACTATTCGTATTTATTGAAATGATTACTTTTAATATCGGTTGGTTAACCTTTCCTTCCCGGTGTTGGGTATCTTCTACACGTTGCTTCAAATAACCATCAATATCTCTATAAATATTATAAATACAAGGTTAAGATTCTAGGTATTCCTCCATAATATGTTTACGCATTGATTTAAAAAATAATATTCATAATAATCAGAATTTATCGACTACATCGTAAGTATTTTCTGAATATCGGAAACAAATTCGCATTTAAACGCTGTGAGTGCCTTGATCTTGGGTCTTGACGATAGGTGAAAAGTATGCGGGAAGCGTGACACTATATTCGCATCTCACTTTTGCATACGTCACTGAATAGCGAGGAGCGCAATTGTCTCCACCTCGCAAGTGTAAGCGACGCCCGAGTTAGCCCCCAACCCTGCCGCGCTGCAGTAGCTGTTGAGCTGGCAACGAGACTAGACCTACGCCCGTTCCGTGAGCGGTGGCAGATTGTTTTTTTATGTTTTCAGCAAATAAATCTCAATTATTATAATTTTTAACTTCAATTATAATTAATTAAGGGGATTATCTATGAATGTTCTTATTTTTCCGATTTAAAATCGCTAATTTGTGATCGCGTACTCACTACCCAACACCGGAACACGCGTTTTATTTTTATCACCGTAAGGGAAGGGTTAATAAAAAGAGTCTGAAAGAATAATAACACTCACTTTAAAAACTTGGGTCTTTTTTTCTTTCTGTTTATTGTTCTTCCTTCGTGTTATCTCACCGATAGCAAAAACCATCTCGACGGTATCTCTGCGATACCAAAATACCAAGAAAGCACTAACATACTTACCTCAAAACAGCTGAATTAACGAAAATTTTAGGTTTGAAGGTGTATCAATTCTCTTTTTCATACTGGCAGAGAACCGTGTGAAAAATATAATAAGAACATCTTAGACATTGAATACAAAACGATTTGAGGTTTTAAATTAATTTTAATCATCTTTCAATGTACCACTTCATCTCTCACTGTACCACGTCATCTCTCACTGTACCACTTCATACTTTGTACATACCCAAACTACCTCGAATCTCTTTTTACCAAGATATCTAATACACTAGAATAAAGTTTAAATTAATTCTTAATAAAGTTTTCTTCTCAGTATTTAAGCATTTTAACGAATGAATTTGTCTCCTTTAATTAGTTTTCGACGTCTACGCTTCACTCTTATACATATTAATTTGTATCAAAATTATTTTGTTGACTATCATCTTAACAGAATTTAATACTGTTAAGTTCAAGAATATACGTAAATATGTAGAAAAATATTCATGTAAATCTGTTATCAAACATGTTTACAATAGATATGAAAACAAAATATTGAAATTTTATATTTATTCATAAACTTTTTACGCAAAATAACGACACATAAACTCTGTTGCGTATAAACATAATCTTATGTTTATACGCAAGTTGTTATGCAGCTGATGTTTATACAGCGTATAACTAAGTTAATACCTTATGTCAGCGTGAGAAGATATTTCCATATTTATATTGGAAGGGAGAAGGTAGCGAGTTATGAAAGAGTAAATTTTTCAGCTTTAACTCTCTAGTATCGAATCTTATATAAAATCAAACGTTATACTTTGGGGTACATTAATATCCCAGTATTTTTGTTTGGACGTTTTATTTGGAACGTAAAAGTCATCAAGCGTGGCATTGATTTAATGTCACCACATGTGCTTAGTCCTCTGCGCCAGAAGACAATAAAAAGTGGACTTAAAATAACATGTAAGGGTGGTTTGAATGCACAGGATGAGAGATTAACAAAGCAAGTGTTGAATAGGACCGTCAGCAAAAGGCTTAGTGTAAAAGAACCAAACAATGCAGTTGTATCATGTGAATTTAATTTTGAAAGTTGAAAACATAAGCAATTAGTGAAAGCAAAGGAACTGATTGACAAGATATACGTGTATGTATGTGAGGAAAGCCAAGGAAATATATTATTATAGTATTTTTTGCGCTCTGTGCTTTCTACTCCTGCATGATGATATGTTTATATAAAAAAACAGGTGCGTGAGACTCTCGCGCGGTAGAAGTGAAACTTCTTAGCTCCTAGGAAAAGTTGATTTTATGCATTGCTTTTTTCCATTTGTTAACGATTTGTTTTTTAGGATTATAAAATGGTTATGTAGAATTTAATTCAAGAAAATCTCTCTTAATTAAATAATTTTTTTTTTTTATTTTTCATCATAAATAATAATAATTTTAATAATAATATAATACACTTAATACTATTAAATTAATATTAAATATATCAATATTTTTATGTAATTATTGATTATTAAAATAACTATTTATAAATTTATTATATTATTAATAAATAAATGAATTATTTTATAATTAACTATAATATAATATTAATATAATTATAATTATTATTATAATTATATATTAAATATAAATTACATATTAAATAAATATTAAAGTAAATATTAAATAAAATAAAACCGAATAATTTAATATAAAATAAAATTAATAATTATTAAATATATTAATATAAAAATAATACATAACCAAAAATTATTATTTTTTTTATTTTTAATAATAAGTAATAATAATTTTAATAATTATATACTATGTACACTAAATGATATTAATTATTATTAATAATAAATAATTATTAATATAAAAATAATAAATAATAATTTATTAATAAATAAAATATTTAATAATAATTTAATAATAATACAATACACCGTTTCACTTTTCGTGACGTTCAGGCTAATTTGCCCTACCGTGCCTATAGAAGTTTCACTTCAAAAATATTCAACGGGATTTTCAATGCTGGAGCACTTTGAGAAGCCCAAAATAGTCAAGAAAGTTACAAAATCATCGTGCGAACAATAGTTCTTTGCAATAATAAAGATGGTGCGGATAGATCACGTGCCTCAGTCATAATGCAATGGTCATGGAGAATTTGATTATTGAGATGTATTAAGTAATTTAATCAATAATGCAATGTACCTTACAACAATTTTACATATTATAATTTTTTGTTGTTTATAGTTAAGGTTGTGGAGGTTTAAAGACATTGCAATTTATTTTTATGAAACACTGTTTATTCCAATTTTTTTGTGACGGTATAACCCTACCGGTTTCAAGGTTTTCACCTCATCTTCAGGGGAGCGCAAACAAGACTAAATGCTGTTCGAACTGGTACCGATACATACGCTTCTACGGTTGGGGGCTGAGGGACGCATGGGACAATTTCGGCCAAGAGCGGAGAGATTTTTGAATAGTTATTTCCCAAAAATCTCTCCACTCTTGGCCGAAATTGTCCCATTCCTCCCTCATCCCTCAGTTCCCAACCGTTGAAGCGTGTATATCGGTACCAGTTCGAACAGCATTTAGTATTGTTTGCGCTCCCCTGAAGATGAGGTGAAAGCCTTGAAACCGGTAGGGTTATACCGTCACAAAAAAGTGGAATAAACAGTGTTTGATAAAAATAAATTACAATATTATAATTTATTTAGTGAGTGATTAATTAATTATAAAAGAGAAAAATCCAAAATAAAACAAAAATATTTGGTAACTATTACATTAAAACCAAATAAAAAGATACATTAGCAAAATTAAACCATTTTAATAATTCAAAAATTTGCCAGTATACAAGCCCCCATTTTTTTTGCAAAAATATCATAAATTAGCAAATTTTTATAGATCCTATGAGCATTTTTTCTATAAATTATGTGTAGTTAACAATATCGATGTTTAAAGACATTGTAGTTTGTTAAGTAAAACATTGTTTATTCCATTTAATAATAACGGTATAACTCTATAGGTTTCAAGGTTTTCATCTCATCATCATGAATGTTGATGACATGGAATTTCACCCCGTCATTTATTCTCCCCTGATGATGAGGTGAAAACCTTGAAACCGGTAGGGTCATACCGTTACGTTAAGTGGAATAACAAGTGGTTTACAAAACAAATGACTAAATCTTTGATTAATTATCAATTTAACATAATATTCAAGAATACATATGCATTGGGCTCTTTTTTAAACCCCATACAGAAACGGGAGGGTTTACAGGAGTAGGGTCGCATAAGGAAGTAACAGAATAAATACGGAGCGCTTGTTTGGAGGAAGGATATTCAAGACATTCCCAAGAGTAAATTTAACGAGTGGACGCGGTTCCGTGCAGAAGAATTCATAAAATATTATAGACTATATTTATATTTATTTATAATAATATATGCTAACTTCCGTTACGTCAATGTTATCATCGTCACCCTGTCGAATTGGGGAAGGTAGATGGAGATTGGCGCATTGTTAGAATGTGTGCATTCGTGCGGCGGAGTATGTGTGGACATGGATACAGTCAATTGGTGAGAAAGCAATCAAATAATATGCACGTGTAGACAGGTTTATCCTGGATGTTATAACACACTGAAATCGTATGACAAATATAATGGAAATGGAAATCGTATGACAAATGTAATGGAAATGGAAATAGTATGACAAATGTAATGGAAATGGAAATCTCACGGAAAATGTAATGGAAATGGATATCGTATGACAAATGTAACGGAAATTGTATGATAAATGTAATGGTGCAATTTATGAAGTGAAGACGACCTCGTGGCCTGGTGGTAAGACGCTTGTCTGCCGATCCGAAGGTTGCGGGTTCGATCCCCACTGGAATCCAGATTTTTTTAAATGGAATTTTAGTCTGGTTTTCCCTTAGAGCCCATTAAAACAGCTTTCTGGTTGGTTGGAAGAGATTGCCACATGGCAATTAACTCGCCAGGTGTAATAAATGAAAAAAAAAATTAAGATATGGCCGCGCGGTAACGCGCTGGACATCTGTGCGGAAGGTCGTCAGTTCGAACCCCGCGCTGTGCTACTCCCTTGGAACGACACAGGCATTTTTTTCCGCCTAGTGTTCGAGGGTATTAAGGATACCTATGACTTTGGTCATATCTATTCTTTTTAAATATAAAATAAAAATGGAAGTGGAAATCGTCTGACAAATGTAATGGAAATGGAAATAGTATGACAAATATAATGGAAATAGAAATTGTATGACAAATATAATGGAAATAGAAATCGCATGACAAATATAATGGAAATGGAAATAGTATGACAAATGCAATGGAAATGGAAATCATATGACAAAATGATTCATTAACAACTTAAACATATACAGCAGAGTTGTGTGTTAGTAAAATATATATCTTTAATGAGGATATGAACATGTTTTTGATCTACAATCATATCTGCCTACATCAGGTAGTCTTCACCATCACCATTGCGTCATACTTCCCTTTACCTTCTTTCAAAATCTGGCCCATTTAATCCAGCCACGGTTTCCTTGATCTACCTTACCTAACTCATCAACCTGCTCTAGGATTTCTAAGTTGAATTAATTTTTTTATTTTATTTTCTTGGCACATGTACGAGTACGGCCAAACAGCTTTGAAAAATATTAACAAAACACATTTGTTATACAAAGTTCATTAATACAAATTAAGTATTGCACAAGTAAAACAATACACAAGTACAATAGTTAAAACAATTTACAAATTAAGTATTGCACAAGTAAAACAATACACAAGTGCAATAATACAAATTAATACAAATTAAGTATTGCACAAGTAAAGCAATACACAAGTACAATAGTTAAAACAAATTAAGTATTGCTACAAATTAAGTATTGCATAAGTAATTAAGTGTTGCTACAAATTAAGTATTGCACACATTAATACAAATTAGGTATTGCACAAGTAAAGCAATACACAAGTGCAATAGTTAAAACAAATTAAGTATTGCTACAAATTAAGTATTGCACAAGTAATTAAGTATTGCTACAAACTAAGTATTGCTACAAATTAAGTATTGCACACATTAATACAAATTAAGTATTGCACAAGTAAAGCAATACACAAGTACAATAGTTAAAACAATTTATAATCATTATCATCATTGCTGGGGATCGTGGTCAAGGATCCCCTCGTCATTCCATCGTCAATTTAATTGGGAAGCGAAACTGCGGTGATGCACACCAGCAAACTCACCGGCCACACCACTGTACTGGATCCGATAGCACACGATGAAGTGAGACGATCGGAGCACATCGACATGTTTTTTTTTTCCTCTTTTTGAATAGATATGACCGAAGTAATGCGTATCCTTATGCCCCCCGAATACAAGGCGGGAAAAATACCTGCGTTATTCGAGGGGGGTAGCACAGCGCAGAGTTCGAACCGACGACATTCTGCGCGGAAGTCCGGTGCATTACCGTGCAGCCATGCACCTCTGTTTTACAATACAAATAAGAGAACTAACGCAAAAAAAAACAATATAAAATAACGATTTGAGAAAAGTCTTACAATAAAATATTGAAAATACAATCACAGAAATACGTAAGATAAATAAAGAAAACAGTTTCAAAAGAATAATAAACAAATTGTAAAATTGCAAATCGGTTGTTTTGTTAAAATATCAAATCTCATTGGTTTTATATGATGCGTCAAACAGTTCACGTTTGAAATGTGGTATAGAAATTGTAATTTATTTTTTTATCAAAAACTGTTAAAATGGAAATTGTAATTTATTTTTATCAAAAGCACAATACAACAAGTAGTGTTGCGATCCCAAAGGCTTATACACTGAAGAAGTTCACAGCTGTCAAAAACTGAGTGAAAAATTGTATAAAAGGCAATGGGATCTGATATTTCTCTTCCATTTTATAGTATAATGAGTGTATATTTAAAAGTCTTATAAGGAATTATAATTAATTAAATCTATGGGAATGTGTAATTTGAAATTCACTTACGCAAAAAATTGCGTGATATTCTTTCAACGTATATTTTTTTTTATGATATATAGCTTTTGTAGTGTAGGTATATAGCTTGTAGTGTAGGTATCAAATTATGATATAAAGCTTGTAGTGTAGGTATCAAATTATGATATATAGCTTGTAGTGTAGGTATATAGCTTGTAGTGTAGGTATATAGCTTGTAGTGTAGGTATATAGCTTGTAGTGTAGGTATATAGCTTGTAGTGTAGGTATATAGCTTGTAGTGTAGGTATCACATTATGATATATAGCTTGTAGTGTAGGCATCAAATTATGATATGTACCTTGTAGTGTAGGTATATAGCTTGTAGTGTAGGTATCAAATTATGATATATAGCTTGTAGTGTAGGTATCAAATTATGATATATAGCTTGTAGTGTAGGTGTCAAATTATGATACATAGCTTGTAGTGTAGGTATCAAATTACTGCATTATGCTTCATATAGCTTGTAGTGTAGGTATATAGCTTGTAGTGTAGGTATCAAATTATGATATATAGCTTATAGTGTAGGTATCAAATTACTGCATTGTGCTTTAGTTGACCAAACATCAAAGCCAAATACAATAAAATATTTTATGGCGCTGAGATAATTAAAATCTTCAACTGTCCTGAGGAGAAACCCCAAAATTTTCATATTTTTAGTGGTAATAAATAAATAAATATATCTTGTCCCTGGCTTCATCCCAACTCACTGTCTGCGAAGACTGTTGGAGTCAGCTCTCCTCAGGTTGCATGCTCTTCTGTCCCGGAGTACGTCCCCCAGGCCGTGCCTCTGCATCAGCTTATATTTTTGCACCACCCATGAATTCTTTGGTATTCCTCTGGTTGTTATTCGAGGAAGATCCATGGAGATTGCCTGGTTCACAATGTAATTGGGTGTTCTGCGTCCAACGTGCCCACACCATCTCAATTGCCTCTCCTCCATCTTACTGTTGATGTCCATAACACCTAGACTTCCACGAATGCGTGAGTTTTTTATTTTGTCTCTTAGGGACACACCAGCTGACCATCTTAGCATGCGTATTTCAGCAGTTTTTAGTTGTCTGGAGTAAGAGTTATACATCGTCCAGCATTTGAAGCTATATAGGAGTGCGGGTCTGACAATCGTTTGGTATACTTTTGCTTTTAACTTTACTGGCATTTTCGGATCTAATTCTATGTGTTACATCTGCTGCACATCCTCCATCGCTATGGATGAGTGACCCAAGATACTTAAAGGAGTCACAATTTGGTAGGAGTCACAAGATACTTAAAGGAGTCACAATGTTTCTCCATCCATTTGCATTACGGGAGTGACAGCATTTGTGTTCTCGAATGGTAGGTACAGATACTCTGTTTTCTTTCTGCTCAGTCTCAATCCATTGTCCTCCAAGATTCTTCTCCACCTTTCCAGACTATTTTGCAGGTCTTCGTGTTTTTCACTTATTAAGACGATATCGTCTGCAAATAGTAGGATCTTTAGGAGACTGTTCATTTCCTGGTTAGTTAAATAGTCCATGACTAAGATGAACAGTAGCGGACTGAGTACCGATCCTTAATGTACCCCAACCTTTATAGGAAATTCTGGTGAAGTTCCCGAAGTGCGCCTCACTTGCGTTTTCACGTCAAATAAATAAATATATAAATATAGGTTTATTGATAGCAACATAGAATGTACATTTATAAATGTATACCAAAATCACACATATATCTCAAGATAAAAAGCAAAAAATACATTTAAAAACGAAGCTATCAAAAGGTCTTGGCTCATCTCACACATCCCCCGGCCGATATACACCCCACCAATATAGAGAGGGAGTCCGGCCGCGAAGACATCACATGTTTTCAGCCCACACCCTGATGTATCTATACTTGCCTGCCTGAGTTAACCCATACCTTTGATTTTGCTACATTCATTCTCAAAATTTTCCCCAGACGTACCTTCAACTCAAGTATAATTATGTTTTTATACGTACTCGTAATGCAACATAAATAATCAAAATAATGATAAACCATCGAGTAAAAGTACTTCATTTTGCAGAAAATGCCTCCGTTTTGCAGAAAAACAGAACCAATTAAAGAGAAAAACACTTTGCTGAAACATTCCCTCTCTGTATTTACCTTTTGCACACATAATTCTCAAGTTATCATCACATACATTATTACAACCACATTATAATGTCGTCCAACAACTCTTCACCACAGGCTGAACATCAGTTTTTCATCAACAACATTTACCAACAAACATTTGTTAACTTCCCCAACTAACGCGGGGTTGACGTCCCTTAGAGTAAAGAACTCTCTAAAATTACAGCCGAGAAACCGCATTAGTGTAATGTCTTGTTTGAATCTCTAAGTTTACCAACTCGCTCCCGGAAGCTCCGAGCGACTCGCGGAGACCAGCTTATGAACTTTATGCTTTTGTTTATTTTGTTAAATTTCCTTCCGTTTATTTTAGCCGACATTAATATGCGAAACCCGCTCTGGAAGGCACCGTCAACAATTTATATTAAAAAAAAAGGAAAAATGTACCAGCCTCACTTTCTCCTTTAATCCGCCTTTAAAAATTCCAACCGTTCGCGCAATTATTTGGAATAAACATTTCTACACGGATTTAAGACGAGGAAAATTTTTAAGATGTTGAACTGTATCACTCTTTACAAATTCGTTAGTTTTTTTTTTTTTTTAATAAATATTCACTCAAGGTAAATAAAAGAGAAATAACATTTGGACCAAATCGTGTTGTTCTTTGTGGCGAAAGGTTTTGCTGGTATTATAGCCATTTTTGGGTAACGACAGATATTCATGTTTCTATTTTTATTTTCTTTTTTTTTCTAAATTGTTGTTAACACCGCACGTGGAGGCATTTTCCCTACTCAAAACTTAACAAGAGGAACATCGGTCCCCAGTGGGTGGATTTTGTCTTTATAAGAATTGCCACTTGGCTCTGAACTGCCCTGGAGAACCTGGAAATATTTTAAGAGGTTCCGAACAGGAATTGGGAGAACCAAGAATGACGTGTTGAAATTTAGACTATAACATAATAGATTGACTCTCTGTATCTGCGGTGAGGATGTATCTGCGGGCAGTCCATGCGACGTATTACATCGAAGAAGACTTGATTTGTAGAATGTCCAGTGTTATCCAGGTAGAAAGTCCAGTGTTATCCAGAATTATAAGTGGTATAATAGTACATTTAACACGAAAATAAGTTAAGGAAAATAAAAATCGCTCTGGTTTGTATCAACCCTTAGCATTATCTGTTGCCTGACTAGTCCACCTACAGTATAAGCAGGGACGACCAAGGTCTGAGTGAATGTGATGGAATACAAGTAGCCTGAATCAGTAGACTTGTTCTTGCTAAATAATTAGTTGTAAGAATTGTTATATAGTTATAAGTAGTATGTAGGTATTAATTATTTCATAGAAATCATATATTAAGATTGTAAAAAATAAAAATAAAATGACATGTAGGAAAATAAGATTAAGTAAGTTCATAAATCATAACATATAAATAAGATTAGTTAAGTAATAAATGTGTATATGGTATAGGTATAGCCTTGACAAACATTTGTACAATATATTCAATAAAGGTAAAGGTAGGAAAACCATTTAGACAGTCGATCGGAGCGTGGTTGTTATTGCGACAGGATTTTGAGTACTTGGCCTTTCAGGAAGAATCACGTGTGGAAAAGATTTGTGTGGGCTTGTGAGTGTGGGTTTCTTCTTGTTGTTTTAAATTTTGTTTTTCTTGTGTTTCTGTATGTTTTTTTATTTTATTTTTATTCTTATGTGTGCGGTATACTGTGGGATGAATATTTTTGGTCTTTCTGGAGTGATGATGTGTGAGGAGTTGAATTTCGCATGATGTTTCAAGTTGTAATTGAGTGTCACTGTTTGTCAAGTTGATGAGAACGTGCAACGGGGTTTTGTTTTTATGTAATCAAAAATCGGAACGATGTATCGATTTATTTTTTCATGCTTAATATCCCCAGTGAGATACAGGCAAAAGCCTAGTTTACTGGGGATACAACAAATGAAAGGCAACAAACCCAGATCCATTAAAATGGTATGTCCAAATTAAATTACCTGTTGTTTTTTTACAAATTATGTATATTTCTTGTCATGTGTAATAATAAATAAATAAATAAAATATATCTTTGATTACATAATAAAAAAAAAAGTATCAACCGTTATCTCGAATCCATTTACGATTTTATGTCTTTCAGGTGTGATATTTTTATATAAATTTGTTTAATGTTATTTCACTTACAAGAAAAATATTTATTCAAATTCCAACTATCAATGTGGAGCTAACTCCAATTTTTTTTTAAAATCCTTTGTACTCGTATTTTACCAAAAAATATTTTAATGTATATGTCGGCTAGTTTCGGGAATCATATTTCATTGTCAAAGCAGTATATCTTGAAACAGTTTTAATACCTATAAAACGTCTCCCAGGGAGCGTTTTTGTGTATTTGAACCATCAATCCGTCGCCAGGGCGAGTGAAACTTTCATAAAATCTTCCCTGTTGACGTGTATTGAGTAGGTGAATCATATAATAAAACACTTTTTTTTTTCTAGACAGGTGTTTTTTAAAGTTATTTTGTGTGTGTAGAATAAGGCCGTGGACTTTTTGAGTCCTGGCCTGGTGTGAACTTATACGAAGGGTAGTACGTATGTGTATGTGCTTATTTCTGCTTGTATTATAATTTTGTATGAGCCAATTTAATGTACGAGTATTTACTTTATTTACATCTAACATGCTTGTGTTCACGCACATTATTCATTTACATCTTACGTGCTTGTGTTCATGCACATTCTTCATTTACATCTTACATGCTTGTGTTCACGCACAATCTTTATTTACATCTTACATGCTTGTGTTCACGCACATTCTTTATTTACATCTTAAATGCTTGTGTTCACACACAATCTTTATTTACATCTTACATGCTTGTGTTCACGCACATTCTTTATTTACATCTTAAATTCTTGTGTTCACGCGCATTCTTTATTTATATCTTACATGCTTGTGTTCACGCACATTCTTTATTTACATCTTACATGATTGTATTCACGCACATTCTTCATTTACATCTTACATGCTTGTGTTCACGAACAATCTTCATTTACATCTTACGTGCTTGTGTTTACGCACATTCTTCATTTTCATCTTACATGCTTGTGTTCACGCACAATCTTTATTTGCATCTTAAATGCTCGTGTTCACGCACATTCTTTATTTACATTTTACATGCTTGTGTTCACGCACATTCTTTATTTACATCTTAAATGCTTGTGTTCACGCACATTCTTTATTTACATTTTACATGCTTGTGTTCACGCACATTCTTTATTTACATCTTAAATGCTTGTGTTCACGCACATTCTTTATTTACATTTTACATGCTTGTGTTCACGCACATTCTTTATTTACATCTGAAATGCTTGTGTTCACGCACATTCTTTATTTACATCTTACATGCTTGTGTTCACGCACATTTTTTATTTACATCTTAAATGCTTGTGTTCACGCACATTCTTTATTTACATTTTACATGCTTGTGTTCACGCACATTCTTTATTTACATCTGAAATGCTTGTGTTCACGCACATTCTTTATTTACATCTTACATGCTTGTGTTCACGCACATTTTTTATTTACATCTTAAATGCTTGTGTTCACGCACATTCTTTATTTCATTTTACAAATCGGTCGAAATCAACTTTATACTGTTAAATAAATAAATATTGAGTGATACGTAAAACATTTTTTTAAACATATAATTACACTGTACCCCTTGTGACCTAAGCTGGAAAAATAGATTCCCATACTTTTCTATCAAGAACACAATTTTTGCCTCTTTCACTTTCATACATTTCGTCTTATATTATTTTATGTTAGTCATATTTCTCATTTTCTTCTTCTTTCCAAATCTGGTCCATTTGATCCAGCTACGTTCTTATCATTCAAACCACCTTACAGCTCATTTCTCCATCTTACTTAAACCTTTCATTTTATCCTTACATTCGTTTCCCATATCTCTATTCCACCTTTTTCCCCACACTGTTACTCAATTTTTACTTTTTTACAATTTTTCCTAGTTCGCCCTTCTCTTTAGCATTAATTTAACTATTAACCTTATTTTGCTGAGTTCAAGTTCAATTTTATACGTCAAAGAGGACACCTATATACAAATTGAATCATATTTAAAAAATATATAAAAAAAAACGTAACACTTTTCTATGAAAGTTTTCAATTCATACCACCCAAGTTATTTTCAGTTTATGGTATACCGCCCAAGCAACCAATTTTATAATACATCAAAATGACCATGGTTTAGAACGGAAATGTGACATCATAGTGAAATTACCATATTATGTTTAATTCATACCACTCAGATTCATACGAAATTATTTTAAATTCATACCACCAAGATGAGTTTTAATTTATACCACCCAAGTACTTAAATTTAAATGAATTGAAAATAACCGTGGTTTATAATGAAAATATAATATCAGAGTGAAAATATTTAAAACAAAAAGCTTCAAGTAGACGAGGGTAAAAGTAACAAAAAAACTTGAGAGAATAGTTTGAAAAGTTTTGAAGATCGGCCAGAGTTATCAAAACGAGAGTTTACGCTGGAGATTGCCAAGTTCCAGGGTGGGAACAAAGGCTTGAGGGAACATAAAACCTTTAAGTTGGTCCCCTATTACCGAACACGTCTGCTCTTTATACTACTTGACCTTTCGCAGTTTGATAGTCCAAACATCTCCACGCAATATCTCATATTTTGTTTCTGTTGCAATAAAAACTGTTATAAAATTAATAATAATTTGTGTAAGACTTAAGTTATAAAATAATATTATCTTTTTCGGTTTTGTTCGGCGTGTCATGGAAAGAATTATTGTGTATGTGAAAATGTTATCGATCACGACATTATTTTTTTTTTATTCACTTTGCACGGATTTTTCACGTTTCACAAAGAGGGCCTGCTTCAAGAGTTAGCTTATTCGTAAGAAAGAATATCAGCCAGGATTCTTCTCATACTGCTAGGCGGTGCCGAGAGTAACATATATCCACAATGTCATTCAGTTGGTTCGATATCTCTATACCACGCGTGACTGAGTGTTTAGCCATGATATTCGTCCTGTAAGTTGGTATGTAGAACAGAGGGTGATTCCTTGCACGGCTATATTTATTGGTTACATACTCGTATAAACTTAGTGCTTATAGAATCGCGGTACAGTTAAAGCAACCTTGAAATTCATTTAGCAGGAATATCGCAATGGATTCTTGCCTTCTTGTTTCGAGGATTCTATAGTTACACACCATGAAAAGTTCAACATGATGATAAGCACATTTTGGGTAATCGCCCTTTGTTCTGTGCCATAGATATCTGATGCGTTTCGCCGTCAGATAAGAATATTCAGACGCGCCAAATAGTTACTCTTGTGTTAATGTATCTTCACGTGTGGTATTATTGCCAATTCGTGCGATGAAGAACTGCAGATTATATTTATAAGACAGTTCGAAGTAACAATGTTGTCTTTTGGCCATGCTCTTCAATATCTCCAACGCTATTTGGATGTGTTAACGTGCGTATCGTACGAATGAATACATGGCTAATTTTTTCAAGTTTTGAGTGACAAAGGAAGAAAATAAAAATATCACTGAAAAAAAAATAAACTTATGAGGCTGAGTGTCTTCGTACTTTTACAAACTTAAAACACTTAATAATAATAATAATAACATGACAACTTATAAAGCACTGTTTAAAAGAGCAGATCGTCCTCAAGAATGATCTAAAGACTCGAAGCCCCTTTTATTAACAAATTAAAAATATTACATCAAAAACTAATAATTATTATGTAATAATAGACTATTCATAAGATTGGGTACTTCCTCACATCTGCATACTCGTATATGATATTTCATCATCATCCTGTCGTGTAGCTAATGACAGCACCGCAACTCCCGTGATAGCCCTTGACGATTCTTTTCTATCCATCTCTACATGCGCGCTCTGGCCGAAAGGTTCTACAGCTCTATATCCCGTCATCCCAACCCAGTCATAAAAGCCTTAGATAACTACAACGCGAACACCAGTTACAGACACACTCGTCCGAAATCAATATTGCGAAACATCCCCCCGACCCCCCCCTCTTTAACTCTAATCATCCCCCCAATGACCCCCCGATTGTCACTCTGAACACCCCATCATCGATAATTCCTCCGGCAGACAGTTTACCCCCATAGGCAACCGCATTTCTCACCTTCAATAAACATTTTCTACACCTTAATATATTTATAAAAGTCACACACATTTCCCCACTCATTTACTTATCTACATATACTATATTCATTCTTATAATTTATTCACAATTCATTTTTTCATTTTTTTTTTTTTTTTCACCCATTCAATATAAAACAGTGTGTGACGACACAAATTTATGTATATTTGTATTTAATATTATGTACATATCATCATATTTATATATGTATTTAATCGTTTATAATTTCTCATAATCATTCATAAAATCAAAACAATTACGACAAACCTATCCTTTCCCGATTTCCAAAAAGATCCAAAAATTTCCAATAAATATCTTAACAGTCAGAACTTATCCGATGAAGGAGTAAGGTGTACTACCATCGGACCGAAACTCCGAACAAGCTATCCATCACTTGAAAAACTCCGCGATTCGAAGAGCAGTTATTAAGGGTAATCCTGTTGCATTTCTCACTTGGTCCGTCCAATGTTATGGAACTCTTCCTCTTAAGCGTTACCTGTTCACTCTTCCAGCGATCACAAGCCTCTCGAAACTGTATCTGTGCCCACAAGCAATGTCTCCAAAGAATCAGAGGGCTTGTCGTAGACATATTGCCGATAATCTGTCGGTGGTTCTCAGTTCTTCAAAAATTGAGGCAATAGTTCGCCATGCCACATATGGAATCTGTTACATCCTTCTCCATTAACTGTATCTCGCTGGCTCTCTGAGTTCATGTTTCCACACCGTGCATAAATATTGTGAAGACAAGATAACTAGGTGTACTTGAGAAACATATTTAATGAGAAAACCATAGAAAAACTATTAATGGAAGAAAAGTTCTACAAAGAAACCTTTAAACTTCTTTCGGAATATGATAGTAACCTAATCAAATCAAGGTAAAATGAATGGTAAGTATTTATCTATATAATTCATTAAGTATTTTTGATATTCATGATTATTTCATATATGTAAATTTTAGATTTCAGGAACACAAAATTGCCGTAAATTGTATCTTTTCAGGTCGGTTCAATGCCCTGTACTCCACGTCCTTCTATGTCATGCTGAGACTGAAATATCTCAATAGTAACAGCAGTAAATGGTGAAGGGTGGGTATTCCAGTCAATTTGATCGAATACCAGCCCTCGCAGCAGCTGGTCAGGAATATATTAACTGTTGATAAAACAACGGGTGAAAACCGTAAAAATCTTACAAAGGAAAGAGGAACTAGAAAGTTATCTTTATTGATTCTTCACTGTTATTTTAATTTTGCAGTTATCCTGATAATGAAATCACACAACTGTGATATTATATTACAACTAACCGACCAAAAGTGCTGTCAAAATGACAAAGATCGTAAATTGCCAAATGTTTGACACAGCACAAAGGTCTCTGTCACCCTTTGTCAAAACTGACAGACACTAGAAAGGAAGGTTAAGGTGAAGCCTGGATCAAGATTTAACAGACACTTACCATGTCAACGAATATTATTTGTCTGACTTTATTTTGTATTAATGTTTATTTATTTTTTAATTTTGCATTATAGTATACAATACGAGTATGGAGAGCTTATCAAGTTATTCTCAAATGATGAAGAAAGTCCAATAAACATTTTGGAGATTTCCATACTTACAGGAATGTGATTTATTACTCATGGCTCTATACTACAAGGTTTTTTCTTGACATGTTAGAATACTGTCTTTGTAGCGTAAGGAAGAATGTGAGGGAATCTTTTTAAATATTTAAGCTGCTGACAGGAGCAAAATCTAATCCAACTATTTTGGAAATAATATGGTTTTTTGTTCCTGACAACTATTCGAGGTACAAATTTATTTATTTATTAAGACCGGGTAAAAGTAAAACTTACTAGCCAAGTGCTCTTCATTTTTTAATAGTCTATCGGTTTTGAATAGAGCCTCGGATATTGACATCTTAAACAGTTTAGAAAGGGTTTTACAAAATATTTACAGCTTTCTTAGTAATCGAAATTAGTTACTTCGGCAAAACAAACAGTCGTTTGTTTACAATTTTTTTTCTTGCTGCTGTAAATTGTCTTTTTTTAGCTTTGTTTGTATTTTTTTCTTTTTGCCCTACACTATTTCTTTTTCAGCTTTGTATGTATGTTATCGAGTTTTTTCTCTGAACGTAAGCTTTCTCTGAACGTAAGTTTTTTCTGAACGTAAGCTTTCTCTGAACGTAAATTGCCAAGTGACAATCTCTTTAACCACCCATTCACAATTGTTGTACACTTCAACCACTTTTACTTTATCGACTTCGGTAGTCTAGAAGCACCGGGTTCAATTCCCGATGGTACCTAAACGGGGTTCATCTTAGACTTATCTCACATCTTTTTTGTTGTTTGAAAGATGCTGTCACATTACAACAAGCCACCCAGGTATAATGTAAACAAAAAACGTGGAATCATTGTAGTAGTTGCTAGATCTCGTAGTCGAGGATCCTCTCACTATTCCAATGTCAAACTCAAACTGCTCATCTACGTCGATCATATGTCCTGTGAGAAAACTGTTCTACCCTAAACGGCCACTCCCTCCCGCAGACTTCACAGACATGTAGATTCTGCTGAGCTATCTGGCAACACTGACGCATATTTGTAGCACGCTGACTCGTTCTTACAAGTCTAACTGTTGGACACAATCAGCTCTAAAACAAATAGCACTCCTCTTTCGACTTTCCTGGGGCACCATTTCCCAGTCTTCAAGTGTCTCGAATAAATTCAACGTCTTGACAGCAGACAGTCTTTACAGCGCTTTTTCTGTCCAGCGGCCCATCGAGTTCCCATTACTTCCCCGTATAAGACGCGTTTTTTGGGAGCCTATAATCACTCATGCGTATCACATGTCTGGTCCATCTTAACCCTACAGTGCGCAATGATGTACATGTGAATCAACCAAAGTTTTTCTAAATATTTTTGTGTTGAGTGGTGTAAACAACAACTCACGCGCTGTTACAAATGTGATAGAATAATCTCCATGCTTTAAAACCACACAGGTTTAATAGAAAACTGTTTTACCGGTCAATTTGGCAGTTGAAGTTTGACTTGTTGCGCGTAGATGACTTTTGTGATTTGTTCCAGTTTGAAATCAAATTACTTTATTATTGGTGATCAAGGTAATCTTATTTTTTTCTGTTATTCTTTAGTACATATGTGTAAAATAAGTAAAGTAAAAATATTACTACGATGTGCTTCCGACTACAGGTTCCAACTTCCGACTACAATCCCGTTAAAACCCAGTTTTATTGAAAAATAATTTCAGCTAAGTTTTAACTTAAGGCCACTTGAATATCTTTCTGGTTGTTTGGAAGATATTCCAGCTTGTTAATAAGTCCCCAGGTTACTATATACTGCATACAACAAAAGTATAATTCTTCTCTCTTGAACGTATTTTTTTGTCATCTATTTATTTTCTGTGTTTTTTTTTATATTCTTGTTCTATGTGTTCAATAGTGTGGGCTGAAAAACATCTGGTGTCCCCGTGGCTGGGTTCGCCCTATATTGGTGGGGTTTATCTTGGCCGAGGGGATGTTATTAGATGAGCCCAGACCTTTTGATAGCTTCTGTATTTAATGTATTATCTGCAATTATGTGTTTTTGAAGTGTTATTTTAATATATTTTGTACATACTATGTTGCTATCAATAAACCTATTATTTATTTATTTATTTATAATAAAAATCGTCATCTTTGTAAGGTGGAATGTCTTATATACAATATAATATATCATACATACATATATATCATTAAGCCGTGTCAATTTCAGAGTAGGTAGAGAGAACGGATCTCTGACTTTTTTTATCCAAGTACACTTACTTCTAATATTCATACTTCTCACTTCAACTTCTTTTAAAATCTGACACATTTAATCCAGCCATATTTTCCTCGATTTATTTCTTACACGCACATCGTAAACTTCGGACTTGTATATTAACTTAGTCACTTGTTTGTGATTCATTCTTTTCACATGTCCAAACCATCTAAAAGCTCCTCTATAAATTTTACTTTAAATATCCATATTCTTGTAATTTGTTTTATCGAACACTGTTTATTCCACTTTATGTAATGGTATTGTATAATAACCCTACCGGTTTCAAGGTGTTCACCTCATCATTTTTTTATTTATTTAACTCTAATCTGGCGGTCTTATTGCCACAAAATCCATAAACACATACGTGAGCATATACCCACGAACCCCACAAAGACGGACAATCACCCGAACATTATTTTTCATATAAAGTGAGATATCATCAATCAAAAGAAAGGAAGGGATGGTGGAGAGGAAAGGAAAAGAAAGTTCAGGAATGAAACACATTATTTTACTGACTAGAAATTAAGAGTTTTTTTCAGTCGCTTCTTAAAGCATGCCAAGGACGGAGCTAGTCTTATATTGGTTTGTAACTGATTCCAGAGTCTCATTGCATGGACAGTAAAGGACGACGTAAAAAAAGAGGAGCGGTGAACTGGAAAGGCCAATAGACAATCTCTGTTTGCTGAAAATTTTCGGCGAAATAAGAGGGGACGGCGAGACAGTTAAGGATATTATACAATAGACAGTATGTGAATTTGGCGTATATTCCTAACATTCAACTAGTTCAATGAATCCTTCTGGTATGAAGTTCAGGGGAGCACAAACAAGACTTCTTCTTCTTCTTCTTCTTCTTCAACGCATCTTTACAGCATTAGTCTTTCTTTTATCCGTCTTCTAAAATCAGGTTTGACTTCTATACGTCTCACTTTTGTAAGAAATTAAAAAATGCCAAACCAATGAAGAAAAAAAATCAGAGTAATGTCTTCGACATTTCATACTTCTTCCACGAAGTTAACAAGAAAAACTTTTACAAGCCACAGTTATGGAAAATAAAGACATTATTACGCTCGTTGTACTCGTCTTTTTGTCCTCAACTTTGTTATCACAGGCGTCAGCTTGCTGGGACGTCCTCTAGACTCAAGACATTGGCCTTAAGGACGATATACAAGGTGCAAAATGTCCTTTAAATTAATCTAGCAAAAATTAAATATTTGACTTTGTTTATCGGAGCAAATTGACGAAAATTGCTTAAGGGTTAGTATTTTTTTCTAAATTAATGAAAGAAGCACAAAGCCATAAGCAAAACAAAAAATATTATAAGTAACCAAAAATTCGAAAGGTTTTTTACAATTATACAACATTTTTCTTTTCCATTAATGTTGTCGAATTCATGACAAATATTTTTATAAAACGTTTCATTTTATTTATTAAAATTTAAATATTCGCATCAATAGACCACATATGGTAACGTGCCACCAATCTGACCTTAGTCTCTCATTAATCATCGCTTAATATGTTAAACCACATGCAGCGAGGATTAATGTAATTAGTGGAAAAACAAATAATCGTTTTAATAAATATTCTGATATAAAGGTACACAAAGTCTTAAATATTTGATAAATTGTATGTGATTGTTTATCTTATATGTGTTGATGTGTGCATTCCGTGGGTGTTGCAAGGAATAAAATTGTTTTAATTAAGCAAAATGACAACAGGAACAACGATTCCCATGCTAACCTGTGAATGGCTTAATTATACTTACAAAGTTTATTAAATAATTCAATTCTCAATTTATCCACCGAGATACGAAATATATCGATATAATTCATCCAACATGATGATTCCGTGTGCGAGTGGTAAAACTCTTTAGAGTACAACATGATGATTCCGTGTGCGAGTGGTGATACTCTTTAGAGTACAACATGGTGATACTCTTTAGAGTACAACATGATGATTCTATGTGAGAGTGGTGATACTCTTTAGAGTAAAACATGATGATTCCGTGTGCGAGTAGTGATAATCTTTAGAGTACAACACGATGGTTCCGTGTGCGAGTAGTGATAATCTTTAAACTATAACATAATGATTTCGTATGCAAGTAGTGATAATCTTTAGAGTACAACATGATGATTCCGTGTGCGAGTAGTGATACTCTTTAGAGTATAACATGATGATTCTATGTGCGAGTGGTGATACTCTTTAGAGTATAACATGGTGTTACTCTTTAGAGTACAACATAGTGATACTCTTTAGAGTACAACATGACGATACTCTTTAGAGTAAAACATGATAATTCCGTGTGTGAGTGGTGATAATCTTTAGAGTACAACATGATGATTCCGTGTGCGAGTGGTGATACTCTTTAGAGTATAACATGATGATTCCGTGTGCGAGTAGTGATAATCTTTAGAGTACAACATGATGATTCCATGTGCGAGTAGTGATAATCTTCAGAGTACAACATGATGATTCCGTGTGCGAGTAGGGATAATCTTTAGAGTACAACATGATGATTCCATGTGCGAGTAGTGATAATCTTCAGAGTACAACATGATGATTCCGTGTGCGAGTAGTGATAATCTTTAGAGTACTACATGATGATTCCGCGTGCGAGTAGTGATAATCTTTAGAGTACAACATGATGATTCCGTGTGCGAGTAGTGATAATCTTCAGAGTACAACATGATGATTCCGCGTGCGAGTAGTGATAATCTTTAGAGTACAACATGATGATTCCGTGTGCGAGTGGTGATACTCTTTAGAGTATAACATGATGATTCCGTGTGCGAGTAGTGATAATCTTTAGAGTACAACATGATGACCCGTGTGCGAGTAGTGATAATCTTTAGAGTACAACATGATGATTCCGTGTGCGAGTAGTGATACTCTTTAGAGTACAACATGATGATTCCGTATGCGAGTAGTGATAATCTTTAGAGTACAACATGATGATTCCATGTGCGAGTAGTGATAATCTTCAGAGTACAACATGATGATTCCGTGTGCGAGTGGTGATACTCTGTAGAGTACAACATGATGATTCCATGTGCGAGTAGTGATAATCTTCAGAGTACTATATGATGATTCCGCGTGCGAGTAGTGATAATCTTTAGAGTACAACATGATGATTCCGTGTGCGAGTGGTGATACTCTTTAGAGTATAACATGATGATTCCGTATGCGAGTAGTGATAATCTTTAGAGTACAACATGATGATTCCATGTGCGAGTAGTGATAATCTTCAGAGTACAACATGATGATTCCGTGTGCAAGTAGTGATAATCTTTCGAGTACAGTTCATAAAAAGAGCACCGATAACAATCTGACTTCACAATGGCATTAATAATTACCTGATACATTTAATAAAAGTTTGTCAATAAACAAAGCGTTAAGTATTCAAAATTTGTAAGTCAGCTGCCTTAGAAATGGGCAATGAGTAACGGCCGTTGTATTATGTTAAATTAAAAAAAATATATGTAGTACCCTATTAACCTTATTTCATATCGCTACTTGCTTTTCAATATCTCTTTTTCTATATTTTCGCTATAAAACTCTCAACTTGTTTTTACTATTTGAATTCACAAAAATTTAACATATTTCATCTTCCCTTGATAAATTTCCTACAGTGTTCTTACCAAATTTGTTTTTTTTTCTGAACACATACAGAAGCGGGGAAGTACCTAATTTAACGGTCACAGCTCCAACCTTCCTTTCCTTACACTCAACAACATGTCGGTGTGCTCCAATTGTCTCACTTTGATGTACCGTTAGATCCAGTACAGCGGTGTAGCCGGTGGTTTAACTGATGTGCAACGTGTCACACACTAAAAACAAATTCCACTCCACAACTTTGCTTTCCAACTAAATTGACGTTGGAATGACGAGAGAATCCTCAGCTATGATACCCAGCAACGTGTCACTCACTAAAAACAAACTCCACTCCACAACTTCGCTTTCCAACTAAATTGACGTTGGAATGACGAGAGAATCCTCAGCTATGATACCCAGCAACGTGTCACTCACTAAAAACAAACTCCACTCCACAACTTTGCTTTCCAATTAAATTGACGTTGGAATGACGAGATAATCCTCAGCTATGATACCCAGCAACGTGTCACTCACTAAAAACAAACTCCACTCCACAACTTTGCTTTCCAACTAAATTGACGTTGGAATGACGAGAGAATCCTCAGTTATGATACCCAGCAACGTGTCACTCACTAAAAATAAACTCCACTCCACAACTTCGCTTTCCAACTAAATTGACGTTGGAATGACGAGAGAATCCTCAGCTATGATACCCAGCAACGTGTCACTCACTAAAAACAAACTCCACTCCACAACTTTGCTTTCCAACTAAATTGACGTTGGAATGACGAGAGAATCCTCAGCTATGATAATCAGCAACGTGTCACTCACTAAAAACAAACTCCACTCCACAACTTTGCTTTCCAACTAAATTGACGTTGGAATGACGAGAGAATTCTCAGCTATGATACCCAGCAACGTGTCACTCACTAAAAACAAACTCCACTCCACAACTTCGCTTTCCAACTAAATTGACGTTGGAATGACGAGAGGATCCTCAACTATGATACCCAGCAACGACGATGACACTCAACTAACATATATTTATTTTCAGAAATGGTGGGCTTACGCCCAAAATTAGAGCATTCTTGAGGATAATTCGCTCCTTAAATAGCGTTATCTAAATTTTCCATTCATTATATTATAATTGAAGCAGAAAATTCAATTTAATCCAAAATGGAATATCATAATTCTTAATGGATAAACTTTATACCAATTGTAAAGTCCATTATATCAATTTCGTTAAATTATCTTATATTTTATTTGTATAGAAAACCTGATGAGTATATTACATTATTTTTTTTTTCTGTAAAAGACTTGCTGAACTATTTGAACAACATTTTTTAAGCCGTTTTATAGGTATATAGTATTTACTGTGCTGCAAGTAATTTACCTTCTCAGTTGACATCAGATATTCAGGCCACCATCGTTACTATTCTTTTCACCCTCAGCGGTTGCTGGAGAAGAAATCCTTTTGGGCAGTTCTTTTTTGTTGCAATGTGACGCCATGCTCATGAAAAAATAAAGAAGATTTCGATCTTTTAGTGTAGATCGCACTCGATGAGGACTTGCTTTTCCATCCATTACATCGTGAGTGTGTGTAGGATCGACCATTGGGATCATCGTGTCCATCTAACACCATCTACATGTCCACCGTGTCCATTTTGAAAACGATTCTCGCAATAGTTCTTCAATATTAACCACGACAAAAACTTATCATTAGATTAGTAAACATTTGTTGCAAATTAAAAAACGTTTTTTGCGTGTCAATTGTAGTGTTCTATTTAATGTCGTATTACAATTTTTGTGTATATAGTACTGGTGAGCTAATTGCCATATGAAAATCTCTTCCGATCAACCAAAAATATGTTAAAGAAACTCAAAGTTTAGGAGCTGTTTTTTTAAATTCTGGGTATCAACGGGAATCGAACCCGCAACAGTGTCTTGCCAACTTGGTCACAGAGTTCTCTTTTTTTTACAAATTACTTTACATTCTACATCGTGTCTTATGGGCTTAAGCAGTCACTTATTTTCTGTTTCCCAAGTTAACTCCACTTTTCTCGGTGCTCATTTCAGATTCAACAACAACAAGAAGACGTCTGGAGACTGTTGAAGTCCCTCCTGTAATCACGTGTCACCTACTTCTGTTCTGAGAGACTTTGTTCATCCCGTTTTGCTCTCGCTATAAGACTTTATGACTACACTCGAGTATAAATTTTCCACTTCACTTTGAAAGTAACACTGTTTGACAATGTTTCATTTACTGAAGACGCCATAAATTGTGTACATGCTGAAAAGTTTATTTATTTTCCCCTAACCAGAGGCTTCTTCTAGGGGTGCTATCCGCGTCGTGAAGCCTATTTTTATTGTATTATTGTTGTAAGTAATACAGTATTTTTTTTCTTGGTTTCTGAATTACTGTTGAAAGGATAGGTGATTAAAATTTAGGTTTATTGGAATGTACAATGGATACAGAAAGGCCACTTCAATTTGGAATCAGGAAAAAGTTCTGCACCATAAAAATCCGAAGGATGTGCTAAGTTGAAGATATTGTCAGATGGGGACGACAGAGAAAAAGGTTCTGGAACGAACATGTATCCAGAATGGCGGAACCAAGAGCCGTAAGAATAACTAGGGGCAGTATCCCCCAAGCAAGCAGACCTCCAGGACGACCTCCCAAAAGATGGAAAGACAGCTGGCAGTCGACGTCACAAAAAGGAAACAATGATGCAGGACCATAACAGGCCAACAGGCCTAAAATTAGAAGAAGAAGAAGACCATAAAAAATACTCAAAGCCCATAAAATAAATAAATAAATATATTGTAGGTTTATTGATAGCAGCATAGTGTGTACATACTATATTAAAATACACTTCAAAAACACATAAATGGCAGAACATGCATTGAAGAGAGAAGCTATCAAAATGTCTGGGCTCATCTAATAACATCCCCTCAGTCACAAGATACACCCTACCAATAAAGGGGCGAACCCAGCCACGGGGACACCAAATGTTTTTCAGCCCATACCCTTGCACATAGACAACGATTTTCAAATATTTTACACAACTAATCGCATTGAACGTATCATTCTGTGTAATTTTAATAAACTATATAATATAATAACATATATTACAGGTGCTAAATATAAGAGGTAGTATTACAGGTGCCAAATATTAGAGGTAGTATTGCAGGTGCCAAAAATTAAAGGTAGTATTACAGGTACCAAATATTAGAGGTAGTATTACAGGTGCCAAATATTAGAGGTTGTATTACAGGTGCCAAATATTAGAGGTAGTATTACAGGTGCCAAAAATTAAAGGTAGTATTACAGGTACCAAATATTAGAGGTAGTATTACAGGTGCCAAAAATTAAAGGTAGTATTACAGGTACCAAATATTAGAGGTAGTATTACAGGTGCCAAATATTAGAGGTTGTATTACAGGTGCCAAATATTAGAGGTAGTATTACAGGTGCCAAAAATTAAAGGTAGTATTACAGGTACCAAATATTAGAGGTAGTATTACAGGTGCCAAATATTAGAGGTTGTATTACAGGTGCCAAATATTAGAGGTAGTATTACAGGTGCCAAAAATTAAAGGTAGTATTACAGGTACCAAATATTAGAGGTAGTATTACAGGTGCCAAATATTAGAGGTTGTATTACAGGTGCCAAATATTAGAGGTAGTATTACAGGTGCCAAAAATTAAAGGTAGTATTACAGGTACCAAATATTAGAGGTAGTATTACAGGTGCCAAATATTAGAGATAGTATTACAGGTGCCAAATATTAGAGGTAGTATTACAGGTGCCAAAAATTAAAGGTAGTATTACAGGTACCAAATATTAGAGATAGTATTACAGGTGCCAAATATTAGAGGTAGTATTACAGGTGCCAAATATTAGAGGTTATATTACAGGTGCCAAATATTAGAGGTAGTATTACAGGTGCCAAATATTAGAGGTAGTATTACAGGTGCCAAATATTAGAGGTAGTATTACAGGTGCCAAATATTAGAGGTAGTATTACAGGTGCCAAAAATTAAAGGTAGTATTACAGGTACCAAATATTAGAGGTAGTATTACAGGTGCCAAATATTAGAGGTAGTATTACAGGTGCCAAATATTAGAGGTAGTATTACAGGTGCCAAATATTAGAGGTTATATTACAGGTGCCAAATATTAGAGGTAGTATTACAGGTGCCAAATATTAGAGGTAGTATTACAGGTGCCAAAAGTTTAACAAATATTTTTACTTACTTACTTAAAACAATACTTACGTAGATACCATCACGCCGTGTTTCTGTTGGTGTAGGCAAAAAGGAGAGAGTCCCAGACTTTCATATCTTAATAAACAAATTTCACTTATTTCACTTCCATACAACTTGTTTTACAAATCCTAAGCTTTTTCTGACATTTTACAACTCAATTTTTACATATTTTTCTATGTTTTCTTTTAAAACGTCTTATACCAAATTTGCAATACATATTTGTTTTTAAGTCATTCTTCATTCATCCATGCTACGTACTCAAACCATCTTCATTCATTCATGCTACGTACTCAAACTATCTTAATTCGTTTATACTACGTACTTAAACCATCTTCATTTATCCATGCTACGTACTCAAACCATCTTCATTAATTCATGCTACGTACTCAAACCATATTCATTCAATCATGCTACGTACTCAAACCATATTTATTAATTCATGCTACGTACTCAAACCCTCTTCATTAATTCATGCTACGTACTCAAACCATCTTCATTAATTCTTGCTACGTACTCAAACCATCTTCATTCATTCATGATACGTACTCAAACTATCTTCATTCATTCATACTACGTACTTAAACCATCTTCATTCATTCATACTACGTTCTTAAACCATATTCATTCATTCATGCTACGTACTCAAACCATCTTCATTCATTCATGCTACGTACTCAAACCATCTTCATTTAATCATGCTACGTACTCAAACCATCTTCATTAATTCATGCTACGTACTCAAACCATCTCAGAGTGCTTTTTTTCATCGTACTCAACTCATCAGTCTTAAGTTAACACACATCCCTAATAACTTTATTCCGAGATCTGTCGTACATTATCATGGCAATGGCAAACATTTCTACGGCAAGTATTCTACGGCTCATTTTGGTATTTTATTGTATCACGTCCATGATTCACTACCATACACAAAAGCTGATGATCAAATTAAATATATAGTGCAAATTGGAGCAAAAAACGTTTAATAGAAAGACCAAGGAAAATATAGTTGGATCAAGTGAACGATATTTCAAAAGAAGGAAACATAAAATCTGGGAAATCGTAAAAGTTGCATCAGAATATGCATGGATGAAGATGAGGCAACAGATGTATTGAGATAGAAAAGTAGGACGCTATGTCATCTCTGCCTACACCAATAGAGAAATAATGTGATGGTATGTTTGTAAGTAAGCTGTCTCGAAACATGTATTAAGTGCAGTGCAATGGCTAATATAGTCCGTTGTCTTGCGTAGAAGTATAAATAAAGTTTTAAATAAATATACGAGGCGTATCCAAAAAGTAAGTGTACTGAGACTCTCACGACCGGATGGATTTTATTTTCGACATATTGGCTACACTTCCGTGTAGCCTGACCCTTCCCCTCCACAACGAAACCAGTTCGAGGTCAGTACGTTGAGAAGTGTTGACGCGACAACACGTTTCGTGAAAAATGTCAAACCAATCTCCCGCCAAGTGCGAAATTTTGTAAAAAGGCAAGAGTTTTTGAGGCGCTGCAAACTCTATGGAGATGAATTTCTCCGCTCCATCGTTACTGGAGATGAAACTTGGGTTGCACACTACACGCCTGAAACCAAAAGGCAATCTCAACAGTGGCGTCACACCTCTTCACCCTCCGCCAAAAAGTTCAAAACCTCAATCAGCTGATTCAGCCAAGAAAATCATGGCATCCGTGTTTTGGGACTGTCAAGGCATAATTTTAATTGAATATATGCCTCAAAGGGAGACCATCAACTCTGCAAGATACTGTGAGACCCTAAAAAAAGGCGGAGGGCGATTCAAAACAAGAGGAGCGGCATGCTGGCAAAGGGAGTCTGCCTGCTGCACGACAATGCAAGACCACACACGGCCAACGCCACGAAGGAACTGCTCGCCTCGTTTAAATGCGATGACCTGAACCATCCCGCGCATTCCCCTGACCTAGCACCTTCAGATTACTATCGCTTTACCTTCCTGAAGCTGCACATGGGTGGAAAAAGGTTTTCAACCGACGAGGAGGTAAATGAGGAGGTGGAGAAGTGGACGGAGGGGTTGGTGGGAAACTACTTCGAGAAAGGCATCAAAAAGTTGATACCCCGCTTCACCACCTGCATTGAGAGGAATGGCGACTATGTCAAAAAATAGCTTACATATGTACTACGGTAACCACGTATTTTTTTTGTTTAAATAAAAAAAATTGTAACCTACAAAAATTCAGTACACTTAGTTTCTAGATATGCCTCGTATATTGTAAATATTGTAATTTGTTTTATCAAACACTGTTTATTCCACTTTTTGTAACGGTATAACCCTACCGGTTTCAAGACTTTCACCTCATCATCAGGGGAGCACAAACAAGCCTTGTGTATGGTCCCCTGATTATGAGGTGTGCACCTTGAAACCGGTAGGGTTATACCGTTACAAAAAGTGGAATAAACAGTGTTTGATAAAAACAAATTACAATGTCTTTAAGCCTTCACAATGTAAATGCCTTAACCATAAATAATACATTTTATATTGTAAATATTTTACCTTTATAATATTTTTAATTTTAAACAACATGTACCTATACATAATGATGCCATTTTTATACTGAGAAAAAACCCTTGTCTTAAGGGAGCAGAACATCGTCTTACAATAATTAAGACAATATGGCATGGAAACAGGTTAACATCGAGTTATTAAATATTCAAACAAAAATTAGCATTCAAATTAGAATTTATAATGTAAATTGTCGTTTCCTTGACCTGCTTACGGCCCTGCAGAACGCCAGAAAAGGATAACTGGATGATGTGGGAACAGGAAGCCAGGAGCAAAGTATAATAAGAAAATGAAAAAGTAGGCAGGGCCGATCCATATTTCAGTGTCATATCTACGGTGCCCAAAGGTGACTGATTTAAAGAGTCGGTCGCAGCTAGATTTAATTCAACTCGTAGACTACAGTCAATACTTCGTTTGGTTTCAAATTTATAATTGCCCAAGAAAATATTTACATGCCAACATACCGTGACGCCGTTTCCTTATCTGAGAAGGCAGAGAGAAGAGAGCGCAGGACTTTCCTACAAGGACACACATATTTCGCCTTTTCTCATACAATACGATTTTTCTTACTTTTGACATCTTATTCTTTCAAAGTATTCATTTGATCTCTTCGTGTTTTCCTTGGTCTTCTTTATAAACGCCTTCCTTTCATATTTGCACTGTATATCCATTTTGTGTGTTTTTCTTCATTTATTCATTCTACGTGGTCAAACTTTCTTAATGTGCTTATCAATATCTTGCCCAACACATCAACTTTAATATCACATTTTTCCCTAATCAATTAATTCCGCTTTTCACTCATATACTCGTATATAGGTACATACTAAAGTTGATAGTATAATACCGTTTTGGGCTATCATCTTAACATATTTTTAATCTATCTGGTTCTAGTATAAATGTTTAAGTGGTCCATTTGATTTTGTATCGGACGTATGCGTCACCTAAAACGTATCATTTATTTGTTTTCTTGTTTTGTATAATATTGGTTTATTTACGTATAATTTTATGTTTGTTGAGATCCGTGCTGTGTCACGGCCGTGATGTTCCTTATGCGCGGACATCGAGAGACCGTATCAAAAGTCGGACGGCCCATTCATGCAAAAACTTGCGAGAATTGTGACATCTCGCAATTCATGACGGCATTCACGGGCGAAAACAGGCGCTTGCGATGAGCGATTGGCCGCACATAAGGAGCCCGAAAGTCAAAAAATATATTCTCAGTTCATCAAGCTGAATGATCTATATGTCTACTGCCTTTTACTTGCGACCATCTACTACCTGTTAAAGAGGAGTCTCTTCAGCCTACTACTTTCGCCGACCTTTTCACCGGAAAAGCATCAAATGAGCCGAAATCTCCAAGCATTGAGCGGCAGCCAGCCACCTATTTCTACAGTATGTGTACCGGTGCCATACGGGTTTATTTCCAGCCGCTCCACGCCGTTAGATATCCCTCGTAGCTCTTTAACCATGTCAAAAAATACTACCAACTGAGAAAATACGAGGGTGATCCAGAAAGTAAGATTACATCATTTATTTAGGATCAAAAAATGCTTGTATTTAACTGAAATTCACAGGATACTTTACAAATATATTAAACTATTTTTCAACGTAATTGCCGTCAAGATCGAGACATTTATGTAGTCGGGGCACCAGCTTTTGTATGCCAGTGTCATAGACCTCCGCCGCCAGCTCTTTCAGCCACTTTTTCACAGCTTCCTCGACCTTCTGATCGTTAAAAAAATTATGTTGGAGTATAGTGACACACTCACGTCTCATCCCCCGTCACGATAGAGTCCAGAAAAGCTTCTCCCTCCTGTGCAAAACGATCCTAAAATTCACGCGCGGCGGTCACGCGATTTTGACGGTGCTCCGGTGTGAGCATTCTGGGCACCCATCTCGCACACAACTTCTTGTAACCAAGTTTTTCCGACATAATACTACCAAGGAGACTTTGAGAAATGTCAGTAAATTCTTCGTAAAGGTCGTCAAGCGTCACACGGCGATCATTTCGCACTTGTTCATTTTTTGCACAAATTCGTTAGAAATCACTGCCTTGCCTCGTCGTGAGTATCAGTATGCCCTTTTGTGAACAAACTCACCCTCTTTGTGACATGTTGTCGACTCATCACATCACTACCATAAACTTCCATGAGCTTCCGATGGATATTCGCGGCGGTATTGTTCTGCAAAGTCAAAAAAACGGATGACCGCGCGGGTCTCGCACGGACGAGAGGTGGCAGGAGCCCGTGACAACCTCTCCATCGGAAGAATTTACTGTGACTGAACAAAATGGTTGATAAACACGCGGGACCAAACAAACTGGCCGTTAGGATTCCCCCTACACGCCAAGTGTGCCAACTTTGAAACTAAAAATTTCCCCCGGCCTCAGGAGCCCTTGTAACCTTAGTTTCTGGATGACCGTCGTATTCACTTTGTATAAAAAAAGTACAATTTACCTACTTTTTTATAGGGAAATAATGACATCATTACCACCACACCATGTCCCTTTTGAGCTAGGCAAAGATAATAAATCTTCACTCCATTATATCATAGTAAGCATATTTTGCTTTTGTCATACCCATAAATATGGATGAGAAAATGATGGGATAAAAAATGAGATTGGGAAGAAGAAGTAAGCGAGACAAGTATTTTTCATCACTATCGCTATTGTATCATATTTATTTATTTTTTAAGATTTTTTTATCCAGCTTGCACGTATTTCTCCTGTTACACAAAGAGGGTCTGCTTCTAGCGTTAGCTTATTCGTTAGAAAGAATATCAGCCAGGATTCTTCTCACACTGCTAGGCGGTACCAAGAATATATCAACCGTGTCATTCAGTTGGTTCAATATCTCTATACCACGCGTGACTGAGTTTCTAGCCATGATATTTGTCCTGTAAGTTGGTATGTAGAACATATGGTGATTCCTTGCATGGTTATATTTATTAGGTACATATAAACTTGGTTCTTCTAGAATGGCGGGACAGTTAAAACCACATTGAAAAACTTTTAGTAGGAATATCGCAATGGATTCTTGCCTACTTGTTTCGAGGTTTCTATAATTGCACACCGTGAGAAGTTTGACATGGTGAGCATATTTTGGTTAATCACCTTTTGTTCTGTACCATAGATATCCGAGATTTTTTTTGTATTTGTTGTATTGTATATTGTTTTTATATTTGAGCTTATGAGGAGCCCAAACTGTAGATGCATATTCGAATTTGGTTCTTATTACATAATTATATACGTTTCGAAGATATCGATACTGTTAAATTATCTCAATATTTTCTACTTGAAAGGGTATGGCAGAGAGAACAGGTATGTTCTTCATTTTATCCTGACACATATATTTCATTTCTGCAACGCCTATATATTGGGTGTTAACATAGGTTGTGTCCGTTTTTTTCCAATTTAAAAATGAGCACCAAAAGTAAAACAAAATGGTAAAGGATAATATGGTTTAAGCGGTCCTCATCGAACTCCATTGGTTGTCCGGAACGCTCCATATCTTTCAGGTCAAAATTGCCGTCTTTGAAACGCAAAAACCATCGACGAGCTGTCATTTTATTCATAGCATCTTCACCGTACACTTCGCAAATATTGCGAGCAGCTTTGGCAGCTTGATTCCTTCAATTGAACCCGAACAGAAGGAGGTGTCGAAAATGTTCACTTTCGTCTACTTGATATTCCATTTTGAAGGCTTGTAATCAAATAAAATAATACATCTAACGTAAAAGCAAACAAAATATCTTGTAGAGCAGAAAACTTTTTTTCAAATAACGTATAACCTTTACCATTTTGTTTTACTTTTGGTGCTCATTTTTAAATTTGAAAAAAACGGACACAACTTATGTTACCACCTAATACTTCATTAAACATACTCTCCTATATTAAAAGTTTTTTCATACTTCGGTCTTTCAGTATGTCAATCACTTACCTGTACCACGTATTTGTTATTAATTTTAAAACACCTCATACCTTTTGTACTACTGAGGAAGATCAATTTGGCCAGGTGGCCCAACCATTTCCATTCCATAATAATTACGCCCAAGAAATATATTCATTTTAAAACCATCACAAACTTTTGGACACGGGAAAAGGAGAATATAACCTTTATTTATTTTAGGTAGTATTTTCTGATAGATTGTATATATAAAATAAAAAATAATTCTTACACAATGAGGTAGCAGAGGACAGGTGTGTTAAGGAGTAGGTCCTCCTACAACAAAAATTCCTGAACAAGCTATCCTAAATGAATCCTCCCCAAAAGTCTTTAAATTAACGATTATAATTGCCATAGATCATCTCGGAACTGACATCAATATATCATTTTATAAAATATTTCAATTAATTTATTAAAATTGAAATATCTGCTTCAATAGATTCGATATGAGTCCGTAATGACATGAACAGATTCGATGCGAGTCCGTAATGGCATGGCAAGTGTGACCTTAGCACTGTACTCACAACAAACCGGGATTATTCCGCTTGAAAAGAGTCTTGGGGTAGAAGGTATAAACAAGTGTAGCGGGGATTAATGTAGTTTATTGTAGTGGAATAACAAAATAGTTTGATATTCCAAATTGGAGTTCTACCATTCTAAAGCCAAAACCTTTGATAAAATGTGAAAAACAGTTTTGAAATTTTAGGCGACATCATCCCTCAGATGTCCCTGTACAGCAGTGGGCCAGAGGAGGGACAACTCTCTTCATTACTTCTGTCCTGTAATGTGAATAACGAGGGAAAGAAGGGCCCGAAAGGGATTTTTATTTGGAGTTTCTGGATGGCCTTAAAATATGCAAAACCGCTTACAAAGCAGATGCTGCGCCCGACATCTGCTTCTGCTGCTAATATTATGGATATTTCTGGGGTATTTTCACATTTTATAAGCAGCTCTTAACTGCCTCTGAGCTATTTGCAATATACTTAATAAAATTCATACCATTTAAACTACATTATCACTTTCTTTTACTTTCTTTTTTGTTATAACTGCTTGTGTTTTTGTTTTGGAGATAGCTTCATTTATTTATCATCCAGTTTCTTTGGATTTCGATCTTCTATTTCTAAGTTTGATACCCTCAATCTGACGACCTCAACAGCCTAGTTAATAAAACGCCTGTCTTCAAACCCAAGGGTTGTGAGGAATACTTCCGCAGGAAATCAAATATTTATTTTAAAAAAAGCGTTCTACTCTCGTTTTTACCAAAAGGCTTATTTAACAATACCTTTCTGTTTGGTTGGCAGAGATTGGCATATGACAAGCCCACCAGGTTGTGCTGTATCAAGTCCTTTTTTTTCTTCTTAATTCTGACTTTTGATCTCAGCTTATTATTAAATTTTAAGGGTTTCACCCGCGACTTGTGAAAAACCCTTAGTTGTTTGAGGTACGGCCATGGTCGCAGTGCACATACCTTGTATATGTGAGGTTTCGTTGATTGCTCATGAGTAATGGTCCAGACTGTCAATCCCATTGTGGAAGAGGTTACAATATATTAATATACTATATTAATTTCCGGTAAAACTGTGTTCCTACCGGAAATTAATATATTTTAAAATTTTAAGACATTTTTCAGCATTTTTTTACAAGTGATGGATAGCTTGTTCGGAGTTTCGGTCCGATGGTAGGACACCTTACTCCTTCATCGGATAAGTTCTGACTGTTAAGATATTTATTGGAAATTTTTGGATCTTTTTGGGAATCGGGAAAGGATAGGTTTGTGGTAATTGTTTTGATTTTATGAATGATTATGAGAAATTATAAACGATTAAATACATATATAAATATGATGATATATACATACTATTAAATACAAATATACATAAATTTGTGTCGTCACACACTGTTTTATATTGAATGGGTGAAAAAAAAATGAATTGTGAATAAATTATAAGAATGAATATAGTATATGTAGATAAGTAAATGAGTGGGGAAATGTGTGTGACTTTTATAAATATATTAAGGTGTAGAAAATGTTTATTGAAGGTGAGAAATGCGGTTGCCTATGGGGTAAACTGTCTGCCGGAGGAATTATCAATGATGGGGTGTTCAGAGTGACAATCGGGGGGTCATTGGGGGGATGATTAGAGTTAAAGAGGGGGGGGTCGGGGGGATGTTTCGCAATATTGATTTCGGACGAGTGTGTCTGTAACTGGTGTTCGCGTTGTAGTTATCTAAGGCTTTTATGACTGGGTTGGGATGACGGGATATAGAGCTGTAGAACCTTTCGGCCAGAGCGCGCATATGTTCGGGGATAGTATGTAGTTTGGTATCTGCGTGGAGTCTTGAATTACGGACAGCATTTTTTTACTGACGCATCATGTTTGACATACTCATTTTGTGATATTTTTTATATGTTCAATATTATAATTTATTTTTATCAAACACTGTTTATTCCACTTTTTTGTAATGGTATAACCCTACCGGTTTCAAGGCTTTCGTCTCATCTTCAGGGAAGCACAAGTCTTGTTTGTGGTTATACCGTTACAAAAAAGTGGAATAAACAGTGTTTGATAAAAATAAATTAAAATGTCTTTAAACCTCCACAACGTTAATACCTTAACTATAAACAACATATGTTCAATATATTGCAATATTTTGGAATGCACTCGTTTTGTAAATATTTTTTACTATTTCGCGAAATTTAAATGTTTTTCAGAGATTTTCGAACATTTTTGACGTTTTATAATTGTTTATATGATATTAACTAAGAATTGGGTCATTTTTGCACACATACGTCTCTTTACCAGAAAATAGCAGCTTTTTAAAGTTTTACATTTATGTTAATATCTCTGTTTATCTTTATATGTTTTTCTTTTTTATCAAGACACATTTCAGAACAAGTGTCTCATCTATTTACCATCAGATTTAAATAAAACATATTTGTAAAGCTAAGATATGACACGAAACATTATTAATATAAAGCTCCCTGAAATGATAAAACCTTTTGTGATTTAGAATGAACAGGGCACATCTTCAAGTCGAGCATTCCGATTGGCGTAACAGAATCAGGAATAAGTAACCTGAACATCCATCTGTGAGAGAGAAACTTTACGAGAGAAGAAGATAAATTGAATATTGCACTTAAAACAACGCATGTTTGAATAAACGGACGTATTACTTAGAATAAGTGAACATAGCATTTTATATTATAAAAGTGCTATTCTCACTTATTACAAAAAAATATGATATACTCGTACTATAAGTATCAGTGCTTTTGGTACCTATGACACTTACAGGCGAAAACCCGTACGACGGTTGTCGTCAAAGAAAGAATACGAGAATGGAATTTTGAATACAAGAGAGCGAGAGTGGAATACTTCGAAATTTGAATCTCGGTGGGTCCGTGATAAATGAACAGATCGAAACTACTATATACTGAACGAATTTTAATATCTAACAATTTTTGAACCGGTATAAAAGGGGACGATGCCTATTTATTTTGAATTGTAATTCATTAAATAATGTATTTATTTCCTACTATATTGAACCTTACAATTACTTGTGTTTATTTATATTATGCTCTTTTTTTTAATGCATGCACTATTTAAAAAATTTAGAATTTGTTTTACTTCCGTGAATATTTCACGGGTTGCAACTAGTGACACTTATTCTCGAAGTTTTCGTACAATGACAGGTGTTACGACATTGTGCTATAATCGTATAAGTTTCCAAATTTGTTGTCAATTGAAACATTCCAATGTTTCCAAGTCAGGGTACATAAATAGGAAGAAACGCTAGACTTTTCCAATCCAACATATATTTTTCAACCTTTCATTGGATAAAATTATTGCTTGAGCGTGCGAGTAATTATAAAGTATAATTTTATTCATTCATCTTCATTCAATAACGTAATAAAAAATTCATACTTACCATCACGCCATTTCCTGTCGGGGTAGGTAGAGAAGACAGAACATCTGACATTCCTATCTCGACATACTTTTAAAAGATTATTTACTTGATCCAACCATACTTTCCTTGCCTTCCACTCATATTTTCAGTTTTTTTTTTATAGTTTCTTTTGGTTTCTCATGCCCTGAGTCTTCTTCTTTATCCTACTCAACGCATCAGTCTTAAGTTCTTATCACTTCATCCTTTATTCCGTCATAAATTATCACGTCATGTCTCAGTGCACGCATTTCGACAGAATTTTTTCAACTCTTTTAAGTATTTTTCCATGTCTACATTTCACCCTCATACATCAAAGTTGCTTCTTTAATACTCTTATGGAATAGCACCTTAACATATTTTTATATTACCCGGTTGGAGTACATATGGTTAAAGGCTTCATTGAATGTATTTCTTATCGCTCCACGTCGATCGATATTTCTCATAACTCTTCCATTATCTGAGAAAATACTTCTCAAACAAATAGGTGACTCAAACAAAAACAAAGCAACATAAAGGCAACACAACACCTCGTGATATTGCAAAGGTCCCAGGGGGCCTATCTTGTTAGTATTTGGATACTCCGCACCCCCAGGGTATTGCCCAACACTCCGGTCCGGCCAGGAACACCACCCCCGTCACCCGCTCGGCCCTGGTGGGGCTTAGCGCCACGGGAGTCCAAATGTTATACTACGAACGTTTAACACCAGTATTATACAATGGCAATGAATTTTCTTGTTTGTCGCATTTTAATTATAAATTTCATTCCTTGTATGATATTTTAAAAGAAGTGTTTTTAATAAGTTATTTTTACATCTTATCTATTTTGTTAAGACTTAACAATGTTGAGGTTTAACGACATTTTACGATAACGGATATGATCCTAATGGTTTCAAGATATTCACCTCATCATCAGGGGAGCTCAAACAAAACTTAATAATACGCGGGCTGGCACACAAATATTAAACGCTTCTAACGGTAAAATTTGGACTTCTTACTGTAAAAATTTATACTGGGGGTTGTGAGAGGATATGTTCCTAATGTCTCACCGCTGCTTGCTGAAATCATATATTACCTCCCTTTACCCATAATCCCACTTCGAAATGTTATCGTTAGATGTACACATATTTAGTTTGTCGGTGCCAGTCTGGACATAATTCTGTCTTGTTTGAGCTCCCCCAATGAAGAGGTAAAAACCCTTATCCTGTAGGGTCATACCATTATCTTAAATGAAACAGTATTTTAATAAATCAATTTATAAGTTCTTTCTCTTTGTATTTTTTTAATTAAAGAGAACTACATTCAAGTTCCTAAACGGTATGTTTGTATTACATCTTTCTGATCTGATTACTGAGAGAGGCTGCATTGGAGATAAACAGAACTTTGAGGTTGATGTCATCTTTATTTGACAAATTGAATATTTTGAATCGAACCAATTGAACGGGATATTATTTATTTTACACATGAAAAGAAATATACGTAATTGGTGAAAAAACAACAAGTAATTTAATTCGGACACACAATTTTAATGCACCTGGGTTTGTTGTTTTTCATTTGTCGTGTCCCCAGTAAACTTGTTTTGGCCTGTATCTCACTGAGGACATATATCATGAAAAAGTAAATCGATACTTATTTCCAATTTTTTATTATATAAAACCCCGTTGCATATTCTCATCAACCTGACAAACAGTGACACTCAATTACACATGCATGCATCCCGTGAATTAACCCCGTCACACTTCATCAGTCCAGACAGACCAAAACGTTCATCCCACAGTATACCGCACATAATCATAAAAAAATGACAAAAAATACCACACTAAGAGCATCTTAGCTACAAGTTATTCCTCTTGCAAGCCCAAGTACTTAAACTCCTGTCACAATAACAACCACGCTCCGATCGACTGTCTAAATTGTTTTCCTCCCTTTGCCTTTATTGGATTCGGCACCCCATTGTATATCATGGGAGGTAAATAGGCATATTACCTTTTGGCAAAATATGTTTTAACTCTTAGGATGGTGAACATTTGGTTAGTTGACATGCGTGTCATGTATGATACAATATATCTGCTGAGTCTGCCTGCATCTTCCATTCCTCTCAATGAGAGTGCAAGAGAATTGATTTGAAATGTAAATTGACTATGTTTAAGATCCGATACTCCCTGAAAAGGTTCGCTGTAGGATACCGGGCAGGAAGTTTATTAATTATTTTTATAATCAATTTTTGGGAAACCTGCAATACGCGTTTTGTATTATGACATAACTTTTTTCGTTGTTGATTCCATTGTGTGGAATGGTCTGGCTCTAAGTGCTAGAAAAATATGTGTCGTTTGCTTCTTCATAAAGCACTCGAAGACAATCATTTTCGATAGGTGTTTTTATCAAAGTTAATGATTATATGGGAACATTATGCACAAATACTGCACTTCACACTAAATATACATATATATAATATATATATATATATATATATATATATATATATATATATATATATATATATATATATATTGGAAGATCTGTAAAAGTTCACTGGAGTTTGTTTTCTCTTGGTATATTTTCTACGGTTTTCTTACTAAATATTCTTTTTAATTTAATAAAATACCTCATATTTTCTTAATAAGGGTATGAAAAATAATTTCCCGGGATAATCAGTGCTTCAATGCAACATATAATAACGATGGAGAAAAATGAAGCCGACCTTTAATAGATTTATTTCTTGCACACTTCAGTTCGGAGGTAGAGGAAAGATGCGGGGGAAGGGCCAGACGGTGTAGGAGGGTCCAGTGGAAAAGAAGATGATCCCTGAAGAGAGGAAAGGAAAGAGGGAATCGGGAGGATCAAGAGGACACATAAAAAGGAGGAGAAGTAAGAATACATATCGCTTTATGATTGTTTTCAACATTCCGACCCGTTATTGGAGATATAGTGAGGATATATGGCATTGTTTACTACTGAAAATAAGGATATCTCTTTTTTTATAAGTATTTGAAAAATTGATTTTTTATTGTCCTAAAAAGGGGATTTCTCTTTCAAATAACATTCAATAAAACTAATAAAAAAATGCTTTATATACCGCCGTTTAGAGAGTAAACTCTTCTCTAGGGTAGATTATTGAAAAACTAAAAACATTACAAAATTAATATTTATTTAACACTTTTATTGAAATACAATCTGGCGGGATTATTGCCAGGCGGCAATCTCTTCCAACCAACCAGACAAAAGTAAATGAAGCAAGTTACGTGGTCGCATAAATCATTCAAATGACTATCCCTCCCCACGAAATCCATAAACATCCAACATTTAGAAAAAAATTCTTATGTAAAAAGTGTAATATCTCTATTTCGTATTTTTTTTCAATCCACTTTGCGCGGATTTCTCCTGTTACACAAATATGGTCTGCTTCTAGCGTTAGCTTATTCGTTAGGAAGAATATCAGCCTGGATTCTTGTCATACTGCTAGACGGTACTGAGAATATATCAACAGTGTCATTAAGTTGGTTCAATATCTCTACACCACGCGTGACTGGGTATTTAGCCATAATATTCGTCCTGTAAGTTGGTATGTACAACAGAGGGTGATTCCTTACACGGATATATTTATAAGATACATATAAACTTAATGCTTCTAGAATCGCGGGATAATTAAAGCAGCCTTGATAAACCTTAAGTAGGAATATCGCAATGCATTCTTGCCTTCTTGTTTCGAGGCTTCTATAGGTTACACACCGTGAGAAGTTCGACATGGTGAGCATATTTTGGATAATCGCCCTTTGTTCTGTAGCATAGATACCTGAGGATTTTTTTTGAATTCGTTCTATATTGTTTTTATATTTGAGCTGATGAGGAGCCCAGACTGTAGATGCATAAAGTTCAAATATGTTTACTTATAAATAGCCCAAATCACCAGTCCTTTAACCTAGTATAAGTATGGGTTTCCAGTAGAATTCTCTATCACTTATCTATCTTAAGAACACCCCTTTTCCAATTGCTTACACCCAAAGTACGGTAGTCCTCCGTCCTACCGTCCAGCAATCTCACATTTGGTCTACCCACTCTCTCGTACACCTCACCGGCTCACTGAACAGATTTATCTCCTCGAGTGTTTATTAAGTTTAGAAATTTGTATCTTCAATTGATGCTCAAAGTTTATGAGATAAATGTATTATTGCTTAACCCTTTCCTTACGGTGATAAAAATGAAATGCGTGTTCCGGTGTTGGGTAGTGAGTGCGCGATCAAAAATTAGCGATTTTAAACCGGAAAAATAAGAACATTCATAGATAATCCCCTTAATTAATTATAATTGAAGTTAAAAATTATAATAATTGAGATTTATTTGCTGAAAACATTAAAAAACCATCTGGCAACGCTCACGGAACGGGCGTAGATCTAGTCTCGTTGCCAGCCCAACAGCTACTGCGGCGCGGCAGGGTTGGTGGCTAACTCGGGCGTGGCTTACACTTGCGAGGTTGAGACAATTGCGCTCCTCGCTATTCAGTGACGTATGCAAAAGTGAGATGCGAATATAGTGTCGCGCTTCCCGCATACTTTTCACCTATCGTCAAGACCCAAGATCGAGGCACTCACAGCGTTTAAATGCGAATTTGTTTCCGATATTCAGAAAATACTTACGATGTAGTCGATAAATTCTGATTATTATTAATATTATTTTTTAAGTCAATGCGTAAATATATTATGGAGGAATACCTTAAATCTCAACCTTGTATTTATTATATTTATAGAGATATTGATGGTTATTTGAAGCAACGTGTAGAAGATACCCAACACCGGGAAGGAAAGGTTAAACAACCCTTGAGAGTGCAAATTTGCAACGGCCAAGCGTGACCCGATATAGGGTTGTATTTTACTGCAGTATAAACTTGCAGTGGTAAAGCACCGTGAGGGGAGGATTGTGATACATACACGTGTAGTATTCCTGAGAGCTTTACGAGTGTTTTTCTATATTTAATTTTGTATTTAAATATTTATGCATATATTTACTTTAAATTAATTGGTTTTCTTCTTTTATTTTTTAAAGAATAGACAAAATACTCTGTGCTGACTGCGATAATTTCAATATAGGAAAGACTAAAGATATTTCGAAAAAATGCTTCGTAGACACCAATCCACTTTTAAAAATTCTTGAATTTATTCTGAAATGGTTAATCATTGTTTCTGAGAAAAATACATATTTTTTATCGATGATGCTAAATATTCACACATCAATAATTGCGGAAATAAATTAGGCAAATTGAAGGCCTTGAAATTATCCAAGTCAATGGGATGATCATCTGGTAGACACATACGTTCCCAAGATCTCACCCCTGCTTGCTGAAGTCATCTTCTGCCTTCATCCACCCACAATACCCACTCCAAACTTTAAAAGTTGATTGCGTGTAGTCTATCGGGCCAGCTCACATACTCGTATGATTAAATCTTCAGGTCTTACACGCTAAGCAAGTGAACACCCCTATTTTGATTCCTAGCGGATTCATTTCCAGACTGGTTTTATTCTTAGACTATTTAACATGCACACACATCCTTTGAGAAGTAGGCAAAAATAGCACACCTCCAAATTTTTCGATCCAAGCACACAGCTTTAGCCTCCTCCTTATTTATACATCTTGCTACGCACTATATTATTTTATTCATATTGTCACTTTACATTTATTCAAAATCTGAGTTATTTGATTAAGACATGTTTACCTAATCCACGCACTCCTTGCACTTCTGACATGTTAACTTACTTAGCCAATATTTCATCATTCATTCTCTCCACATGTCGAAACCATCTCAAAGTTTACTAAAGAACATTTTAAATGTGAATTTATGTTTTACTGTAGCTGTACTGTTTAACATACATTCTTAAAGCGCTATTGAGGGGCAGATAAATAAAGCTATATAAAACTCTGTCGAACGATCGGTAGATTAACTCTGCGAAACATATTGAAAGATTAATCTCCTAGCCTTTGGAACTTTAATTTTGATCTCTCAAGGCGGTGTGTTTACTGAAGTGCAACAACTTCCACACGATAAACCAATACACAAAATCATATTTGATCACGAGGAATAGTCTATCGATCGATTTGAGAAAAACTTACGGAGTTGTGTTGTGTTGCTGCAGAGAATTTGTACATTGTCTTCTACTATATGTTATACCCCAATACGTTAATGCATTCCAAACAGCATTCGCTTGCTTTTTACCAGAAGCATTATGTAATTTTGGAACGCCGATGACCTGCTCACTATCCCCAAATGTATCAACGATTGGAAGTCTTTCTTCTTTTGGGTCCATGACATTTAATGCGGGCAACAATTTATCATCCCAATGAACAGTAAAAATTGCAGGGATATTATTCTCGAAAGCAGATTTAATTATTTCAGAATGTTCTCTTCTCTTCTTCTGGCTGATTCGATGAATAGAAGATTTATTAATAGAGAGCTCTTCGGTATTGTGGCCGAGTGTCTCTGCTGTCACCTGAAGGATGTATACAGAATCTCTTACACTCAGCTGACATCTATCCAAAGCAGCCACTAATTTGTTAGTAATAAAATCTGTGGTACCTCTCCTTGCTGCATTCTGCATTGATGAACTCTCCAAAGACTCTCTTAAAACCTCACCAACGTCGATTTCATCTGAACTTGGAAATGCCTTATCTGAATCTTCAGATGATGGAAAAGGAGGTACACTAAAATATGTAGATGCTGCACAACGTTGTTTCTCTTGCCTTTTTTCTTCTTCTTATTTTCTTTGCCTCACCCTTTTTTCTTTATCCGCGAGTTTTCGATCTACTCCTGATAGGTAACCTTTACGTCCTGGCTCTATCTTTTGATGTAAAAACTTTCTGTCTTCTTCCAACTTAATTGTTTGTAGAGCATTAGCACCCTTTTTTCTTTATCCGCGAGTTTTCGATCTACTCCTGATAGGTAACCTTTACGTCCTGGCTCTATCTCTTGATGTAAAAACTTTCTGTTTTCTTCCAACTTTATTGTTTGTAGAGCATTGGCATGTGCAATATCAAATAAATTGTCCAAACTATTTCTAAACTCCTCTTCACGGCGCTTAAAAAAATATTCAGTATTTTTTTACATTGTTTTGGAATTTTCTCCACTCCTAATGCAAGTTAATAAGTTTTTGTGAACAATGGTGAATAACTCTTGTCGGAATTCTCGCTTTCTCCCTAAATATCACGCACTCACGAACCACAAGATTAGTACTTACACTGACACATAATTTTACCACCCGTATGTTATAAAATAAAACTTCCAGCACTTGTCTATTTGATGGTAGCTTGTGCCCTGTTATTTGGTGTTTTATATATCCTATTAAAAACACAGGTTCCCTGGCACTGTGTACTTGATGTGACATTATGTTATGGTAGCAAGCCGAAAACACATGCTACACGATTGATAACAGATAATGAACTGAATGCACTGCACGTGCCAAGTACTAAAGGCCTGAATAAGCGTGACAAGTTCGGCAATGTTCTTCGTGCGAGTTCACGCTCAAGTCGGCATGGTTTATAATGCTTTGATCACAGCGATTTTTTTTGTAGACATGTTTTAGAGTAATTTAAACAAAATTGGAGGGTAAACATTAAAAAAAATTAAGTCGGAAAATAAGGGACGCCCTAATGTACATATATGTTTATACGAAAAATATAGTACACATTTTGTTCGGTACTTTCAGGTATCTACATCCCTCGTGTATAAGGGCGGGAGGAGGAAGTCTCCAACCCAGTTAAGAAATGAAAAGTTCAAGTCAAGCTTAATAAATATCTTTTAAAGTTATGATACTTGCCGACACGCTGGAAAAGTAACAACTAATTGAAAAAGTCCAACATCATTTTCTAGAAACTTTCAGATGAAAACCTTGGGTATTGTTAGTAATTGGATCATCCCACCAGAGAGTATTTTAACATCTTGTTATTAAAACTATTTTTTTCTCAAACATTATCCCACCTTGAGTCTAATAAACTTATTAACCGTATTTCTGTTGGCTTTGAATATTTTGGATAAATCACATACAAGCATCCATATTACTGTGGTTTTTTTTAATATATTTTTGGAGATAAAATAATTTAAAGGCTTTTCTTGTTGTAAATAACCATGATTGCTTGGATATTTACATTACTTAAATCTACAAATGTATTCCGTGTAAAAGTGCTTACACGGAACCATTTTAATAAATAAATTAAATATTTGACAAGCGCTTTGGCCTAGTTGGTAAGACGCTTGACTTTCAACCAGTGGTATTAAAGTTCATTACCTATAAATATTGCTGTGTATGGCTGCTATGAGGGAGAAACCAGGCATATGTCCTCTCCTGTTTAGGTTTTCATCGTCCTTTGTACGTGTCTCTTGTATTGGCACTACATCTATCTTGTGTTTGGTCAGTAATCGCGCTAATATTTGGCATTTAGAGAGGGAGATGCCCTTAATGTTAAAGTGGCAGAAATGTATGCAACTTTCCAAGTAGCGTGTTCTTTATGGTAATCCTGAGAAGGACTGTTTTGTATTTTGTTTCGGTCTCTCTTTTTTATCTTCTTATTTCGCGCCATCGCTGTATTGCAGCACCAAATGTTTGTCTGTTAGCGTAACCCAGGGTAGACCACTTGGAGGTCGACAAACTTTCTACCCCAGAGCACAGGCTTAAGAGAGCAATGGTTTCACAGTCGAACAGGCCTGGACAGAGGAATGGAAAAATGGGGACACAAAAAATAAATATCTTTCTGCGGAACCCTCTATGAGGGTCGCCGGCTTTGAGCTTGAGCGCAAAGAGTGGGCAACACTGAACCGCGTTAGAACACACTGCAGCAGAAGTGCAGCCAAGCGCCACAGATGGGGCTACATCGATTAGTGAAAACCAGTTTAGTAAAAACGTTTGTTTGATAATAATGCTTACAAGCGCTATAACATACTCGTACATGCGCTAATGCAGTTTCCTCTTTACGTCTTTATTGCTAACACGTGCGATGACAAACTGAGAGTCACATATCTAAAGACAATTTTGTCTCCTGGATACGGTCTTTAGCACTTTTGAAATATTAATTGAGATATATTAAACGTTGGAACGGTGCAGTAAATAAATTAATATATAACTAGAAATTTGTTTAATTTTGAGTTACTTATTTAAGACTACAGAATTGACCGATAAGATAAACAATATGGGAAGAACCCACTTTGCCCTGCGCTCACGTCCTCTGCTTTTTTTCAAGAACTCCCGCCCGCTTCTGCCAAGTTTTCAGGCAATCAAAACTGTAAGGGGCCTCCCGCTACTTGGCTGCTTGGAACATGCAGCGGGAGGCCCTCTGCCTTCAGGATGCTCGATGCACAATAGGTGGACAGTACACCCCTCCCGTGTCCACTGCAGGGCTGGTAGAGAACTTCGCTGCGCACTCGACAAACTTGGCAATTATGTTTACTCAACCCTCGATTGTCCGCATCAATTTTTATTTTAAATATACAAATAGAGAATAATTGAATTAACATATATTTTATTTTATTTTCTTTATTTTTTATCTTACTTGGTTATTTTCGATAAAGATACAGTTTCATACATGTATTGTTAATTTTATAGAAATCGCCATTGGGAATTGATCCCAGGGTGGAAGACAAACCTCTTTCCAACAAGACCATAACGGCTGATTATACGGCATAACGTTGAATCGCATTATCCGCGGAAAGTTTTGTAGGGTGGTGATGTATGACAAGACACATAAAGAAGTTATATGAATAATAAAGATTTAACTGTAGTTTTGACTTTTAATAAGATTAAATTGATTAAATAGGGATGGATGAAGAGGTGGATCGAAATAATAACGGTGAGTTGGAACACTAAACAAAGACAGTGTGACACCAAAAGACATATATTCAAACTATAATATATAATTTTAATTTGATTAAATAAGGATGAGTGGAGAGGTGGAACGAAATATTGAACGGTCAGTTAGAACACTAAACAAAGACAATGTGACACCAAAATATATGTATTCAAAGTACAATATATCATTTGATTAAATAAGGATGAGTGGAGAGGTGGATTCCAATAATAACAGTGAGTTGAAACACTAAACAAAGACAGTGTGACACCAAAAGATATATATTTAAACTATAATATATAATTTTAATTTGATCAAATAAGGATGAGTGGAGAGGTGGAACGAAATATTGAACGGTCAGTTGGGACAGTAAACTAAGACAATGTGACACCAAAAGATATATATTTAAACTATTATATATAATTTTAATTTGATCAAATAAGGATGAGTGTAGAGGTGGAAAGAAATATTGAACGGTCAGTTGGGACAGCAAATTAAGACAATGTGACACCAAAAGATATATATTTAAACTATTATATATAATTTTAATTTGATCAAATAAGGATGAGTGTAGAGGTGGAACGAAATATTGAACGGTCAGTTAAAACAGCAAACTAAGACAATGTGATACCAAAAGATATATATTTAAACTATTACATATAATTTTAATTTGATCAAATAAGGATGAGTGGAGAGGTGGAACGAAATATTGAACGGTCAGTTAAAACAGCAAACTAAGACAATGTGATACCAAAAGATACATATTCAAACTATAATATATAATTTTAAATGGGGATGAGAACATCAGATAGATTATTGATTTACAGAAACTTCTTTCAAGTAGCTAATTTATCTTGGATACGTCGAGTTATTTGAGAAAATGATTTTTTTATTAAATCTATCAGTCTTTTAACTATAATAGACAAGGAAACTATTTCGCCTTAGGTTAAGTAAGAAAACCCTAAAGAATATGGGATGAAAAAATATATATTATGCTATTCGATGACAACGCTTATGTTCAAATATCCTAGGTACAGTGTCCCCCTATGTCATACCAAAAATGATTATTTAATATCAAGCATTGTACTTGAAATTTGTGTCCTCTTGTAAGAGTCACTTAACTGAAAAACTATTGTCTTAGTTCAATATTGCCATCATGTATGTATGTATTTTATTTAGTATATATTGCGTCGTGTGATTTGTAAAGGACACTTAGGTATCGTTTATTTTTTCAATAAGGAAATTGATAAAATAACATCGTTTCAAACAATTTTATCTCTGATAGAGGGTTAAGGAAGACAAAAAACTGCACACGTTTAGTTTAGTTTAGAGAGACGCGCGATAAAAGTTCTCCGGAAGAATTTATATTTATTTGAGTATTTCAAGAGAACTGTTTTGTATACTGAGATTCGTCGTAAAGAGCTATTTATTCGGCTAATATATTCAAGCTTTTATAATGGATATGGTTAAATGTTTTTGTTGAAACTATTAAGTAAATAAAGGGAAGGAATAATTTATCCTATCCAATCTATGGTATTATTACGTTTAATAGCTTAAGTTTTTATGGTGCTGTATATTTGTTCTGAAAGTTTGCGATTATTTTATGAAATTTACGGCATTTATTACATGTTGTTGGAGAAGTAGTTTCGTAACTCTCAGATAGGTGTCGATAGGAATTTTTGTATTGCTAACTTAATTCCAAACGTGCAGAATGTATATCAATTATGAAATACAATTTTAATTTAGTGTACGAGTATACCTGCAATCATTGTGGCCACAAATTCAAATCATTTTTTGGCGTCATTTTAATGTTTTTTACTTTTGTATAAAAATGCGACACAAACCAAAAAAAAACGATGTAGTTGACGGTGATAATGCGGTAAAGGATTGTGTGCGTCAAATATGGTTTAAAAAATTCTTAATAGTGATACAACTCTCTAATATAGTATCCGCTATGAAAGCTCGATTACCGCTGATACGACAAAATCAGGGATTTCATCGAGAATCAATAGCGTTTTACGACACGACAGATTGTGGAGATATTGAAAATGTCATAAAATACCGTTCACGAACATTTGGTGAAATTTTGCGTTCGAATTCTACCTAAAATGTATAATTACTTTCCCGACAACCCAATAGAATATGTTGCTGAGGATCTCTAAAGCAAAATTAATTTAAGGTGTGATTTCGATAAAACAATAATTTGTTAATAAAAATACACGTGCAATGACGAATAACAACGTCAGTTTTCTTTATCGAAGTATCGATTAATAAGCATAGACAAAATTGTCTTACAGCCACACTTATTATTGTGTCCGAATTTAACAATTTAAAAGTTACGTTAAGAATAGAATAAAAATTCCTAATAAAAAAGAAACCGACTCAAACTTATTAAGACAAATAAGAACAAACCTTTTTTCAATATAACAATGAAATTGTTATATCTTATTTCACTTAATTCGTTTTCGAAACTTGACGTAGTGAATTAAAAATTCTTCAGAAATTTGGTCCATTCTACGATATTAAATCTGAAATTTTCAAAGCTGTACTAGAGATATTTAGCTTCTGAGGGCCGGTAAATATTGAGATTACCCTCTCATTCATTCAAGATTTGTTCATTTATTTTTAACGGCCGCAGTCTTAAACAAAGCCTTAATTAACATTGTAAAATACAAAAAGTTAAATATTTGCGGCATAAGAATGTCGAATGAGAATATATAATATATGTGTACGTGAGCTCTCGCATTCTAATGACATGTTAGTATTAGTGGAGAATGATATGGTAATATTAATGGTGAATGACATGGTAGTATTAGTGATGAATGACATGGTAGTATTAGTGGTGAATGACATGGTAGTGCTAGAGGGGAATGACATGGTAGTATTAGTGGTGAATTACATGGTAGTATTAGTGGTGAATTACATGGTAGTGTTAGAGGTTGAATGACATGGTAGTATTAGTGGTGAATTACATGGTAGTATTAGAGGGGAATAACATGGTAGTATTAGTGGGAAATGACATGTTAGTGCTAGTGGTGAATGATGTGGTAGCATTAGTGGTGAATGACATGGTAGTACTAGTGGTGAATGACATGGTATTATTAGTGGTGAATGACATGGTAGTATTAGTGGGGAATGACGTGGTAGTATAAGTGGTGAATGACATGGTACTATAAGTGGATAATGACATGGTAGTATTAGTGCGAAATGACATGTTAGATGAATAATGAATGATATGGTAGCATTAGTGGTGAATGACATGGTAGTATTAGTGGGAAATGACATGGTAGTATTAGTGGGGAATGACGTGGTAGTATAAGTGGTGAATGACTTGGTACTATAAGTGGTGAATGACATGGTAGTATTAGTCGGAAATGACACGTTAGATGAATAATGAATGATATGGTAGCATTAGTGGTGAATGACATGGTAGTATTAGTGGTGAATTACATGGTAGTGTTAGAGGTTGAATGACATGGTAGTATTAGTGGTGACTTACATGGTAGTATTAGAGGGGAATAACATGGTAGTATTAGTGGGAAATGACATGTTAGTGCTAGTGGTGAATGATATGGTAGCATTAGTGGTGAATGACATGGTAGTACTAGTGGTGAATGACATGGTATTATTAGTGGTGAATGACATGGTAGTATTAGTGGGGAATGACGTGGTAGTATAAGTGGTGAATGACATGGTACTATAAGTGGTGAATGACATGGTAGTATTAGTCGGAAATGACACGTTAGATGAATAATGAATGATATGGTAGCATTAGTGGTGAATGACATGGTAGTATTAGTGGGGAATGACATAGTAGTATTAGTGGGGAATTAAAATTAACATTTTTTTTTCAATTCAATGAACAACTTAACATAGCGCCGTTTAGAGAGCAAACTTTCCTCTCCTCGCTCTAGCTCGGAACTCGAACCCACTAATAACAAACAAATAACAACTGGCAGCTTTAGCAGCACCCGAACGAATCTTGTATAACACTTTCATTGTATATAGTATAGTAAAGGATAATTACCATGTGGAAATTTCCTCCAGTCAACCAGAAAGATGTTAATTATGTGGAACACCCACTATTTTTTTTAAACTGGATATCGATGGGAATCGAACCTGCAATCTCCGGATCAGAAAACAGGCGTCTTACCAACTAGGTCACAGAGGTCGTATAAGCTACGTATGGTTAGTAAATTACCCATAAAATGTGAACAAAAGGACTATGGAATAAATGTTGCAAAATACAGATTCATAAAAACTGAATGTTGGTTCAATTCCCGAATAAAGTTTTTTTTGCAAAACACCTAAACCACGAAATATCTATGAAATTGCGTAATTTTTAAATGTTATGTTTTACTAAATGTATTATATTTTCATACAAAAGATGTTATATTTTATTATATGTTTTACTAAATGTATTTTCATATAAAATATGTTACATTTTATTATATGTTTTACTAAATGTATTTTTATACAAATGATGTTATATTTTATTTTATGTTTTACTAAATGTATTTTCATACAAAAGATGTTATATTTTATTATATGTTTTACTAAATGTATTTTCATACAAAAGATGTTATATTATATTATATGTTTTACTAAATGTATTTTTATACAAAAGATGTTATATTTTATTATATGTTTTACTAAATGTATTTTTATACAAAAAATGTTATATTTTATAATGTTTTACTAAATGTATTTTCATACAAAATATGTTACATTTTATTTAAGTATCTATACAAATTTGTTCGATTCTCGAAAAAATAAAGATTTTTTAAATAATTTAAACAAAGCTCTGTTATGTTAAGCGTTGTTTAAACAAAAATGTTATCTTATACTCGTATTATTTATTTATTGTTTGAGTATCTTAAATAAAGAAATTTTCTTTTTCAATCAAAGCTAAGTTTTTCCAATTCACGTCAAATCATAATATAAATAGGCCAAAACCCGTACGGTTGTCGCCAAAGAAAGAATACGCAAATTGAATTTTGAATACAAGAGAGCGAGAAAGGAATACTTCGAAACAGATTGAAATTATGCTGAACGAACCGGTGTAAAAGGAAACGATGCCAATTTATTTTGAATTGTTATTCATTAAATAATTTATTTATTTCCTACTATATTGAACCTTATAATTACTTGCGTTTACTATCTCGAAACAGATTGAAATTATACTGAACAAACTAATGTAAAAGGGGACGATGCCAATTTATTTTGAATTGTATTTCATTAAATAATTCATTTATTTCCTATTATATTGAACCTTATAATTTCTTGTGTTTACTACTTCGAAACAGATTGAAATTATACAGAACCAACCGGTATAAAAGGGGACGATGCTAATTTATTTTGAATTGTAATTCATTAAATAATTCATTTATTTCCTATTATATAGAACCTTATACTAACTTGTGTTTATTTATCTTATGCTCGCTTTTTGAATCCAGACAATTATATGTGGCTTTTTCAAGACGTCGGAAACGCGAAAACATTTCAGTCAATATGTCTGAAAAAAGTCTTGAAGGAAAACTTTATCAACGATTTAAATTGAACAACAGTAATGTTTATACACAAAACATCGTGTATAAAGAGATTTTTGAGAATTAAATAATTGATCAGTCAAGATGTACCTTTTTTATTTTAAACTTTAAACATTAATGAGCCCAAAAAACTTTAAGCTGATCTTGCTCCATTCGGTATTTCAAAAATGTATAATTTGTTTTACTTGCGTGAATAGTTCACGGGTTGCAACTAGTAAAATAAATTTGCCTATTTTAGATTCCTTCGAAAGTAAGTATCAATTGTTATAAATGTATCAATTCCTCGGTAAATGAAGCATATTTAATCGGTCTACCCCTATTTGATTTGCTCAACAGATAACTGATATTTTAAATAAAATTAAACACGACCCTTGGCACCGATGAGCATTGGATTGGGATATAACAGATTTAAATTAGAGTTCAAGATATAAATCAATTCAGCAATCCATCCCTTTGAAACTGTGATTTAATATAATACAAATCAACAAGATGAAAGTGCCTATCAAGTGTCGCTCGCGGATGGGCCACTACGTGCTGGTTGGTCACCTTTACATAATATGAATCGTAGAGAATCAGAGCTACGAGAATAGTCTGGAAAATGGGACATATAACATGTACTCGTTATTTTAAATTATTCTTAACGTTGCAGATTTAATTTAGTATATGTCATATCTTTGCCGTGTTCAATGAACGTTTCGATACTACTTTATTTGAAAAACATTTCAGCTTACAGATCGACAATCAGCTTTTAAAATATAATCAGTTGAAGCTTTATACCTTCCTCCAACCACTACAATTTACATAAATAGTTCAATATTCAAATAATAAAAGTATATATTTATTAAAGCTGTTAAAAAAAAGCCTGCCCTTAAAAGTGCTAAGGGTTAACTGATATTAAAAAAAAAAAAATAATAAATATAGGTTTATTGATAGCTATATAGTATGTACATAATATATTTAAATACACTCCAAAAACACATAAATGGCAGAAAATACATTTAAGAGAGAAACTGTCAAAAGGTCTGGGTTCAGCTGATAACATCGTCGAGGCCAAGATACACCCCACCAAGGACACCAGATGCTTTTCAGCCCACACCCTTGCACATGTAGAATAAGAAGAAAAAAAACAGAAAATAAATAGATGGCAGAAAAAAAGCAAATTCACAAATCATTTCTTCTTCTCAGTGTCATGTCAGGTCCCCCCAACATTAAATATCACCTGAGAGTAGGAATCTTTGTCCTCGGCAGCCCGAAAAAGATCCACAACGCTCCATATACCAGTCCAATCACGTATATTGTGGAGCCAAGAGATTTGCCTTCTGCCAACACCTCTTCGGCCTTCTATTTTGCCTTGGATGATCAGGTGCAGTAATTTGTACTTTGGTCCTCTAAGTACATGCCCCAAATAGGACACCTTACGGATTTTAATATAAGTCAGCAACTCTCGATCAACTTTGGCTCTTTGAAGAACCATTGTGTTGCTGACCATATCCGTCCAGGGTATCCGTAATATTATCCGGTGCATCCACATTTCGAATGCTTCCAGTCGGTTTATACTTTGAGGGTCCATGATTCCACTCCGTGTAATAACACTGACCAAACATAGCATTTGACTAACCGTTGTCAAAGTTTCAAGTTTAGATTATCATCGCAGAATACGCTTCTCATTTTATTATTAAAGCCGCACGAGATGATTCAATTCTGCACTTGACTTCAGTTTCTGGGTCAAGGCCTTCTAACATACTAGGATACTTCCGAGGTATTTAAATATTTCTACTCTCTCTCTATATCAGCACCATACAATGTAAGACGTGCTCCTGCGTGCTCCTGCCGGCCAAACACCATGAACTTAGTTTTACTCACGTTCATGTTCAGCTCCAGCCTCACACCGGCTTCATAATTCAAATACCACCTCAGATTAATTCAAACAAGTAAATAAAGGATTCCTTGATGTAAAATAACAGTTTATGTAATAGAAAAAGTCAGTTATTTCATTTATATTATTTATTCTCAACATACATATTAGGTCCAACGGATAGTTTTGCCTCATTTTCCGTAGTGAATTTTGTAACATCATTAAACTATTTTAAAAGCAATGTTGGCAGACAATTCACTTTTGTCCGCATTAGAAATGTCAAGAAGGATATTCTCGTAAATGCTTCAGGACAGTTTTCTTCGAAACAACACTTTACGAATTGTAATTTTGTTATTAATATTAGTCAGCAGCTCTCCATCAACTTTGGTTCTTTGAAGAACCCTTGTGTTGCTGACCATATCCGTCTAGGGTATCCGTAGCTTTCATACCATATGAAAAATCAAATTAAGTATTGTAATTTATTTTTATCAAACACTGTTTATTCCACTTTTTTGTAACGGTATAACCCTACCAGTTTCAAGGCTTTCACCTTATCTTCAGGGGAGCACAAACAAGACCTTCTTGTTTGTGCTCCCCTGAAGATTAGGTGAAAGCCTTGAATACACATAAGACGGAGACTATCAGACCATACGGTAAACCAGGCAATGTGTGTGGATCTTCCTTGACAGCCATCCAGAGGAAGACCAAAGAACTCCTGGATAACTCAATGGTCTAAAATCCTGCTGAAAAACGGCCTAGATGAAAGCGACACCCAGAACCGAAGAACATACAGCCTGAGAACAAGGAGAGCCGACCGCAACAGTCTACCTAGGCAATGAGTTGGGACAGTGCCATGAAGAAGAAGAAGAAGAAAGTCCACAACAGTATTTTGGTGCCAACTTTGGTGTATGGGAATGAAATGTGGGCGTGGAAAAAGATTGAGATGAGCCAAAGGAGAAATGCGTGTATTGAGAAAAATACGTGGAGTGACAATGTATGACAGAATACGAAATTATATGATAAGGGATGAATGTGAACTTAAGGCTGTTATGTTAAGTAAAATGAAGAAGCGTACGTTAATATGGTTTGGGCATGTGGAACGAATGAATGAAGAAAGACCAACAAAACAGATGTACATATATCGCAAATTTAAGTGGGTAACATGTGAGAAGAAGACCAAGGAAAGTATTGTTGGACCAAATGAATAATATTATGAAAGAACACGTAGAAAGCCTGAGAAATTGTAGAAGTGTAAGACGGTGTATGGATGTGGAAGAGGCTAAGGATGTGTGTAGAGATAGGAAAGTGTGGCGATTTATACTATCTGCCTATCCTGAAAGGGAAATGGCATGATGGTACATGTGTTTTAAATCGTTAACGACATTTTATAAATTAATTTAAAAAATCTAATTAGACATGTTTTTATTTTTAGCAGTAAATCTTTCCGGCACCCAAATAAATGGGTCGCTTAGATGGTCTGGAAATAAAATTCAACAACAATAAAGTGACGGAAATTTTTTATCCCGATCTGAGACTGGGGGTGGCCTGAGCTAAACTTTGTTGTGGGTATGACAGGATTGCCTTGGAAGCGGCCCTGGCAACTCAAGGGACTTTTTGGAGATGGGTTTTATTCCTTGTCTTTCTTTTGATGCGAGTAGGGCTGCAATTTTGTAAACAATGTTTAACGCAAAGGATAATTTTGCAAGAGGACATCCCTCTTGCTCTCTGAGAAGACACAGGCTTCAATAATCTTTAGATTAAATGAGTCGAGAGAGCGATGCCATAACTTGAATGGGGATATATTTGGTTAACTGCTTTTTCCGCGAATCAGTTCTGAAACTTTCCGAGTGCAAGTCAAGCGTTTCGCTAAGTAAGCTACGAAAGTCGTCTGATAACAATGATAACGTATGATAACGGCTGATAACAACAGTTGTCCGTTAACAATATCCACATTCATTAGAATTGTTCCTCAAGAGCTAGACTTGTCACGCGTGCATGTAATGTTGCATTTTCATGTGCCAAGGGTCTATTCCCTACATGTTTGATGACGAACTGCAAATTCCGTGCAACTTCAGTAGTTCTAAACTCGAAGGTTCGATTAATGGGTCTGAAGTTAATGTTCTCTCCTTGCATGTCACGTGCTATAACCTTTCCCTTCCTGTGCTAAAAAAATCCGCGCGTTCCGGTGCTGTGTATTCAATACACGTGTAAAAATGACCGATTTAATATTGAAATTTAATTGCTGAAAACGTGAAAAAAACATCGGCCGACGTTCACAAAACGGGCGAAGCGGCCACCTGAAATGAATGCCCGAAAGCTACTGAAGCGAGAGAAGCGAGCGAATTGAGATTATATTTCTTGCGTTCCCATTTACCGAAGTAGAGTGAGAGTGAAACGTGAATAGCGTCGCTTCCTCACCCATAGCGATTTTTACGAATGAATATACCTACGTCCCACACTGGCACACGTTTAATTGTATTGGTGAATTTACTTCCGATTTTCACAAAATATCTCTGATGTGGCCGATAAGTGCTAATTATTATTTATATTATTTTTTCATTCAATGCGTAAATGTATAACGGAGGAATACCTAAAATCTGAACCCAGTATTTATTATATTTATTGAGATATTAAAGTTTTTAGAAGCAATGTGTACATCACAGGGAAGGAAGTATTAAACATATTCGAATTTCCCTGCGGGTATTCGACCATCACTTTTAAATAATTTGCATTATTCTATTCAAAACATTTATTTAAACGCTGTTAATAAATAAATATATACAATAGATAAGTAATTTGTTTAGTCAAACACTGCTTATGCCACTTTTTTATAATGGTATAGCCCTGCCGATTTCAAGGTTTTTGCCTTCGGTAAAAAATTAGGCTGAGGATTGTAGTTGGAGGAAGGCAAGAGACAACTTCAGCAAGCAGCTGTGAACTCTTGGAAATGTATATATTTGCCAGATGTGGTTGGTTTGAACTCCCTTGATTATGAGATGAAAACCTTGAAACCGATAAGGTTATACCGTTGTATAAAGTGGAATAAACAGTGTTTGATTAAATGAAAAACAATATCTTTATAAACCTCTACAGTTTTTATGCCTTAACTATGAATAATATATGGTATAGATAAGCTTTTTAAGGGAGGGTAATTTCGAAGTCTCCTATTCATGATCGAAGAAAATGCGTTGATTTTTTTCTTAGAGTAACAACATGAGACCCTCTGCAATAAGTAGTATTTCTATCGAAAACCAAAAATAAAATTCTAGACTGCAGAAAAACAGAACAAAAATCTAAATGGAAACTAAATTTTTAAGTCACTAGGGTGTGTCACTCGCTATCAGGTTAATCGAAGTGTAGTAAAATAATTAATTGAACATGTAACTACTATACATTAAATTTATTGTAACTATTGGAATACATTAAATTTATTGTAACTATTGGAATCTTAAACATGACCAACTCAAAGAATTCCTTATTACACACAAAGTAACTTCCATTGATAAAGGTTTTGACCACATATGTTCGTTCCGCTTCTTCTTTCCGGCACTGTCCAACTCATTGCCTAGGTAGGCTGTTGGGGTCGGCTATTCTCGTTCTCAGGCTGTATGTTCTTCAGTTCTGGGTGTCACTTTCATCTAGGCCGTTTCTCTGCAGGATTTTGGAGCATTGAGTAATCCAGGAGTTTTTTGGTCTTCCTCTGGACGGCTGTCGAGAAAGATCCACAGACATTGTCTGATTTACAGTATGGTCTGGTGGTCTCCGTCTTATGTGCCCGTACCATCTCAGATGTCGCTCTTCCCGCTTACTATTTATGTCAGTGACTCCCCGGCTACCACGAATACGAGAGCTCTTAATTTTATATTTCAATGATACTCCTGCCGACCACCTAAGCATTCGCATTTCTGCTGTTCCAAGTTGCCTAGAGTAGGAGCTGTACATAGTCCAGCATCCTGAGCCATACATAATTGCGGGTCTTACGATAGTTAGACCCATATATGTTCGCTCCGCGTATATCGAATAATTATTTGATATATTGTAGTTCCACGTTTCTGGCAATTGCAACATTTTTTAAATTAAAACTCTGGAATCGAAAAACCCGAAACCTTCGTTTAGAAGATAAGTGTCTAACCAATAAAGTCAGATTAGTGAATAAACAAAAACGAGAAAGTAAGTACTACGAAAAAATCCTTTTTAAATATTTTGATAACCCTTGAAGTAAGGACTTGTCATGAAGCACTCGTTTTATATAACGGCATTTAATACTCTGCAAAATCCCAAGAGGGATTGTGGGCAAATTTAAAATGATAAGACCTGATCCGTTTGAGTCGATAGAGCGATTTTGTCGGTTTTTTAAGTTTACCCAAGTGTATTAACGAATTTGATACGGAAAAATTATCTTTTATGTTTCAATCAGCCCCTTTTCAATCATTCAATATCAGCCTCCGGCTCTTCAATCATTCAATAAACGACCTCTGTCACCTAGTTAGTAATTTGCCTGCCTTCCAAACTGAGGATATCAGGTTCGTATTCTCTCTATAATATCTAGAAATGTAGTAATTTTATTTATTAATTGTTTTACCACTTCATTGTTAAACCATTTGTAGGACTTATTTCTAGCTGGTTATCTGTTCCAACTAATCAAAAGTATATAAAATAAGTTTCACAAAAAAACGAAAGGAAAATCGGGAATGTTTTTGGTTGATTGAAACATATTACAACAAGGCAATAATTTTGGTTGATTGGAACATATTACAAACATGGAAATAATTTTGGTTGATTGGAACATTTTACAACATGGCAATGATTTTAGTTGATTAGAACATATTATTTATATATTTAACACTTTTATTGCAATTACAATCTGGCGGGCTTATTGTAATGCGGCAATCTCTTTCAACCAACCAGACAAAAGTAAATGAAGCAAGTTACGTGGTCGCATAAATCATTCAAATGACTATCCATCCCCACGAAATCCATAAACATATACGTGAGCATATGCCCGCATACCCCACAAAGACGGACAATCACCCGAACAATATTTTTCATATAAAGTGAGATATCATCAATCAAAAAGAAAGGAAGGGATGGTGGAGAGGAAAGGAAAATAAAATCAGGAATGAAACACTTTATTTTACTGACTAGAAATTAAGAGGTTTTTCAGTCGTTATCACATGGCAATAATTTTAGTTGATTGGAACATATTACAACATGGTTATAATTTTGGCTGATGGGAACATATTAAAACATGGCAATAATTTTGGTTGATTGGAACACATTATAACATAGCAATAATTTTGGTTGATTGGAACATATTACAACATGGTTATAATTTTGGCTGATTGGAACATACCATATTACAACATGGCAATATTTTTTGTTGATTGGAACATATTACAAGATCAATATAATTTTGGTTGATTGCAACATATTACAACATGGCAATAATTTTAGTTGATTGGAACATATAACAACACGGCAATAATTTTGGTTGATTGTGTAACGGTGGTCGCTATCAGTGTAGCACGTGTCCTATTAGGACGTGCTGATGATCTTGATATCGACATCGTTATCTTCGTTTTCGCTGATTCTGCGTTACTTCTCGTACAGAATCATCAATATAGCGAATTGCTTATTTCTATAAGTCATGATGATCTTGATTTGTTGTCAATAAATATGGACTCAGGAATGCGGATATAAAAAGATAAGTGGACAGCAGGTAAATAAATAACAAAGTCTTGACAGTTGACTGGATGACAATAAAATGTATGTTTATTTCGCATAGTGCGGACAATTTATACCAGTGAGTGAATACATGGGATATATATATATATATCTGCCTCGCTCTATCACATGGACGGGAGGTAGGTTAATTATTTATATTTGGAGATCGCTAGCCAATTTGCGCGCTGTAAATAGTAAATATTGTCGTTGTTTGTGGTGTGTAACAATCATTGAATTCTTGATCGGTCAATGACCCTGTATGTTTAAATCAACAATAATTAATTTAATTTATTTGTGTTTTAACAATTCACTCGTTATTTTTGACAATTCATTTAGGTAGGTATACAGGTAGGTACAATTGGAACATATTACAACATGGCAATAATTTTGGTTGATTGGAACATATTACAACATGGTTATAATTTTAGTTGATTAGAACATATAACAAAATGGCAATAATTTTGGTTGATTAGAACCTATTACAACATATTACAACATGGTTATAATTTTGGCTGATTGGAACATATTACAACATGGCAATATTTTTTGTTGATTAGAACATATTACAACATGGCAATAATTTTGGTTGATTTGAATTTATTACAACATGGTTATAATTTAGGCTGATTGGAACATGTTACAACATGGCAATAATTTTGGTTGATTGGAACATATTACAAAATGGCAATAATTTTGGTTGATTAGAACCTATTACAACATATTACAACATGGTTATAATTTTGGCTGATTGGAACATATTACAACATGGCAATATTTTTTGTTGATTAGAACATATTACAACATGGCAATAATTTTGGTTGATTTGAATATATTACACCTAGGCAATAATTTTGATTAATTGGAATATATTACAACATGGCAATAATTTTAATTAATTGAAACATATTACAACATGGCAATGATTCAGCAAAATTGTATTTTCTACAACGAAAGTGTAATACAATTTGATAAAAATTCTACAGAGAATTGTGTAAGAAATTATATTTTCATCTTCTTACTCAATGCAGAAATTCATAGTCCTCTAATATCAGATTAACCCTTATTTATTTCAAGGGGAATAAATTCCTAATTACAGCGGTGAATGATTAATAAAGCTGCCGATATTTTATTTATCGATTGAGCTAGTCATAATCTCAGGTCAATAATAGCTTACAAAATAAGTAACTCCTTAAGTAATCTAACCCCTGGTTAAGTCTGTTTCAAAACACCCCCATCTGAAAGGAGTTAAAGGTGAGCTAAACTCCACGTACAATTGAGTTCAACTTCGTTCCGCTAGTTTATTGACCTCGCATCGTACTGAAGTCTAGAACCTTGCGATCAGGCAGAGCAGAATAATTATAATTGCAATAATCCATATGAAATACAACAAACCAATAAGTAAACTTTTCTCCCTTATTGGAAGACATTGACGAACAAATTTTAACTTTCGAAAACTGTGAAAGCCTGAAAACACCTAGTTACCTATTTGTCTATCAAAAAAACATACTTTTAAGGACACTTAGACATTTGTTGTTATCTTTTGGGAAAAAAATAACACCCCATTACTGATAACGCATCCCCATCAAGATCACCCATACGCGGTAAAGTTACCCAGATCAATTTTTATGTTTGCATGGAATTAGTTTAATTATTTTTTATGTATTTACAATATTTAACACTTTTATTGCAAATACAATCTGGATAGCTTATTGACAGGCGGCAATCTCTTCCAACCAACCAGACAAAAGTAAATGAAGCAAGTTACGTGGTCGCATAAATTATTCAAATGACTATCCATCTCCACTAAATCCATAAACATATTTAGGCATCCAGTTTGAGACTTTTAGGGTGAAAATAGAAGTATCCTGTTTCAGAATTTTTAGATCACTTGGGTCATAGAATTTAAAGAACAAAATAATATTTGCATAAACTTGAGATTCAAAACAGTCCATGCTAATGAGATGGATCTGTTTGTAAAAGAAACAAAACAGTCCATGCTAATGAGATGGATCTATTTGTAAAAGAAACAAAACAGTCCATGCTAATGAGATGGATCTATTTGTAAAAGAAACGAAACAGTCCATGCTAATGAGATGGATCTATTTGTAAAAGAAACAAAACAGTCCATGCTAATGAGATGGATCTATTTGTAAAAGAAACAAAACAGTCCATGCTAATGAGGTGGATCTATTTGTAAAAGAAACAAAACAGTCCATGCTAATGAGATGGATCTATTTGTAAAAGAAACAAAACAGTCCATGCTAATGAGATGGGTCTATTTGTAAACGAAACAAAACAGTCCATGCTAATGAGATGGGTCTATTTGTAAAAGAAACAAAACAGTCCATGCTAATGAGATGGATCTATTTGTAAAAGAAACGAAACAGTCCATGCTAATGAGATGGATCTATTTGTAAAAGAAACAAAACAGTCCATGCTAATGAGATGGATCTATTTGTAAAAGAAACAAAACAGTCCATGCTAATGAGGTGGATCTATTTGTAAAAGAAACAAAACAGTCCATGCTAATGAGATGGATCTATTTGTAAAAGAAACAAAACAGTCCATGCTAATGAGATGGGTCTATTTGTAAAAGAAACAAAACAGTCCATGCTAATGAGATGGGTCTATTTGTAAAAGAAACAAAATCAGTAACTCTTATCATTACTATTGTGGTAGGCCGTACTATACAATATCCTAAAAAGACTTTTCCTCATTAACAACAACTGTTTGCTTTGATTTTAACATTTCCCTTCCTGTGCTAAAAAAATTCGCGCGTTCCGGTGCTGTGTATTCAATACACATCAAATACACGTTGAAAAATGAGCGATTTAAAATCGGAAAAAATTGAATATTCGTAGCCAATCGCTTAAATAAATTAAATTTTACGTCAAAAGTGATAATAATTGAAATTCAATTGCTGAAAACATAAAAAAAAACATCGGCTGACGTTCACAAAACAAGCAAAGCGACCATCTCAGATGAAAGCTCGCGAGCTACTAAAGCGAGCGAACTGAGATTCTATTTCTTGCGTTCCCATACACCGAAGTAGAGTGAGATTGAGACGTGAAAAGCATCGCTTCTCCACCCATCGTGGTTTTTTTTTAGAATCAATATACCTACGTCACACACTGGCACACGTTTGATTGTATTGGGGAATTTATTCCCGATTTTCACAAAATATCTCTGATATGGCTGATAAGTGCTAATTATTATTAATATTATTTTTATCATTTAATGTGTAAATGTATTACGGTGGAATACCTTAAATCTGAACCCAGTATTTATTATATTTATAGAGAAATTAAAGTTTTTAACTGTAAGATGGAGGAGAGGCTATTGAGATTGTATGGGCACGTTGGACGCAGAGCACCCGACCACAGTGTGAACCAGGCAATTTCCATGGATCTTCTTCGAATAACAACCGGGGAAGACCAAAGAATTCGTGGGTGGTGCAATAAGGTAACCTGATGCAGAAGCACGGCCTGGGAGACGTAGTCCAGGACAGTAGAGCATACAACCTGAGGACGAGGAGAGCTGACCCCAACAGTCTTCGCCGACAGTGAGTTGGGATGGAGCCAGGGAGAAGAAGAGATATTAAAGTTTTTAGAAGCAATGTGTACTAGTTACACATTGCAGGACACGAAGGGTTAAATAATAAGATTCAATCCAGGTGGGCACTGCCTAAAAACTCATTTAAAAAAACATGGTCAACAGTATCAAAGGCTGCACTCATTACTAGAACAGCAATAATAGATATTTTCTTCTCTACGAGTATCACAGAAAAAATCCAACGTATCTTTAAACGGTGATTTTCTCTTATATTTTTTTATATGCAGGCTGATAACTTGAAACCATTAAAAATATGTATTGTATAATTTAATCCAAGAAGTAAAGATTCTTCAATAAACTTTGATTAAAACTGTTCATTCGGAACCGGATTTTTTCTAAATTATTGGAATTAAATTTGCTTTTACTAAGAAAATCCTTCTAAAACCGGAGTTAAAATAGACTTTTTAGAGTGACGGGTATTATAGAAGCTCCAAGTAATCCATCGGTAAAACACAGCCAGAAGAAAACCCAAACACTCTTTGAACAACCAAGTTGGTATGGGCTCTAAATCAGATGTTTATTTGAAGATTTAATAAATCTACTTATAATAATATTGGTTCCATCGGATTCAGGACTTAATTAAGTTACTTACAATATTATTGGATCCATCGGATTTTATACTAAATAAAGTTACTTAAAGTACTATTGGTTCCTTAGCATTAAATACTTTATAAAGTTACGTAAAATACTATTGGTTCCATCGAATTCAAGATTTAATAAAGTAACTTACAATACCATTGGTTCTATCGGATTCAATACTTATTAAAGTTACAATACTTAAAATGTTATTGATTCCATCGGATTTTGGATTTAATGAAGTTAATTATAATGCTATTCGTTTTATCGAATTCAGGATTTAGTAAAGTTGCTTACCAAATTATTGGTTCCATTGGATTTAATATTTAATAATGTTACTTACAATACTATTGGTTTCATCGGATTCAGGACTTAATACAGTTACTTACAATAGTATTGGATCCATCGGATTTTATACTAAATAAAATTACTTAAAATACTATTGGTTCCATAGAATTTAATATTTTATAAAATTACTTAAAATACTATTGGTTCCATCGAATTCAAGATTTAATAAAGTTACTGACAATACTATTGGTTCCATTGGATTAAGGACTTAATAAAGTTACTTACAATATTAATGTTGCCACCGGATTCAGTCTCACGTGGCATAAGACTGGTGTGAGCAATATCTGAACGTTTTTTTTATCATTAAAAAGTTTTGCAAATCATTCGAATTTAGAAAAAAACCAGCATTAATTTGATGTTTTCCACAGACGCTTGGAAAAATATTCCAAAACAACTATGGAGTTTCTCTTTCCATCTCAATTGTTTCCTCCAATAAGAAATCTTCGCAGCAGCAACAATTCATCCCTGTAAACTTGTAGATGAGAGATCCATTGCTTTCTAGGTTCTGACGATCTCTTTCTTCTATAGAACGTTTCAATGCGTCATATTATTTTTTTTCTTTCTCTGCAATTCCCGACCCTTACGCGAATATTTTTTCACTGCAAAGGAACAAACTCACTCGACGCAGATTTCAATGAAGTGTTATACAAATCGACAAGATATTCCAATTTAAAAGTATCAACAACCAACAAAGTTTAGATACTGTACCGGACAGGTACAAAGACTGTATATAGGTTGTTGGTTGCCGCGTAGCGCTCGAAGAATCCACGTCGCGAATTCCGTAGCGAAGATCCAGCAGAAGAAGAAGAAGAGCAGGGAGAGATTCCTCTCAGGCAGCTTGATGTAGGGTAGCGGGTCTCAAGTAAAACACCGTTACTGAGATTGTAAGTAGTGGTAATATATTTCAAAAAATCAGGTGGCCCTCTATATTAGTGGTCAGTCGGCCGTCACAAGCGCCCATTGTCCGTGAAATACGACAACTTTCGGGGTTTGGGACACGCTTACGCCGACTGAACTTGGACCTACCCCGATCGCACCGCTTTGCAAGTCACATATTTCCAATGCGGTCGCGAATGCGATCGGAGTCAAACAGACATATATTTAACATAGTAAAATATAGCAGATTTACAAGTAAAATCATACACTTCAACATATGGAAATACAAGGGTTTAAACATAATTATTCCAGAACATATACATATACAAAACCATTTAAGCGTATTATTGAAGAATTAAATAGCATAGATTCATAACATACATGAATTTACATCGAAATACAGGGGTTTACATACAAGCATCTACCTTATTCTAGAATTACATGAGTTATATATATACAGATCTACACCTAAATGTCATTTTCCTCATATTACATACACACACACACACGGGTGGCGGCACACGTCCGATACAGATACATTTTTTTTAAAATCGAAAGTGCGACATTAAAAATATCTTACATAATGTATTAAATTCATTTTGATCACCTCAGGAATAAAGAATTGTACATGCAAGAAATCATAAAAGGAAATGTTAAAACTAAAAAGCACAGTGAAACGAAGAAAAACGTTTCCAATCACAGAAGCTTTACCAAGACTGCACTTTTTCTCGAGGCAGGAGATGTGGGCATAATAAAATATTTTCTCATTGCTGAAGCTCTCTGACAGTGGCGTATCGATGGAACGAGGCAATTTAAAAAGACGCTTGAGTATTTGGGAATGTCTTGAGCACCAGATGATATTATTTAACACCCAAAATAATATATATATTAAACATACCTCCAAACCGTTTCATTGCTGGGACAGAGAGTGACACACATATTTCAAATCTTCCACATCCATACACCTTCTCATACAGTTCCTACGATTTCTCTTACTTCTAACATATAATTAATTAAAACTGCAGATTTTTTACATACAAACATACCATCACGCTGTTTCCCCGCTGGGGTAGACCGAATGTCACAGTCTCCTTTCTTGTGTAATATTTATAGTAAAAGAATATTTCATATCGCACCGCTCAGAAATCAAACGCTCCTCAAAGGCGCACCAACTTGACACACATAATTTACCTTTTTCAAACTCATATACAAGTACAGTACCTGGCGGTAAGTAATACACATCGGGCTTAAGAAAGAGACTGCCTGCCATAATCGGCTAACTTCGGCTTTGTAGAGCGTCGTCTCTGTCGTTAAACTTTTCGACTGACAAATCGCGACGGAACACGTGTATGAATGACAGAGACGACGCTCTATAAAGCCGAAGCTAGCTGATTATGGCCAAGAGTCTCTTTCTTAAGCCCGATGTGTAAGACTTAATTTGTAAGACTTAATCTGCTTTAAAAATATCATTCCCTCACTCAATCCATACTTTCTTGGTATTCGTCGACCACGCATTTGTCCCTCATTCACACCGTATATTTGTTGTATTGGTATTTCTTCATTAATTCGTTTCGCGTGTCCAAACCATCTCACAGTGTTTTTCTTCACCTTACTCAACACATCAGCACAAACACATACACAAAGTAAAGTACGAAAATATTAAATTTAAAAATGGTAAAATAAAGTCTCTATCTCATTCAAGTTATCTTAAACTGTTTTATAATATCCTTGAAGAAGACAAATATCTTCAAAACTGGGAAATTTTTCAAATAAACATTTTACGAGTTCAAAAACAAAGGTTTTTTTTCTATCAAAAATATAACAACAACCGAAATTATTTTTTGCAAAATTTTAAACTTAATTCTCATACTTGCCACTTTACTTTTTTAAATTCTAGCTACACCATTGTTTCGTTCAGATGCATTCCCATCCAGTCGTGCACTGCAGTGCAGATGGACTACTTTGCATGGGGTTTATTATCCAGCAGCGATTTAATTTGCCAACGCCGAGCACCTGCAGTTCCCCTCTACTGACCCCCCTGACCTTACCCATTTTCCCCTTTAACACCCTCGCAGATACAACTTGTTCCAATATTCATCCTTTTGAGAACGGTTTGGAAAAAATCGGAATGACCGACAAATAGTCCCACTTATTGGAAACCTGTAAATAATGTATTTTTTTGTATCTGTATCTTCTTCTCCCTGGCTCCATCCCAACTCACTGTCCGCGAAGACTGTTGGGGTCAGCTCTCCTCGTCCTCAGGTTGTATGCTCTTCTGTCCCGGACTACGTCCCCCAGGCCATGCCTCTGCATCAGGTTATCTTTTTGCACCACCCATGAATTCTTTGGTTTTCCTCTGGTTGTTATTCGAGGAAGATCCATGGAGATTGCCTGGTTCACAATGTGATCGGGTGCTCTGCGTCCAACGTGCCCATACCATCTCAATCCATCTGCCTCTCCTCCATCTTACTGTTGATGTCTGTAACACCTAGGCTTCCACGAATGCGTGAGCTTTTTATTTTGTCTCTTAGGGACACACCAGCTGACCATCTTAGCATGCGCATTTCAGCAGCTTCTAGTTGCCTAGAGTAAGAGTTATACATCGTCCAGCATTTGGAGCCATAGAGGAGTGCGGGTCTGACAATCGTTCGGTATACTTTTCCTTTTAACTTTACTGGCATTTTCGGATCACATAGAACTCCCGTCATTGATCTAAACTTCATCCATCCCACACTAATTCTATGTGTTACATCTGCTGCACATCCTCCATCGCTATGGATGAGTGACCCAAGATACTTAAAGTAGTTATGTCACGCAATTAAGTATAACATACGGTTAGCAATTTATGTACTTTAATTAGAATTGGAGCCGGAGTGTAACAATTAAAAAATTTGAAGTGAGAGTTGCAATTTTTTTTTGCCGACTTCACAACATTGGTTGTGATCCATAATTTTAGGAGCTCTTAATTCGATATAAATAGGTATTTTAGTACCTCATTAACTTTGTTTACTATTGCAACTCACCGTTTAATATATATTTTATCCTGTCCTTTACCTGACAACAAACTTCCCTAAAAGCGAAATTCTTCATCTCGTGGTAATTTTTCATCCTTCATCAAAATATAACTAGTCTCCTGCCTTCCTCCACCTACAACCCCTCAACCCGAATTTTTACTGTCATAAGCGTCTATGCTGGTATCAGTCCGGAGATACTTCAGTCTTGTTTGTGCTCCCCTGATGATTAGGTGAAAATCTTGAAACCGGTAGCGTTATGCCGTTTTATAAAGTGGAATAAAGGGTGATTGACTAAACAAATTATTTTGTCTTTAAACCTCCACAGTGGTAATGCCTTAATTTAAAATAATATAATAAAATTTAAAGCAGTTTTCACTAAACGTATTTTTTTGTTTTGTTTATATGTACGAGTACATTTTTTGTTTTGTTTATATGTAGGAGTACATTTTTTGTTTTGTTTATATGTACGAGTACATTTTTTGTTTTGTTCATATGTACGAGTACATTTTTTGTTTTGTTCATATGTACGAGTACATTTTTTGTTTTGTTTATATGTACGAGTACATGTTTTGTTTTGTTTATATGTACGAGTACATTTTTTGTTTTGTTTATATGTACGAGTACCTTTTTTTGTTTTGTTAATATGTACGAGTACATTTTTTTTTTATTATGTATTCAAGTTTCGATGTTTTTCATATTCTGTTGTTATATAGTGTGTTTTGAGGCTTGTTAGATTACTGTTTTTTTTTTGTATGATATAATTCTTGAAATCATAATATAAATTGGCCAAAGCCTGTACAACGGTTCTCGTCAAAGAAAGAATACGAGAATTGAATTTTGAATACAAGAGAGCGAGAGAGGAACACTTCGAAATTTTAAACTCGGTGGGTCCGTGATTTTTGAACCGGTGTAAAAGGGGACGATGCCAATTTATTTTGAATTGTAATTCATTAAATAATTTATTTATTTCCTATTATATTGAACCTTATAATTACTTGTGTTTATTTATCTTATGCGCTGTTTTTTAATGTAGATAATTATATGTGGCTTATTCACGATGTCGGAAACGCGAAAACATTTAAGTCAATATATCTGAAACAAGTCTTCAAGGAAAACTTTATCGACGATTGTATATACACAAAACATGGTGTGTTAATAGAATATAGAGAATTAAATAATTCATTAATCAAGATGTACGTTTTTTTGTTTTAAACTTTAAACATTAATGAACCCTAAAAACTTTAAGCTGATCTTGCTCCATTCGGTATTTCAAAAATGTATAATTTGTTTTACTTCCGTGAATATTTCACGGGCTGCAACTAGTAATTATTTAATTTTTATAAAGACTGCGACCATTAAAAATAAATAAATTACCATTTCGAGACTGAGATTACGGAAACTGTCAATAACAATAAAAAAATTATCAATTTGTTCTTCTCTCAAAGTAAACTTTAATCTTATTTCATCTTCATCACGTCTGAGATGATGCCATTAGCTCCCCAGTCACCATCACATCACACACATTTAATATCCCATCTTACAGTGCACTCAAGCTTAATAAGGCTTTAGCGTTTTCTTCCCGTAGCGCGCACTGCAGCACTAACATTCAGGATTTAATTTAAAGGACTGCGCCGCTTGGCAGGGTGTTAACAGTGGTATAAAAGTTAAACTCTCACAGGCAGAAAAACTGGGCTGGGTTAAGGGACAAATATACCTCTCAAGCAAAGGAACGCTGAACTCCGTGGCCCAGTTAGTAAGACACCTGTCTCCTAACCCGAAGGTTACGAGTTAAATCCCACTGGAACCCAGATTTAACTTAAAAGAATTTCCGTTTGGTTTATATTATATTTAAGGCCTCTTTGTCACATTTTTGGTTGGTTGAAAAAAATAGCCACGTAGCAATAAGCCCCTCAGGTTTTACTGTATACAACAAAAGGATCATGCAATAATACAAAAGTTATTAAAGTGGCGTAAGGTTTCTTAATGTTTGCATCGTGTTAATTCGTTTTGTTGATTAGGATTAGTATCTCTAATATATGAAGAAGAATGTTGAGACCCTCATCACGTCAGCTTGATCACGTCAAGACTGTCGCACTCATTCATTCATAGAGTATCTAGCATTTGTATGGTATCATTCATTTGTATGGTACCCTTAATTTGAATAGTACCTTTCATTCATTCGGTACCTTTAAATTGTATTTTACTTTTCATTCGTTTTGCATTCTTTATATGTATGGTATCCTTAATTTATATGGTGCATTTCATTTGCATTGTACCCTTCATTTGAATCGTACTCCTAATTTATATGGTAACCGTAATTCGTATAGTTCCTTTCATTCACATAGAACCATTGCTCATAGAGTACCTTTCATTATTATGGTACTCTTAATTATTATGGTACCCTTCATTCGTATGATACTACCGTTCATTCGTATGGTACCCTTCATTCGTATGGTACCCTCATTTGTATGGCATTTTTCATTTGTATAGTACCCTTAATTCATATGGTAACCTTATTCGTATGGTACCCCTCATTCATACGTTATTCTCATTTTTATCGTACCCTTCATTGATGTATTATCTTCATTTTTATGGCACCCTTCATTCGTATGATACCTTACAGTCGTATGGTTCTCTTCATTTGTATGGAACCATTCATTTTTATGATTCCTTTTATTTATATTGTACCCTTTATTTGTATGGTACCTTTGAAAATATTAGAATTGGAGATGCGGGCACATTGTCATCAGCCCTTTTATTGAGTATTCGTGTTTATAGGCAGTTTAACCGGTTTCAAATGAAAAACAGATTTGAACCATTTTTAAAATAATTTGACTCAACGGGAATTGAACCCGTATCCCTTGGGCCAAAATACATTTTTTGCCAACTTTACCATACAAATCTTCATTATGTTCCGACAAAAAAAATTAAATTAGCTTCAATGAAAATGCAAGTTCAATTTCGCCGAGCATACTCATAAAAAAGTTATATCGTGTATGGAGAGCCACAACCATTGCATGGCCAGTCTATATTACAGTTCAAATTCGATACCTCTACTTTCAATAGCATGCCAACTAGAGCCGATAGAAGACGTTTTGTTTCGTTATATTCTAAAACGTTTAAAATTTTATCACGCAGATACCAAGTTTCATTCAAAATAAGATAAAAACCCGGTAACAAATAAACAACGGTTAGATGCTGACGTCGTGAAACTTCTAAAAGATTTTTCAAAGAAACTTGATAATCGTGTCGTATTTAATTTATAGCATTTCAGAATATAACGAAAAACTTGTTTTCTATAAGCTTTAGTTGACATACAATACTGAGGGTTGAGGTATCGAATTTAAACTGTAACATTTCTTGATCATGCGCTGGGCGTGGCTGGTATAGTATCTATCCATACATGTCCTAAATTGTTCAAACCGAAATCGTTTGGAACTTAGTGGTATAACTTCTAGACTAAAATCTTATTGCCGCACTTTAGATAAACTGCCTACGTGTGTAACGCTAATTGCATATGAGTAAGGCGCGCCCCTGTACAGAGGAGGCTGAAACGGGGAGAGAGAATTTCTTTCGGTGCTAAAAGCTCTCGTAAAATACAAATGAAATTTCTTTCTCGTAAACTTGTTTTTGTACAGAGGAGAGATGTTATGATGAAGAATCTCACATATAGAACTTGGGGAGGCAAACACGAAGAAACAGACATGAAACTTTGATGGCGAGAAATTTGCAACGAAAAGTGACATCTGACAGTTTGTTGGAAATGGCACCAATATTAAAAAAAATAACCGTTCACCATTCGCCTGGGGTCTGACAGTTATTATTGCAAAATAATCACAATTGCAGACGTTTTTGCTTTTTTCAATGTTCCTTCGAAACGTTAAAAGCAAAATATGATTCATATATGAATGGGTATTTATTATTTTTATAAAAATCAGTACTTCAAAGAAATAATTTAAATATCTTGAGGGACAGCAGTGATTTGAATAATGTCATACCTTCATATTTAAAAATAATATTGTAACAAAGTGACTCTTCACCACAGGAAGAGTGAGGAATGAAAAGCTTCAGGAGGTCTCCACACTGACAGATAAGTAAATGACTGATGAAAATGTAGAGATTATTGATAAGTTGTTAGATTTGACTTTACTGAGGTTGTCGAGATTGTAATGAAGTGTGCGTTCTATATTTCAGCAGAAAGCTTTAATATACGAGATTTTATTCAAAAAGCCCATGAATATCAGCCCATGAATATCAGCCCATGAATAAAGGAAAATCACTTGGAGAGTTAGTTCTACTATACTTATCGTCAATCTAAATAGATAAATATTTATGTACCTCGAATAGTTGTCAGGAACATAAAACTTTATAATTTTTAACATATTTTGATTAGATGTTACTCCAGTCAGCAAGTTAAATATATAAGAAGATCCCTAACATCCCTCCTCATGCTTGGAAGATAGTATTCTAAAAAATGTAGAACAAACCGTGTAGGATAGAACTACGATCAGATGAGATAGATAGGCTGTATGCCAATAACAAATCGATTTATTTTTTATTTAACGCTTTTATTGCAAATACAATCTTGCGGGTTTATTGCCAGGCGGCAATCTCTTCCAACCAACCAGACAACACGAACCCCACAAAGACGGACAATTAGCCGAACATTATTTTTCATCTCCTCTCCGTGGTTGCAGTCCTAAGACTGGTTTGCAGCAATTTCAACTCTTCTCCTCCATTCCCCCCTGTCCTGTGCGGCTCTTTTTAAATCTGTATATGTTGAGCAGCGCACGTCCACCAACAGGTCCTCCAGGTACTCTCGGCGTGGACGTCCCCTAGAGTTTTTCCCCTCGGTCATACCCTCCATTATGGCATGCAAGAGGCCCTCTTGTCGTATTATATGACCGATCCATCTTGCACGCCTTTCGGACAGGATCCTGAGCAGGTGCCTTCCTCCTTCGATTCGTTGGTCGTCGATTTTTCATATAAAGTGAGATATCATCAATCAAAAGAAAAGAAAGGGATGGTGGAGAGGAAAGGAAAAGAAAAATCAGGAATGAAACACGTTATTTTACTGACTAGAAATTAAGAGTTTTTTCAGTCGCTTCTTAAAGCATGCCAAGGACGAAGCGAGTCTTATATTGGATTGTAACTGATTCCAGAGTCTCACTGCATGGACAGTAAAGGACGACGTAAAAAAGATGAGCGGTGAACTGGAAAGGCCAATAGACAATCTCTGTTTGAGCGTAGCGCTAATCGATGATTGTGTAGCGACCTTTGTCGCTGCGGTCGCGGCGCGAGTCGCTGTTGTTGTTTAGCGAGAACGAGACAGCGACATATCTTCTACGCCTTCCTAAAAATCATAATATATGAATACCCGACGTGATTCTGACTGACGTGATTCTGACCGACGTGATTCTGACCGACGTGATTCTGACCGATGGGATTCAGACCGACGTGATAACTAGCAGACGCAGGAAATGGCAACCATGACCAAGGCACCGGTGCTTTGGTCATGGTCGCCATTTCCTGCGTTTGCTAGTTATCACGTCGGTCAGAATCACGTCGGTCAGAATCACGTCGGGTATTCATATGATTTGTAGGAAGGCGCAGAAGATATGTCGCTGTCTCGTTCTCGCTAAACAAGAACAGCGACTCGCGCCGCGACCACAGGTACAAAGGTCGCTACAATTGAAAAGACGCTGAAAATTTTCGGCGATATAAGAGGGGGTGGCGGGACAGTTAAGGGTATTATACAATAGAGACATTATGTAAACTTGGCGTATATTTTTTACATTCGACCAGTTCAATATCTTGCTTAAAAACTGGCGTTTAAATATTTATGTTATATACTATATATTAGCAGATAAAAGCGGCTTCCTAGTAAGAAGCCCGCGTTTTCGAGTCTCGTTTGCGGAAACATATTTTTTTATCTTTAAATATTCAGGAACAAGAGAGATAATTATTTTTCAGTTTTTATCCAAAATATAAAAAAGAAAAAAATCACGTGATTGAGACAGAAACCCCATTTTTAAGTTGACCCAAATAAATCGCAAAAGATTTTGTGCGATTCATTGCGATGCAAAAATTCTTCCATTCTCAGATAAAACAACCATGATTTGAGAAAAAAATATCATTTTCATTATGAAAACAAAAATATTGAAATAATAAAACTTTGTAAAATTTTATTTATATTATCTATACATACTTGAACACAATTCTGACCCTATGGAATATTTGTGGATAAACTGTTGACACGGGCAGTGAAAGGTTAAAAGACAGAAGAGGAGAGAATTCTGATGGAGAAAAGTTTATAGTTTACAATAGAGGCGACAAGTGTTGCTAAAGATAAGGCAGAGAAACTTTCCAAGTTGTAAGCTGTGAAAGCAAAAAAATGTTTCATAGGGCTGATTCACACAGCAACGAATCAGTATTTTTTCTCCAAAAGGTTTTTTCTTCCAAATCTCAGTTGTTCAAATTACATTTGAACTGTATTTTACTATAATATTAAATAGCATTTTCGCTGTCGGCGGCCGTGGTCTAACGAATAACATTTACGCTAGGCAAGCGAACGCCCTGGGTTCGATTAACTTTCGGGCTGAATTTATTCTTTGAACGTTTTACATCTGAATTAATGTTCTACGTGTTATATACTGCTTATGATAAATTCTTATATCACTGTAAATAAGCGCAAAATTAACGCTTTGTAAAAAATTCGGCCTACCGATAGACTGCAAATAAATTAAACCGTCATAGAATTTTGATTTCCTTGCTATCGAAATGTTTGATTTGATTTATTAAGGGGTTATTCTAACGAACTCGAGAAATTTGAAAAAATAGTTTTTTTTATTATGTTGCATATTCTAAAAGTTTAGACATTTAAGAATATGTTCTCGAAAGAAAATTTTAAAATAATCAATATTTACGAAGGTATAGCTATAAATAAGGCAGTAATTACGCCGCACCGGAATGAATGTTCTCGAAACTACTTGTTTCAACCTGGTCGACATAAAATCTTAAGTTCTATTTAACCGATTGCCTTTAAATTCAATATAAAACTTTAATAAATGTTTTTATATCGTTCATACCTTGAAAAAATTCAAAACTTAATTTTTAATTTTTTTTTTTAATTAAAAAATATGAAAAAAGGGTAAAAATGGACATTTTACGATTTTTTTTTCTATGTATAAAATGAAGAACACGTTATCTTTGGTTTTATAACTATGACTTTGATATGTGTAGGATACTTATGTGTAGTTAATTTTGTTTATAATTATAGCTTTTATATGTGTAGGACACTTATGTGTCGTTTATTTTGCATTTCTACAACATTTATTTGGCCTCGACTAGTATTTTTCTAAATTCACTAAATGTTGTAAGTATCTTTTCAATTAATAACAATTTTCTTGAATGCGATGTGAACTGCTCAGTTCACAAGTTATGATTGAGAAGACAAAGAAAGGTCTACGTAGAAAGTTCACTTGGTGTGAAGTAAACACTTGTTTTGACAAATTCCTTTATCGGGATGTATGAACGGTGCCTAAGGATTTAAGTTTTAGAGGGCAAAAACTTCCAAATTAGTTTGGTAACGAAATGAAAGAGGTGGTCGTGAATATTTCACTATAGTTAATGTAAAATATCTCACTAACGCTTGAAATAAAAACTTGAATTATTTACGAGAAAAGGAGTAATAAACAAATTTATACTTTAATCCTTAAATAGTGAAATAATTTATACTTTTATCCATAAATAGTGAAATAATTTATACTTTAATCCTTAAATAGTGAAATGATTTGTAGTTTAAGCCTTAAATAGTGAAATAATTTATACTTTAATCCTTAAATAGAGAAATAATTTATTTTAAAGAAAAAAATACAAAACAGGATAAGAGTTGAGAAGAGAGACACTCTCCGTGGTCTACTTTGTAAGAAACCTATATTCCAGCTTGGCAGTTACTGGTTCAATTCATATTGTCATCAAATTTAATTATAAAAGGTTACACAGTTTGTTTTTCATATAATGTATCTTAAACTTATTTCTGATTGATTGGGAGATATTGCTACATGGCAATACATCTGACAGGTTATACTGTATACAACGAAAATTTAATTATATATAAAAAAAGAAGAAAACTCCTAAAATTTCTCGTTTTTTATATAAATTATTGTATATTGTACAATTTGAGTAATTTGTTATCAAGATGCAATATCTTCCAGCCAACCAGAATATCGTCTTCCATATTTGTTTTCAAGGTTGGGTAAATGATTAACATAGGAATTTTATATAAAATATTCGGTTTTAACATAAGTTGTGTCCGTTTCTTTTCCAAATGAAAAATGAGCACCAAAAGTAAAACAAAATGGTAAAGGTTATACGTCATTCGAAAGAAAATTTTCTACTCCACAAGATATTGTGTTTGCTTTTACGTTACATATATTATTTTATTTGATTACAAGCCTTCAAAATGGAATGTCAAGTAGACGATAGTGAGCATTTTCGACACCTCATTCTTATCGCGTTCAATCGAGGTACTAAAGCTGCCAAATATTTGCAAAGTGTACGGTGAAGATGCTATTGATGAAAGGACAGCTCATCGATGGTTTTTGAGTTTCAATGACGGTAATTTCGACCTGAAAAACATGGAGCGTTCCGGACGACCAGTGGACTTCGGTGAGGACCGCTTATACCATATTATTCATGAAGATCCCCTTCAAACCGCCGTAGAATTGGCTGAGTAGATAAATTGTTGTCACATGACTGTATACCGTAATCTTAAACCAACGGGAAAAGTCCCGAAGTTTGGCGTTTGGGTTCCACATGTTTTGAGTGAAAACAACAAAAATCAACGTTCGACAATGGATGAATAATATGGTTTAAGCGGTCCTCATCGAAGTCCACTGGTCATCCGGAACGCTCCATGTATTCAGGTCGAAATTACCGTATTTTAAACGCAAAAAGCATCAACGAACTGTCCTTTCATGCATAGCATCTTCACGGTACAATTCGCAAATATCGCGAGCAGCTTTATTCCCTCGATTAAACGCGAACAGAAGGAGGTGTCGAAAATGCTCACTTTCGTCTACTTGACATTCCATTTTGAAGGCTTGTAATCAAATAAAATAATATACAATATGTAACGTAAAAGCAAACACAATATCTTGTAGAGCAGAAAATTTTCTTTCGAATGACGTATAACCTTTACCATTTTGTTTTACTTTTAGTGCTCATTTTTAATTTGAAAAAAAAAATGGACACAACTTATGTTAACACCTTATGTATTATTATAGAATACATTGGCTAGATAAATTCGTCAATTCACACGCTATCCCTAAAATCTTTTTTTTTTTGTTTAATATTTATATTTGGAAAATATAATAAATATAATAATTTTAACATTAAATACATGGTTTTACGTCCGTAGACTTAGTTTACATTTTTCCCCTCCAAAAGAACTTAAATTTGTCTCATCAAATCAAAAAGATATACAACGATAAGTCCGGATGCTCTCGGCATCTTGGTTGCACTTCACTGAAAAATTTTAAGCGTTTTTAGTACAAATAATTAAAAAATTTTTATTGTTCGGTTTTTGAAAGGCGAAAGTCATCGCGGCTTCTCGTAGGGTAATTACGGACCTTGTTCTCCCTGGCTCCATCCCAAATCACTGTCTGCGAAGACTGTTGGAGTCAGCTCTCCTCGTCCTCAGGTTGTATGCTCTTCTGTCCCGGACTACGTCCCCCAGGCCGTGCCTCTGCATCAGGTTATTTTTTTGCACCACCCATGAATTATTTGGTCTTCTTCTGGTTGTTATTCGAGGAAGATCCATGGAGATTGCCTGGTTCACAATGTGATCGGGTGCTCTGCGCCCAACGTGGCCATACCATCTCAATCGCCTCTCCTCCATCTTGCTGTTGATGTCTGTAACACCTAGGCTTCCACGAATGCGTGAGCTTTTTATTTTGTCTCTTAGGGTAATTACGGACCTCCTCCTTGTATATCATACCTTTTCGATTATATATGTTATCATTACAACAAATTATTATATTACATAAAAACTAAACAAATAAATTGTTGAACCGTATGTACGGAGTGAAAAGTTGTATTCAGCTACATTAATCGAACCTTTGGGTTACGAACTACTAGTGTAGCAAATATATTGCAGTTCGTCTTTAAAATGCGGCAAATAATATTGTACATGTGAAGAGACAACACTCTCACACGGTTAGACATATATGTTAAATGATAAACGCCAAAATGATGAGATTAAGTTGTTGGCTAACAGTTTCATGCTGTACTCGTACAAGTGGACATCTCACGCTCGATTCCTGGCGGATTCGCTTTCAGACTGGTTTTACTCTTAGGCAATTTTACATTTGAATTTTTGTTTGCACTATCGTTAAGGAAGTCTCTTATTTTCTGTTGAACAAGAATTAAAAAGCTCTCTATTAGAACTCTAAATGGAAAGCATTGTAGAACTCCAGTTAGAAAGTACATTAACTCTAATTAGACAGCACACATTTAGTACTCTAACTAGAAAGCACTTCATAAGAAGTCTATTTAGAAAACTCTCTATTAGAATCAAAATTAGAAAGCACACTATTAGAACTATGATTAAAAAGCACTGCATTAGAACTCTAATTGGAAAGTGGTATATTAGAACTCCATTTAGAAAACTCTATATTAGAACCCTTATTAGAAAGAAAATGATTAGAACTCTAATTAGAAAGCGCTTTTGAGGTGATACTAATAACTCGGAAAAATAACTATGTCAAATAATAAAAATAAACAATTTTTTCATGTAAAAATCGAGTTCGTGAATATTTGTTTCATTTTTCCGGTTCGTGAATATCGGTGTCAAGTCAAACAAACTGCATTCTGTCAGAGCAAATAGAGATCAGTGGAGGGGAAAACAACGCGTTCGACGCCAGTGGGGACTATTTTCAGCTTGTTTTTTTTTTCATTCTGTAACCTAGTTTCAAGAATTGTGATAGAGGAGAGATGTTGAATTAAGGGGAACGATTGAATTTTGATTACTATAAGAGTAAAAACAATTTATGTAGAGTTCAAATAAGAGAAATCATAGAAGTTGAATGAAATGTATAGATGTAGAAATGAACATATTGTATGACCCATCATTCAACTACTTACTGCTACTCTTCTTTCAATACTGTACAACGTGGAGGGCTTATTACCACGTAACAATCTCATCCAACTAACTAGAAAAATGTTTAAAAGCTCTTAAGAGAAAACCAGACTGGAATTATAAAAAAAAATCAAAGCTCAATCTGGATTTGAACCCGCAGCCTGCAGGTAGGGAGACAGGCGTCTAACAACTAGGTCACGGAGGTCGTCTTAAATGTTACCTAGATACCAAATTCAATAATTCTTTGTAGTATTTAAAGTGATATTAAAATATAATTACGAATAAGGGTGGCCAGTTGGCATCGTACGGGCTTAATCGATGTTTCCTTGATTTAAACTTATGTGTGTCAAACAAGTGTGTAACAATTTTTTTTATAAAGAAAACATAAAAAAGGAAAGAAATAAACAAAATTATTTATCTTTACAAAAATATACAATTCAAAATTGCCTTAAATTGACAAAAACTATCGCTTAATATTATATTTCAAAACAACCTAAAACCATCATTGCACCACACAAACCTGTTAAACGACAGACAAATGTTTTATTCAGTTAGTTAGTTCATAAATGATCACTTAACCTTTCCTTCCCTATGTTGGGTATCTTCTACACGTTGCTTCTAATAACCATCAATATCTCTATAAATATAATAAATACAAGGTTAAGATTTTAGGTATTCCTCCATAATATATTTACGCATTGATTTAAAAAATAAATCAGAATTTATCGACTACATCGAGGTGTTTTGTAAAGATCGAAAACAAATTCGCATTTAAACGCTGCGAGTGCCTCGTGTTGACGATAGGTGAATAGTATGCGGGAAGCGCGACACTATATTCGCATCTCACTCTTGCATACTAGACTGAATTGCGAGGAGCTGAATTGTCGCAAGCATAAGCGTAAGCGCCGGGGTATGCGACTGACGTTCCGCGCCACTAGTAGCTTCTAGGCTTGTAAATAGGTTAGACGTACGCCCGTTCCGTGAGCGTTGCCAGATGGTTATTAATGTTTTCAGCAAATAAATCTCAATTATTATAATTTTTAACTTCAATTATAATTAATTAAGGGGATTATCTATGAATGTTCTTATTTTTCCGATTTAAAATCGCTTTTTTTTTATTGCGTACTCACTACTCAACACCGGAGCACGCGTATTATTTTTATCACCGTAAGGGAAGGGTTAAAGTGACATTGCTTGAGTAGAACGGCCTGGGCAGCGGAAACGAATTATCTTGAGGAAGTGAGATGATTCAAGATATACCGTATTGGCCCGACTATAGGGCGACCCTGATTATAAGGCGACCCCTATTTTTTAATCTGCTTTTTTGAGAAAGAAAAACATTTCCCTCACCATTATAATTTCTGCGCTAAAGCTGTACGTCGCCGCAAACTCAACCCATATCGAACCATCATTCGCCTGCACCAACCCATGCTGGCTTTAAAATTATATTCTGGTATATTTTCGTTTCTTGCAATTTCGCGAGCTTTCAACTGCAATGTTTCTCTTGTTATGGGGAACCCCTTTCCGCGTATTTCCTCGGAATGCTTTTATTGAAGAATGTGCATTCATCAAGCCATGTTTTTGTAAACGCCAACGTCTAACATTATTTGCCGTGATACCAAAATGTCTGACAGCCGCACAGTTGTTGGTTGTTTCTGTAGCACGCACCACCATAACCTTAAAATTGGAATCATAACTTCTGCGTATTCCTTGATTCACTTGATTTTTTCAAGCTCCTCTTCTTTCAATATGGTCAGTCATAATATTTTTTTAGGTAGCAAAGATGCAAAACGAAGCACTTTACAAAAAAAAAACACCAAAAAAAATGTTAGAAATTACTACGCACAGGCTATGTGTAAGCAATGACGCCTTTTGAACGCTCTCATTACAATGTTGCCATTTCGCTAATCGCGACTAGTGAATCTAAAGTTTCCCACTATGTTTATGACTCGAATATAAGGTGACCCCCCTATTTACGTGTCGCCTTTTTAAATAAAACCTCGCCTTATAGTCGGGCTAATACGGTAAATATTGGAAACATCCTTTCTCTTCCTTGGCATTATTATTCCCACATAGTGGTGGGGTCTACCCTTCCAATAATTCGCCGCCACTTCGCCTGATCCTGTGCATCTTCTGGAGCGATGGTCATGTCCCGCCCAGCCACCTCGCGCCACCCGCGCTTGGGTCTTCCTCGGGACCTCTTACCAGGGACATTAAGTGTCTACGCCCTGTTTCCTATATACTCTGGCGGTCTTCTGCAGATATCCACACCATCGCAGCCTGCTCTCTTGAATCTTGTCAGAGATGTCGCGTACACCTGGACTCCCATGGATGTAGGAGTTTCGTATCCTGTCAAGCCTTGTGACACCACACATCCATCTCAATATTTTCATCTCAGCTGTCTGTATGGCAAGGACGTGCCTTAGGGAGGTATTCCAGGTTTCTGAATCATATGTGAGCACAGGTCGAATGACGCTCTTGTAAACTAGCCCCTTGAGTTTGAAGGGCATCTTTTTATCACAAGTCACACCCGCGACTTCCCGCCATTTCAGCCAAGCTGAGGATATTCGGGGCCGAATATTTGAATCTAGGTCTCCTGATGAGTGGATCATGGTCCCCAGGTACTTGTACTTCTGACACTTTTCCATGAGTTGGCCACTGATCTTAATAAGCGTTGTATCTTCCTTTGTTGATCTTTCGCAAATGTTTCTGAAACATGTTAACATTATTTTCTTCAAACATCAACTTCTAAAAAATGTTTTTTTTCTGGTCCAAACAATATTTACTACAACGTATAATAATAAAAAAATACATTAAAATATCATATTTACTTCATGCCTAACATACCTTTGGAGATTTCCAGCTGTAATGGGCAGAGAGGACATATGATATATTTCCCATTATCCACACCCATACAGTTCCTATTATTTATCTTATTTCTTTATTTTCCTTCTAAAATACAATCCACTTCATTCAACCATACTACCTTTAGTTTTTCTCTACCACGCCTTCCACTCACGTTTCCATTGATTATTTGTTTTGTTAATATTTTTACATTCATTCGTTCCGCGTGTCCAAACCAACTTAGTTGTACTTCATACCTCTCACTTTTCCTTCTTCTAAATTATAATTTACTCCATTCAATCATACAATCTTAGGTCTCCTTCTACCACGCCTTCCACTTACATTTGCATTGAATATTTGTTTTGGAAGTCTTTCTTCATTAATTCGTTCTACATGCCCAAACTATCTCAAAGTGCTCTTCTTCGTCTAATTAACACATCAGCCTTACAATCATTTCTAATCACTTGTTTCAATACATCAACTAATCAGATTTTAATACTACCCAGTTCGAGTATATTTGCAGTGTCTCGTTGACTTTGTTCCCTATCGCTACACGCCTTTCGATATCTCTCATCCATCATCTGACAAAATGCTTTCTTAAAAGCAAAATAGAAGTGTACGAGAGTAGCATTAGATCACGTTTATCAGACTAGGAGCTATAGCAGAAATAGAAGTGTATAAGAGTAGCATTAGATCACGTTTATGAGACTAGGAGCTATAGCAGAAATAGAAGTGTATAATAGTAGCATTAGATCACGTTTATCAGACTAGGAGCTATAGCAGAAATAGAAATGTATGAGAGTAGCATTAGATCACGTTTATCAGACTAGGAGCTATAGCAGAAATTAATGTAGGTACACATTTCTTCAGCGTTTATCTGGCTCTTTGCTAACTTTTCCGCGTATATGTCCACGTTTCAATTTTATACATAAAAATGGGCTTAATACTGTTGTGGACTAGCATCTTAGCAGATCTTCCACGCAATGTATCTTTTCTATTATTTTTTATCTAGCATTTAACAATGTCCTCGGATGGCTTTGATGTCGTGCAATTCTTAATAATTAACACAATAACTCAAATCAGCGAAGGGCATGCGATGGCACGCTGGGGTAGTTTGAGCATGTAGAATGAATAAATTAAGAAAGTCCAACAAAATACGAGTAGATATATGAAAGGTCTTTCAAATTGAGCGTTTTTTTTAATGCATTTTTTTAAATTATTGAATGAAATACAATATGCTTGGATTTCAAAAAAAACTTTTGGTTGGTTATTGAAGTGTAATGTATGACATTTAAACACAAAAATCAATATTCGCCAAATGTCCACTTCTTGCAACTCCACAGATGTCCACTCTTTTGTCAAAATTCTCGATGACATTTTGGCATAATTGCAGTTCTAACTCACCAATAACGCGAATAATTTCGTCCTCCAGCTCAGAAATTGATCGAGGGTCATTCTTATAGACCTGGTTTGTCACGTAGCCTCAGAGAAAATAGTCCAACGGTGTCAGATCACCATGATCTTGGTGGCCAGTAAACATCACCGTTTCCGGAAATTACAATACATAAAATAATTCAACAATTTGAACGCGTATACGACACCATTTTTATAAATGTCATACATTACACTTCTCGAATGTCACAAGACTCAGGCAAGTTCGCGACGCCATTTGTATTTTATTCAAGAATAAAAAAAAACGCTCAATTTGAAAGACCTTTTATTACAAAGGTGAGAGAAAGCCGTGTGAAAGGAAGACCAAGGACAGTATAATTGGATCAAGTGCAAGGTATTCTGAAATAAGAAAACGTAGAAAATCATAGAAATCGTAAAAGTTGTATTGGAAAGCGTATGAATTTAGAAGAAGCAAAAAATAGGACCATACAGAAAAGTCTGGTGTTCTATCCTCTGTATCAAATCTGATTAGGAAATTGTGTGGTGATATGTACGAGTACATATGTTTGTAACTCAAATTGTGCCTTCCGTGTAGAAAATTTTTTTATGGTTCTAGACACTTTCAATTTACACCGTAGCACAGCTTCCCTCATAATCGCTTTGAAAAGAGACAGTAAAAGATGGATGGAACTGTTATGGAGCGAGAGAAGCGAAGTGAAGCCAAGGAAGAACAGTCTGAACAGGCCCGGCCTTAAGATAATATTTCACGGCGCGGCCATATGATCAGGATTCAAGTGGTCATTCCAATGTTTTACTCACTTTTCACAAGAATAATTTGGCCCGCTCGCTCGCAGATAAGACCTATTATATTGCTGCTAAGTAGTACACAACCTTTTTTTGTGTTCAAAATATTAAATGTTTTCAATCAATTATTGTCAGTATATTTTCACTTCGTATTTTCAGTTCCTTCGAACCAGCGAAATAAAGGTACTCAGAAGTATCGCTGGCAAAACCCTTCGTGATAGAGTACAAAACCCAGAAATCCGAAGGATGTGCGAAGCCGAAGATATTGTCAGATGGGGTCGACAGAAAAGAAAGTTCTGGAATGAACATGTATCCAGAATGGCGGAACCAAGAGCCGTAAGAATGGCCAGGGAAAGTATCCTCAAGCATGCAGACCTCCAGGACGACCTCCCAAAAGATGGAAAGACAGCTGGCAGTCGACGCCACAAGAGAGAAACGATGATACAGGACCATAACAGGCCAACAGGCCTAAAAGAAGAGGAAGAAGAAGATATTTTCACTAAGAATTAAAAAAATACTTACTTTATAAGTTTGAAACGGAGCACTGAATGTTATTTTCAATAACCGCGTAATCTCATCAGTAGTAAAAATGACAATACATAAATTTAATATCCTCAGTGAGATACAGGCAAGAGCCTAGTTTACTGGGAACATGACAAATGAAAGGCGACAAACCCAGATCCCTTAAAATTGTATGTCCACATTAAATTACCTGTTGTTTTTTCGCAAATTATGTGTATTTCTTGTCATGTGTAAAGTTAATAATTTTTTTTAAATAAAAGTGTGTTGGTGCCCACCTTGATAAATGGAAGGGAGATTTGGACTTTGAAGAAGAAGAAGGAGAGTGAAATTAATGCTGTAGAGATGTGAACACTGAGGATATTTTTCGGAGAATCCTTTTAATGAATCCTTCATGTTAAAAGTTAATACTGATTTCTCAGATCGTCATCGCACATGTTGGCGATATTTTTTTCCATTTGATGGTAGAACTCAGAATTGAAGGACTGCATTCAACGTACTTCAAAACTGGGAGGAATGGAAACAGGTGATGCGCTAAGTTCGATATATATGTTAGCAGAAAACCGTAACGCTCTGAGCACACGATGAAGAATAATAACATTCTTATATGGAATTCCTCAAAGTTAAACCGATACCTTTGATAAATATTTTAACTCAAAACTAGAAAATATGAAAACGTAAACCAATTAGATTCACAACAACCACCAGTTACGCATCACTGGAGTCAGTGGAGCAACAAATTTAGTCTGATAAATCACCCCGAATTACGTCTTGGGGTACGTAGAGAAAATGAATGCCTTCTCGAGATCTCTGGAGTATGGCCCGTAATATGCTCTGGTTGCGGCGTCAAAATATTGGCTTTGGGACGTTTATTCGCATTCACTTTGCTGTTGGAACATTCATCATAAAAAATTTTATTCAGACCGTAAAAATTTTATAAAAAAAATATCTTCGCACTCTATAAACACTTATATTTTTTGTGCATACATGTCATATATTTTTTGTGCATAAATATCATCACGCCGTGTCCCTTGTGGGATAGGCAGATAGGACAGATCTCCAAACTTTTCTATCCAAATACTCGACTTTCGCATCGTCACTTGTATATTCGCTGTGTCGTTCCTAAAAGATTTATTCTCTCCGTGAATTCAGGGCGTCACCAGTCGTACACGTAATTACTTAGTTGAACGTTAATACATTCCGTCAAGCAATTTAACTGTCGGGATAGACAGAGAGGACCAAACACCACACCCTCCTATCTCTACACATATCGTTCACCTCTATTACACCATTACAACTACTACGATCTATAATTTACTTATCGTTAACTTCTTTTAATCTGCATTATTTTCTAATGAGCTCATTCCTTATTCTGTCATACATTGTTTTTTCACACATTCTACACAATATTTTTATTTCTACCACATAATTACTTTCACTTGATCTAACACTAGTTTCCTTAATCTTCCTCTCTCACGCATTTCACTCACATTCGTGAAGCTTTCTTCATTAATTTGTTCTAAAGGGTCTTTCGATTTGAGCGGTTTTTTTTATTTCTTGAATAAAGCACACAATTTTCTTTGATTTCGACCCTTTTCATGCACAAACTATTTCAATGTGCTCTCCTTCATCTCATTCAACACATTCGCTTTAATTTCACATTCATCCCAAACATTTTTTCCGAATTCCGTCATAATTCATCACTAGATGTATTCTTCTTCCATATTTACATTCAACTTCCATATTTACATATCAAAGTTAGCACTAAAATACCTTTGTGAATCATTTTAACAGATTTTAATACGCCAGGTCGAGTATGTATATATCAGTGCCTCAGTGACTTGGTTTCCTAGAAATATACGCTGCTTACTAACCATATTGACTTTTACATAATTTGAGAAAATACTACTCAAGTATTAGAAATCCTCAATTATTGTAAACAAATAAGATACTAATGTTTACCGAACAAACTTATATCAATCTTTGTATTTACATCCGAGAGTTTACATTTACACATTTTTTATTTCATACTTGATCGTTACATTGAAAATTTTGTAAATGTTTGTGGTATACGTGGTTTTAACTTTTAGTTATATTAGCTTTTAGAAACCGAAATTAAGCGAAACTTATCGTTGGGTATAAGAGTATAAGTGTCTCCTTTTTGCTTATCACTTTTCCAGGTATACTTCATAACCTAATATTATGCTACGAGTACATAAAAATAAACACAAGTAAATAAAAAATTACGTAGCATTTAACAGTGCACACACTAGTTCACAAAGCATTGAACAGTGCACACACGTGGTTCACAAAACATTTTTCAGTGCACACACTAGTTCACAAAGCATTTTACAGTGCACACACTAGTTCACAAAGCATTTAACAGTGCACACACCTAGTTCACAAAGCATTTTACAGTACACACACTAGTTCACAAATCATTTTACAGTGCACACACCTAGTTCACAAAGCATTTAACAGTACACACTAGTTCACAGAGCATTTTACAGTGCACACACCTAGTTCACAAAGCATTTAACAGTACACACACTAGTTCACAAAGCATTTTACAGTGCACACACCTAGTTCACAAATCATTTTCTTAATTCTTGAGTGTTTACTCAATTTTAAAATAGTCAAAACATTATTTGTAAAATTTTAAATTTCTTAAATTTATTTTCACTCATTATTGATTAAATCGTATAATTTACTTGTAACATACTACACGTATTGGGCTCAATTCCCGGTGATTCATTCGCAAATACCTGATTACTTGTAACATACTACATGTATCGGGCTCAATTCCCGGTGATTCATTCGCAAATACCTGATTACTTGTAACATACTACATGTATCGGGCTCAATTCCCGGTGATTCATTCGCAAATACCTGATTACTTGTAACATACTACATGTATCGGGCTCAACTCCCGGTGATTCATTCGCAAATACCTGATTACTTGTAACATACTACATGTATCGGGCTCAATTCCCGGTGATTCATTCGCAGATACCTGATTACTTGTAACATACCACACGAATCGGGCTCAATTTTCGGTGATTCATTCGCAAATACCTGATTAAATCAAATGAATGTCATAATATTAGTTCTCAAGATATAAATGTGCGTATGGGTATAGCTTTTGGCAAATATTTGTGTTACAGATTACTTTATTAAATTAAAAAAAAAATGTTGATATTAAATCTCA